>CM040245.1:248475864-248889711 GCA_022545495.1 Chrysanthemum lavandulifolium | reverse complement strand
TATTTGAAATTATAACCTTTAAAATTCCTAATGTTATCAAAAGCTTAAATCGCCTAATTTCATAAAATAAATGATTATATTCACATGTGAAAATTTTAATAACTAGACTTATTTGAACTTATAATCTCAAAACTGCTAATCTAATCAAAGCTTAAATCGCTTAATTGCATCAAAAACTCATTACCAAAGATAATAACAATTGGACTTATTTGAACTTATAATCTCAAAACTGCTAATCTAATCAAAGCTTAAATCGCCTAATGGAATCAAAAACTCATTCCTAACTGATTATCTTCACATGTGAAGATACTAACAACTGGACTTATTTGAATTTCTAACCTCAAAACTGCTAATCTAATCAAAGCTTAAAACGCCTAATGGAATCAAAAACTCATTCCTAACTGATTATCTTCACATGTGAAGATACTAACAACTGGATTTATTTGAATTTCTAACCTCAAAACTGCTAATCTAATCAAAGCTTAAATCGCGTAATTGAATGAAAAACTTATTCAGAATGATTATCTTCACATGTGAAGATACTAACAACTCGGACTTATTTGAACTTATAACCTCAAAGCGCTAATCTAATCAAAGCTTAAATCGCCTAATTGCATCAAAACTTATTCCTAAATGATTATCTTCACATGAAGATACTAACAACTGGACTTATTTGAACTTATAACCTCAAAGCGCTAATCTAATCAAAACTTAAATCGCCTAATTAAATCAAAAACTCATTCCTAAATGATTATCTTCACATGTGAAAATACTAACAATGGACTTATTTGAACTTATAATCTCAAACCGCTAATCTAATCAAAGCTTAAATCGCCTAATTGCATCAAAACTTATTCCTAAATGATTAACTTCATGTGAAGATACTAACAACTGGACTTATTTGAACTTATAACTTCAAAGCGCTAATCTAATCAAAGCTTAAATCGCCTAATTGAATCAAAAACTGTTCCTAAATGATTATCTACACATGCGAAGATACTAACAACTGGACTTATTTGAACTTATAATCTCAAACGCTAATCTAATCAAAGCTTAAATCGCCTAATTGCATCAAAACTTATTTCTAAATGATTATCTTCACATGTGAAGATACTAACAACCGGACTTATTTGAACTTATAACCTCAAAGCGCTAATCTTATCAAAGCTTAAATGATTATTTTCACATGTGAAGATAATTTATCAAAATTAATTACACTAACTCTTAAAATTAAACAAGCTAATAATATTAACAATTCTAAACAATTATTAATAAAATTAATTAAATTATAATAAAATATGAATTTTACTTGATATCTCGAGTTTTCGGTGATGATCCGTAATATCGGTAATTTCATCTCCGCCGATTCGATTTGATTCAATTACATTCCGTTGATTGCTTTGATTGAAAGACGGTGTCATTGAGCGTGTTAACGGCGGTGGCATAATGACTTGAACGGCGGTTTAACGGAGAATTAACAACGTTTAACGTCGGTGGTATAATGGCGGTTTAACGGCGACTTTACAGCGGTTAACGACGGTAGAAGAAGGATTTTAATGGCGTTAGTTGTGACGGTTAACGACGGTAGAAGAAGAATTTTAATGGCGGTAATTGTGAACGGAAAATATCAAGGTCGAGAGAGCAAATATCTAATTTTTCACCTTCGCTTTTTAGTTAAAGTGTGTGTTTTTATATATTAGATATTTGTTTGTAATTTACATATTTGCCCTTGGTTAGTGTAAATGTTTGGCTAATCTTAGCCATTAGATCTAAAAAGGAGGGACTAGATGGATGGCTAGGATCTCTTCTCGCTCTCACCAAAATTAGACTTCTCACAAGAAACACCCCTATATATATATATATATATATATATATATATATATATATATATATATAGGGAGAGTTAACGAGATCAAACTTAAAGTTGTAAAATAAGATCAAGTCTAAAAAATCACTAAAACATTTATAAATAACAATTTTAGCAATAATACATATAAAATTATTATTTTAATACAAATTAACATTTTCGTAACTAATAACCAATGATACATGAGTTTGGATTAGTGATACACCTGATACACATTACACTAATAAATATTCCAAAACCTGATACACATACAAAAACGTGATACACATTACACTTCTAATCATAGTGTATGACTTAGGTTTCGTAAATTTTAAAAAGAAATCTATCGAAAATTTAACAAATTTAGTTGTAGTTAATAAAAATTTATTTTTGTTGTAAAGAAAGTGTCGTTTGTCAAATTTTAGTTTGATCTAATTTTAACAAATTTAAGATTGATCTTATTTGATCTAGATTCTATATATATATATATATATATATATATATATATATATATATATATATATATAGGCACTTTATTTTCGTAACCTACTTTAAGTGCGAGAACTGCGAGAACATCTTTTTACAACTAATAATTCACAATGTACATCATTTAATGCTTCATAGCATTTTATTATTTTATTTAATTCAAAAGGGTATAATAGTAAAAGACATTTTCATATTATTTTCATATTATTCAAAAGAAAACAGTAAAAGTATGCACTCATTCGAAAACACCTTGAATTTGATCACTACTAAAGATGAACTGATGGAATCTCGATTGAATGAGTTGTTTCCAAAAAACAGAGGTGCTTTTGTTAGAAGTGAATGGTATGAATGATCTTGTCGAACTTTCAGTGGCATCGTTTTATTTAAGAGAGCTTCAAATTTCCAATTGTGCAGACTTGAGATACCTTTTCACAGTCCCAGTAGATAATAGTTTGGTGAAGCTTGAGCGACTCGTAATTAGGAAGTGCCTGTTATGGAAGTAGTATGATAGTATAAATGGTGAACAAGGGTTATCAAGTTTCAAGACTAAAGTTTTTGGATTTGTCTCGATCTACCAATGTTGGTAGGTTTCGCAACCGTATTAGTTCGGTTGAGCTACCTCAATTAGTAGAGTTGAGACTTGACTGCTCACGAAATTCACGAGCATTTATCCCGAGAATAAGTCATCAACATCTTCTTCGCCTAGTTCGCAATTCAACCTTTCTTAAGCAAAGAGGTAATATGTATATGTCAAAATATTAAGTGTCAATATATATATCTTAGTTGCACGGATGTATTGATGAATTAACAAACTAGGCCTATATGTTGTGCAGGTTGTGATCCCTAAGTTGGAGACACCGAAAGTTTCTAAGATGGAGGCATTGCAAAATATATGGCCTTATCAATTTTGCAAAGCAAGGGGAAGTTAACAATGACATCGAGAGAAATTGAAGTGAGAGTATGTGATAATCTTGTGAATATTTTTCCAAGCAATCCGGTGCCATTGTTGCACCATCTTATTGATCTCCGTGTTCGAGAATGTGGTTCCATTGAATTTTTATTCAATATTGACGTGGGATGTGTTGGTGAGACTGAGGAGGGTTGTAGCAGCTTGAGAAACATTACAATACGTAGATGTAAAAGTTTTAGAAATTTGTTTACACCCACCTTTGCTAGGTTTGATTTGGGCGCACTTGAGGAACTTGTCATTGAAGGTGTGCATTATAACATTAATGAATCAGTTGAAAGGAGCCACAAGGTATGTAATGTGATTCTTATTCCACTTTGAGTTTCAACTTATAGAAGGAATTCCACATCTCAACTGAATTAGATAATCACATTTGTTTTATGTATTGATAGCTGCAGATGAATGATATAAACAGGGTAGAGATATTACAAGTTGATGGTATTATTCCGGATGTTAATGTTGCAATTCCATTTCATGTCTTATCTACGTTTCATCACCTCAGAGACCTTGTTATAAAAAACCGTGCTGATGTTGAGGTGGCGTTTGAGATAGAGAGTGCAACCAAGAAAGATTTAGCAACAAGTCAAAGGGATAATCAACAATCACCGCTCCTTCCTACTTGGAGTACTTAAGGTTATATCGGATGGAGAATATGAATTATGTGTGGAAGTGTAATTGGAATAAATTTTATGTTCCCAACACAATGTAAATACTCTTTCCGAACTCGAAAACCATAAATCTTCAAGTGTGCAAAACATAAAGTATTTGCTCACCTTGCATGATTAAACTTCTTTCCAGCTTAGAGCTAATTGAGATATGGTATTGTGATGCTATTGAAGAAGTTGTTTCAAATAGAGATGATGAATATGAAGAAATAGCTACATTTTCCCAAACAAACACTACTTTCTTACCCCGTTTCTACTCTCTCCGTCTTTATCATCTACCACACCTAAAGCTTATTGATAACTTTAAGGTATGTTTTTCTTTAATATATCTTAATCCCATGCATAGTCAACTATATTTTTAATTTCTTTTAATATCTATTCTCCATTACGTATGACGATATTGAAAAGATTATGAGTGGTAGAATAATTTGGTAAAATGATAAAGAAAAGTTAATTAGAACACATTTTTTTAAAAAAAAAAAAAAAAAAAAAAAACACCATACTTTCGTCTTTTTCTTTTTAAATTAAAATATCTCGTAGACCGTTAATCGTTACGTGAAATTAATTTTACCATCGCTACGAGAATTAAACTATTTTTCTATAGATATGCACTTCTATTTTACTTTCCGACAAACATTTTATTCAAAATTTTCGGCCAAAAAAATCACATGTGATTTATTACTTTAATAATACCATGTGAATTTTTTTTTTTTTTTTATTATTTTTTAACTTGGGTTTCGAACTCGACATTGCGAGCCAACTAAAATCACATGTGATTTATGATATCATACTTAATTTTTAAAAAGGATAATTATCTAGAAATGTATTCAACCTGACACTTTTTCTTTTATTGTGTACTCAACTTTTAGTTTTCTTATTGTATGTATCAAACTCTCCAATCTTTTTTATTGTATATATCATTCTTTTAATATTTCTTATTGTATGTATCATTAGTGTTCAGTGTTGTATTTGTTAAGAGTTAACTACATTTTTGGTCCTTGTGGTTTGCTGGGTGTAACACTTTTAGTCCATTTGTTTGATCCCTGATATATAACCTCAGTTAGTCCGAAATACATAACCACCGCCAACCACTACCACCACCAATCACCACCACCATGCACCACCCACTGCCACCACTACCCACCACCACCACCTACCACTTACCACCACCACTACCGATCACCACCACCGCTACCCACCACTACTACCAATCACCACCACCACGCACCACCTCCACCCACTGCCACCACCACTACCAATCACCACCACCACCCACTGCCACCACCACCACCACGTAACACCAACACTCATCACTGCCACCTACACCACCACTACATACAACCGCCACCCATCACCACCAATTACCACCACCATGCACCACCGACTACCACCACATCACCACATCACCACCACCACCACCAACATCACCCATCGCTATTATCACACCACCACCACCACCACCACGCACCACCGTCACCCCATCGCCACCACCTCCACCCAAGACCACTACTAATCAACACCACCACACACCACCGTCACCCACTGCCACCATCGCCGGTGGTGGGCGCGCGTGGCGCCGTGAGTGGTGGTGGTCAGCGGAGAGTGGCGCGTGGCGGCGGTGGCATGGGGTGGCGGTGGTGCGTGGTGATTGGTAGTGATGGTGGGTGGCGATGGTGGCGGACAGCGATGGTGGTGGTGGTGATGTGGTGGTGGTGGTAGGTGGCGATGGCAGAGTGGCGGTGGTGTATAGTGGATGTGATTGGTAGTGGTGGTACATGGTGGTGGTGGCGGTGGTGGTGGTCGTGGTGGTGGTGATGGTGGTGGTGGTGGTAGTGGTGGTGGTGCGCGTGGTGATAGTGGCGATGGGTGGTGGTGGTGGTGGTGCCGGTGGTGGTGCATGGTGGTGGTGGGTGACGGTGGTGGATGACGTTGGTGGGTGGTGGTGGTGGGTGACGGTGGTGGATGACGTTGGTGGGTGGTGGTGGTGGTAGTGGGCAGTGGTTATGTATTTCGAGCTCACTAAGGTTAAGTATTGGGGACCAAACAAATGGACTAAAAGTGTTACACCCAGCAAACTACAAGGACTAAAAATGTAGTTAACTCTTAACAAATACAACACTCAACACTAATGATACATACAATAAGAAATATTAAAAGAATGATACATACAATAAGAAATATTAAAGAGTTTGATACATATAATAAGAAAATTAAAAGTTAAGTACACAATAAAAGAAAAAGTGTTAAGTTAGATACATTTCTGGGTGAAACTTTCTAACACTAAAAAATGGTCGAAAATATATCAAAATGCTCATCTACTGAAAGATAAAAATATTCTCGTCACGATTATGTATATTTCGTAGCTTGAAAATTTACTGTTGACAAGATTCTCCCATTTGTTCTTTAGAAAAAAGTGTTATTTATTGATCTTACCTCTAAAAATGATATATGCTAATTTTGTTATTTGTGTTATTTCTAATTGTATGTAATGTAATATAATTTTTTTTATCAAAACAAAAAAACTCACTTTCTATCATTTTTAAATATCTCGCAAACCATTAATCGTTATGTGAAACCAAACATACCATCATGGCGATATAGTTAAATCATTTTTCTATAGAGGACATTTCTATATAATTTCAACGAACTTTTTTTTGACTATTTTTTGTGACTGTTGAAATTTACATTGAAAAAAAATCAAACATGTGATTTGCTATTTTAAAATCACAAATCACACGTGATTCCTAACATATAAATAACATGTGATTTTTCACATGCAAATTTTAACATTAAAACAAAACTCAAACAAAGTCCGTCGAAATTATATCAAAGTGCTTGTCAACTGAAAGATAAAAAAATTCTCGTCGCGATGTTTTTTTTTTTTTTTTAATGAAAAAATGAGTAATCACGATTTGTGTATGGATCTTTATAGAATATGAGGTATATATTGAAGTTAACTCAAATAATAATAATTAACAAATATAGTCACTTACGGTATACGATTGTAAAAATATATGAGCGTGTTTAGGATTTTGCTTATTGGGCTCTTTTTAACGTAACATCGGAAAAAATAAAATGAATAAATTATATGCTTATGCTTATCTACTCATACGCATGTTAGGATATGTTTATTTTAAATTCTTAAAACTTTTTACAGCTTAGACAAATTAATTCCTTCATCTCTGGGTATTGATGACATGTTCAACTAAACTTCCAAAATTATCAAAGCCATATTATATTTATCAGTCTACCTCTAAAATCGAATGAGTGTTACTTGTATTCAACAAAAAAGTGTACGTACACTAATTTTTAATATCACATAGTGTTCTCAGGTGGGTTTTGCTTCTCCATCGTTATGCCAATATTCCAGAAACATATGGATCCATACATGTGAGACGTTAGCAACTCTGATTCCATTCAGTGCAGTGGGAAAATTACAAAAGCTTGAAGAGCTAGAAATATACTATTGCCGGTCACTAAGGGAGATATTTGAGATTAAAAGGGTCAACAAGAATGGTAGTGATAGTGCTAATTTTGGTGATGAAATTGGTGATATACTTTCTCGAGTGACGATTCCAAGGTCCGCAAATATTACTTTGCTTGAATTGCCCAACTTAAAGATATTGCGGATTTTCAAATGTGATCTTTTGGAACATGTATTTACAAGTTCCACACTTGATAGCCTCAAGCAGCTTGTAGAGTTGACCATAGATGAGTGTAATGCAATGCAAGTGATCGTGAAGGAAGATGGACAGCACAATTCTAAAACTGTTCTCTTTCCGCGTCTAAAGTCTCTTACACTAACCTATTTACCAAATGTCGAAGGTTTCTTCTTGGGGATGAATGAGTTCAAATGGTCAATATTGGATGAGGTTAAGATCTATGGTTGCCCAAAAATGAAGACTTTCACATCAGGTCGCTCGATTGCTCCAAAGCTCCTCTACATACAAACAGGAATTGGCAAGCATAGTCTTGAATGTGGTCTCAACTTTCCATTGTCCAATGCATCACGTGAGGTATGTTATTACCATAATTGCATCAACAAATCAATTAATCTCTGTTTCCTTTATTATTTGGCAATTAATTTTGTTTCTGGTCGTGTATGTACCTGATGATGAATTACGTTTGAGTTTCTTCATTAGGAGATTCAGTTCCATAGCTCAAGTATGTGTTCTAATCCAAATATAAGAAAGCTACTCCAATTCCCTTGGTCTTTTTCAAATCTAGAAAAGCTTCATATCAATTGGCAGCAATCTTTAAAGGAGATATTTGAAGTAGCAGATTTGGAAAATGATGATGTGAATGAAAAGCAATCTGTTGTGACATTTCCGAAGCTAAAAGAAGTGACCCTGGAAGGGCTTGATAGTATGAGGCATATATGGAAGAGCAGTAGGTGGATAACACTGAACTTTCCAAACCTTACAAAAGTGTTAATTAATGGATGTGCGCTTCTTGAACATGTTTTCACATGTTGCATGGTTCGCAGCCTATTACAGCTACGCGAGCTTGAAATTAGTAGTTGCGGTAATATTGAGGTAATCGTAAAGAAAGCAGAAGATTCTGACGCTACAGCTACTGATGCTGTTGTGTTTCATTCTCTGAAATCCATCAAACTTCGTGACCTTCCAAATCTCAAGGGATTTTGCTTGGGGATGGAGGATTTTATATGGCAATCATTAGATACTCTGGAAATCAAAGAGTGTCGACAGATAACGGTTTTCACGTGTGGACAATCAACTACTCCACAACTAAAGGTAATAGACACATCTTTTGGATTGTGTTACGCAACAGAAGACCCAACCTCCTTTATAAAGGCCAAACAACAAGAGGTACGCGATCTCTGTCAGATATTTACATGTATAATATTCATGGGTTTGAATCACTCTATTAATTAATACTTGTATTCTCCTACAGGGATTGCAGTTCTGAGGAAGCAACGAGTTTATACCTGAAATTTAGTGATGCATTATTTTGGTATGTAATTTGACGACAAGAATATTGAATAAGTAATATTGCATCTGTGTACCGAGTCCATGCGTCAACCTTGCTTGTAGTTTTCATTTATTCCCTTTTCAATAAGCCGAAACTTGTTTTTCAACCTTATGTGAATGAATTGACTTGTTCAATATCGACCAACTAATATAAATAGACTTTAATGAGCTCCAGCATCTGCTATTTGTGATGAATGAATATCCGTAGCCTATATGGCTATATCATAAAACAACCCGTAATGAATTCATCTTGAATGCACAGGTACAACCTGCAAAATAATCAGCTGAAATAATTAGCATTAATAAATTATTGTTAGACCCATTCGACTTGTTGTATCATGTTCTCTTTTCTTAGCTTCACCTGAACATTTTTCGTTGGTTTATGTGTGAATATTTCTTTCTGTCTGAACATTATACAGATAACGTGGTTATTTGTTCTACTGTTTTATCTAGCTATATTGATTACCATTTTGATATTATAGCTCTAGGTAATTTAATTTTAATTTGAAATTTAAATAATAACAATTCCTTAATTGTTACTGTAGAGGTCTGCCACATATATTTACTTGCACAGTGGCAAATGTTTGCTAGCAATGGTATGACGAGCCAACATTCAATCCTTGCACTCACGTTTATTTTATTTTCTTTCAAAAGGTTTACAAATTGACTGTTTGGTCCTTGAAGTTTAAGTTTCTTATAAAATGACATAAGTTTGTTAAGTTTGCATGGATAAGGATCCAGTGAGAAGAAAACTTAAAATGAGAAAGATGAGAAATAACTATAACCACATATTTGAGATGCATCGACTTGATTTAGATGCACCTCTATTCATTTAGATGCATCTCATTTAGTTTTGAAAGTGATTTTGAATTGAAAACGATGCAAAGTAATGTCAACTACAAATTTGACACGCAGAGAACGAAAAATGTATATGATTTGTCTAACTTGATGAAATGTATCTAAAATATGTATATGCATCCAATTTTTTGCTAGAATATATATCATGGTGCATCTAAAAGATTAGAGATGCATCTAATTCAAGTCGATGCTTTTCAAATGTGTGGTTATAGCTATTTCTCATTCTTCTTAATTTAAGTTTTCTTCTCATTTGATCCTTAATCAAGTTTGCATATCAAACATCTTTTTAACATTTTGTTTTATGAGGAGAGTTATTAAACATATCAGACTTTTTTCACATACCAAGAGACTCTTCCCCACCCTCATTCTAAAAAAAATTATTGGTTGAGATTAAAAGCATTTTATTATTTCACATATTTTTTTTTATAATTTAAGTATCGCTTAAATGACCCCCTAAAAGTGCACGTTTTAAATCCTTATCAGGGTGTAATAGGAATCTTCCAATTTCTTCCATTCTTCTTTAGAAGGGCTGTCTTTTGACTAGTGAGTCCCATTGAATATGTCACATCCTACCTTAATCGAGTGCACTCTTTCGTCATCTTTTCATATCTCTTCCAAGGTTATTCATTGAACCTTAATAGCGACTAAACCATCGTGATTTTCTTTACTTATGCTGGTTGATGCTCCATCATGTCGCATTTGAGTGGTCGGCTATTTCTTGAATGGCGGTTTTGGCATCTTTTAGGATCGGCCCTAAGAATATAGCATCTTTTGGTAGCTAGATCCAAACTTTTATAGAAGACGATCATAATTTGCACCTCTGTCAAGTTATGTTAGGGGCACTTTAAAAGTAGATCATTAAGCCTGTCCCATGCCCTGTAGAGGGTATCTCCTGGTTCTTGCTTGAAATTGTTGATCTCTTCCATTTTATTAGCAGTCCTAGAGGGTGGACAATACTTGCTTAAAGAAAATTCTTTCAGATTAGCCCAAGTAGTAACACTTCCAGCATGAATGGTCTTAACCCAACGATTTTCTTGACCATTAAGTGTCTTAAGGAAGACACGTGATTCGCTCTAAAACAGTCAAGTCAAAAAGACTTGGAACAGCTCAGACACAAATACAATTAAGTCCTGGAGAATACAGGGGATTCCCGGGTCGTTAAGTCCCAAGGAGACTCAATGGTGTGTAAAACTGATTCAGATGATGGGATGATCACTAAGGATAGTGATCTGTAAAGGTTATGAATAGAAATTATACTACTGATTGATTGGAAAGGGATTGAGCACAGAATTGGAAAGCACAACAACCAGATCAAAGAAACGTAAACGTAAGTTTTAAAAACTACGACACGCATAAAATAAAAAGTGAAAACTAAAAGTAAAAGACCTAAAATATAAAATGACATTTTTGGAATCCTAAAATAAAAGAAAATTATTAGAAAAGAAAATTATTTTTAACACTATTTAATTAATTATTATTAATTAAAAACTATTTTAACTACTTAATAAATACTCTAAAATGAAAGAAAATACAAAATAAGGCTAGAAAAATAAACTTATGATTTTGAAAATCTAAAATACTATAAAACTAATTTTAAAACTAAAATATATTTTTACACTTTTTATCTAATTATTATTAATTAATTATTATTTAAAATACACTTAAATACTAGAAAATACAAAATAAACTTGGAAAATAAAATTTTAACTTTGAAAAATCTAAAATATGATAAAACTAATTTTAAAACAGAAAAGATATTTTTAGACTTTTTAATTATTTATTACTAATTAATTACTATTTTAACTAATTAAAATTATAATAAATACTAAAAGAAAAGAAAAATCTGAAACTTTTCTAAAAATCCTATATGATAACAGAAACCTAAGAAAAGAGAAAACAAGATTAGCTTATTAAAAGTTGAAAAGAAAAATCAAAAAGCTAAAACCTTAAATAAACACTATCACCGAATTAAACTTGATCTTTTTCGGATTTTCTTTTGAAAACTACTTAAATACTAATATTAAGAAACTTTAATGAAGACAAAATTTTACAAAAGTCAAATAAGCGATTTGATGAGCTTATGACCAATAAATGGCTTATATGGGCTTGTTTGGGTGTTATAAGCTCAAACAAGCTTGAAACTTGAAACAAAAGCTCAAAATAGATTCAACCAAGCTTAATGAGCAGAAATGAGGCTAAAGTATGCAAAGAAACAAACGATAAGCTATTTTAAGCTAATAAGCACTTTGCTTTGTGATGAAAAATGAAACTGGACAACTTATAAATCGCTAGCACCCACCAAACAAGCTCCAAAGTGAAAAATAAAACTTGAAACTACAAGAAGACCAGGTTGGCTTTCCAAGGAACCAGAGAACTCAAGAATTGGACAAATAATAAGCTTGATGCAAGCTTATCAAGATGGCATCATATCGGCATGTATGTAAATTGCAACAGTGCTCCCAGTAGTAAAATAAGCACTCTAAAAGCTGAAAGACCAAGAACTAATATTTTGTATTTTCTACACCAACTAGACTTCAAATCCCAAGAGCATATAATCTGAAACCGACTAATGAACCCACCGTAAAATCCCAAGTTTATTCAAAATGACCCATTGAGATTTTTGACTTTTGAGAAAACAAAAGTTGACTAAACTGAGATTTGATTTGATCTAGAGCACTTAATATGTTGTATTAATGTGTTTTAAGACTGAATATAGCAAGAGTAACAACTTTTGAACACAAAATCAAGATCCTAGATCTCAAAAACTCCAACAGTGGCTGCAAAGATCAAATAACATGAAATTTTGACTTTTGTGCTATTAAGAACTTGTTTCTTGACTTGTATGAGTTATTTAGACCTAGTTATGCAAGTTTCCAACAAGACAAAAGAACAAAGAACCTTTAAACACACTAAACCAAACACCCTTAATGTGGTCATTTTGATGTTTTTACAAAGCAACTCACACTTTCAAACCACAAACATGATTTCGACCTTGCTTTATCAAATATTAGTACTAATGAATCATTAAACAACAATTATTACAACACTAAACTAAGAATTAACCAAAATGCACTTTTTACTTATAAAACCAAGTTTTGTAAACTACAAATTGAAACAAACAAGCTATAGATTTAATGGCTTAAACTAACTATATAATCACTAAATATCACAAAGTAATGAAATTGAAGCTAAATAACACCTAGAACAATGAAATGCCAATTTGGACAAAAATGCTTACAAATGACTTCCAAGCTTAATATTGAGACCGGGACCTTAAACCAATTCCTATAGCTTCCCAAGAAGCACTATCCCAAGGCCATCCAAGATTAACCTTGCTCAAAGATTCTTGTGCCTTTCACCATGATTTTGAATTTTGAGGTATTTAATTTGGAATTTTGTGATTTTCTATTTTTTCTTCTAAACCGAATTCTAGGATTTCTAATAGCTTATAAAAACTATATGGGAGCTTACATGAGTTATTCTAGTCCATACAAACAACAAACAATATCATTTGAAACATTTGAGATTTTTCATAAAATGAGAAATTGCATAAACTGAAATTAACTTTGAAACTTGAATTAAAGGTTCACAAAGATTTCTTATAACAAAGGAACTTGAAATACAAAGTTTTAAGCTTAAAACATAAAGCGAAAATGAAAGTTACACTAAAACGACATGAAAAGTAAAATATTACACTACATATATTTGATACATTGCATCTTTCTCCACTTTATAGACTTCTCAGCAATCCCACATGTCTTCTGAGACTTTCCCACCAAACTAGAGCCATTGGATCACTCAGAATAATCCTATCCGTCCACCTAGCTTTTGGCGCCAAAATTCTTCAAGGTGTATTATCAATTAATGGGTTTGGTGTTGATAATTAAGAGTTTTGGAGTATAGATGATGTGGAGGGGACATGGTATGGGGGGGAAGGTTGAAAAATGGTGAAAACCAGATCGGTATTGGTGTTTACGTGTTGGGAGAGGATCACTTTCTGATGTTGGCTGGTTTTCTTCCTTTTTGACTTTGGTTGACCACAGATTAATAACACATGGGTGGGTCAAGGCCAAGGTTCAAGGTGCAAGGGGGGTCAAGGGTCAAGTATAATGGGCTAGCAGTTGGGTTGGGCTAGTGTTTGGATTGGATTTTGGGCTTGGATAGTTATAAGTGTCCGTTTGGTTTTAGCTTAGTACAAGGACCAATTTTGAAAATTATCCAAACTCAAGGACTGAAAATGCCATTGTTTCCAAACTTCTCACAAGGACTAAATTTGCCAACTTTGATAATACAAGAACCCTTTTGCATAAAATTCATTTTTAAGGTCCAAGGACTAAATTTGTAATTTTCCAAAGTTAAGGACCTTTCTTGCCAATTGACCAAAGATTCATTCAAGGATCATTTTAACAACTTAAAATACTTCAGGGACCTTGAATGATGAATTTCCACATTTTTGAATTTCGAGGACTAGATTTGACAACTTTTAAAACTCGGGACTAAAAGCGCCAATTTTGCAAACTTGATACATTTTTCATCTGATTTTGATATTTTAGCAATTAAAACACATAAAACACTGATTTGTGATAATTTGATCATTTTGATGTGTTTTTGAGCGTTTTCAGATGATTTTGCAGTTTATACAGTACAAAAATGATGAGTATTTGGAAACTCATCAACACGCAACATCAGTGTCTTCACTCACATGAGGAGTGTGAAACAAATCAACATCTCGAGCACTTTGTCAAAGTGCTCGTTAGCATCCTCCGAATCAGCTCCACTGAAGGTATTCTCAAAAAGTTCTTTAAGAAATCAACTCAAACGAAATAGCTTCTTCGAAAGCTTGTCTTACGATTCCCGGGCCACTATTATCCCGAGTATGAGCTATGTGCTCCTCAATTGTTGGAGCCATGACAAATCTAAAAAAAACAATAAATAAATAAAAGATAACAGTAGAATAGTTATAATAAAAGAAATAAAAGTACGAAAAATAAAATATTTTTGGGTTCATCGACCCTTGATACGCGATATACACAAGTGGTGTATACACAGTATCAAACTCGATATTATACACAAAATAAAATATTTTTGTTTAAGTCATTAATCACACTCGAGTATCTTGGATAATATGACTCTATTGTCTCTCTAGGAATTGATGTGAATTTATCATACTCCCATAAATACAACACCTTCTTTTTTTGCTTTCTTACTTATGTTCCCTGCATCTGACGCTTAACCGCCTCCCATATTTTCTTCGCATCCGGGTAACTATCCATAGACGAGTATACATCATTGGATAGTCCTTGCAAAACGAGATGAATATCACGTCTATCGGCTTTGATCTAGCTCTTTTATGCATCAGAGAGATCTGAGTCCTCTTGAACTCAGTCAGGTTGAATGGGTGGATTTAAAGTTGATGTAACAGTAACTTATCATTTGACATAAGGAGCATACTTAATGGAGTGCCAAATCAATTCACCTTCGGGTTTGTCTTCGATGAATGTTGGATACGACTTGCCCATTAAGTATAAGAACCATGAGAAAGCATGGGTGGATGGTTATCGAAACCGGCTTGAATGATATCTGTTTGAGAAGCGGAAATCATTTGTGCAGTGATTTGTGGATTGATTTTTGAAGTCATGATGATAGGTATGTGAGAATGATTACGAATATTGATGGTAAAGATGTGATTGTATTTTTTTGTTAATGTAGGTATATATCACTAACAAAGTCGATATATTGCCCTGAAAGTAGGTAAATGTAAACCCTTAACTCGATATTTGTCCTTGTTTAAACTTGATAAAAACCCTAAAAATGAGTCCAACAAAAACCCTAGAATCTCGGTAAAAACCTTACAAAATCTCGGTATTTTCTCAAAATGAAATCTCGCTAAGAATCTAGGAGAATCTCGATAAATATGTTGGATGGAATCTCGTCAAAAATACCTTTTGAAATCTCAACAATTTTAGGGTTTCTTTAATATCAGTATTTTAGGGTTATTATAAAATCGGTAAAAACAATGTCAAATGGCGGTATTTTGGTAAAAGTTAGGTATTTTAAGGTAAAGAACAAATTTAAGTAAAAGAGGGCTTTGAATTTTGTATTTTACTTACTTTCTTCAACACCAAATCTCGGCAACCTTCGAAAGAAAACAATAACTTAAAAACGTGTTTAAAGCTTGATAAGGGACGTTATACACTCAAATGTTTTGCATAACTCCACTCTATAACGAGTCCATATCCTTAAAATTTCTACTTTCAAGAATCTAAACGTAAAGATTGGACCTTTTTTTATATTTCCGTTAAACACTCAAAACCGCAAAAAAGTTGTAAAAAGCTCTAAAATTTTGCGTTTTTTGTGGAAGTTTTTTTTCACACTCTGTTAGTGCAAGCGTTACAACATTTAATCTACACAGTCTCTTTGTATTTTAATGATGACAAACATGAAACTTGTAATACATAACATAATTTGCACAAGTTACCCGTTTACACAAATCATCAATGCATGCACGCATCAACATCTCTCGATGTCTCAAGTCTGAATCACCTAAGGTATGTACAAACAATATATCAAACTTGTTAAGTGATCAAAGAAATATTTTTGTCCTTAAAACTCACACTTTTATAAATGTGACAAAACCTTTTTAAAATATAAATTATATGAATTATTTTTGTAATTATAAAGAAATGTTTTAATAAGAAAAATAAATTTGAATTTGAAATCTCCAACAGAAATTTTTCCTGGCCAAGGAGACAGCACCTTCACCTGAAAAACAATTCACCACATTATGACAAAAATAGGAGTGTCCTGAGGGACGGACCCTTAAAAGGGTGAAGGCCCCTCATATATAGGGGACCGTCCATGTTTAAGGGACCGTCCCCCGCTCCTCGAGCTGCCTATAAATATTGGCCCATTTCCAACTGATCTTCAAACCTCTTGAGCACAAAATTTTTTTTGTCTTCTTAACCCCTTTTCTTTGATCACATTAACTTGTTTAAAATGTGATTCTTTCTTTCTTTCCTCAAGTGCAAGAAAAGAACTTTCGTTATCATCTAGATACGAAGTTATGCAGTCTAGTTATTTGTTACATATAGATCGAGTTCATATCTTTCAATCTTGTGTAATAGTTAGATCCGGACGATGTGTAAGTCCAGGAAGTGTTGTAGTGGTTAGTGTTGTGTAGATTCGGATGGTGTGTAAATTTGTGAAGTGATGTGTAGTGGTTAGTGTCGTATAGATCGAGATGGTGTGTAAATCCGTGAAGTGTTGTGTAGTGGTTAGTGTCGTATATATTTGGATGGTTTGTAAGTTCGTGAATTGTCGTGTAGTGGTTAGTGTTGTGTTGTGTGGTGTAGATTGGTTGTAGCTAATATTAGAACTCGACATTTAGCTTAGTGTCGTAAATCGGTGTAAGCTACGGTGTATGGTGGGAGCTTGTTGATTAATGAAGTAACTCTCGAGTTGGGTACCCAGGGAGTGGAGTAGGGCAAATAGGAGCTTCGTGACCAAACCACTATAAATCTTCGTGTCTAGTTTGCATTTTCTTTACTTATCTCTCTACGTTTTATTTTTGCATTTATCGTTTTACATTTATACTTGCATTGAGTTTAGGTTTGTGTGGCTTGTTGATTATAATTTGTTGATTATATTTGTGTCATGGCATGGTATTTGTATTATGTCTATGTTTGTGTTATGGTGACATTCTTTATTTATTGCACTATACCATCTCTAGTTGCTGTAAGACTATTGTTGACACTTTTCATATTAAGTCACACTTGATCGGTCATTTGATACAAAAGATTTTTAGACTTTAAACGGGTGTGTATTCAACCCTCCCCCCCTACATTTCTACAATTGGTATAAGAGCAAGGTCGCTCTAGTTTTCAAAACAAATGGTTTTTAAAATAGAGTACGATCCATGTATCAAATTTCTTATTAAGGGGTATTAAATATGAAAAGTGTTTTGTTGCTGAATTAGTGCTAGAATTCTTTGTTGCTTGATTCATAATAGTTTTGTTGGCTAAATGCACCTCGTATAATAGCTTGATGGTAAATCTTCTCAAAAGAGTTTGAAAGTGTCGATTTTTACTTTTCTAAGTCTTAAGAATAGTAATGACGTTCCAAACATGTGTTTTATGTGCGGCAACAAGTTCTTTAAGTCCAATAAGTTACCAAATGAATTTATACTCAAAAAAACGTGTTTCTGAGTACAGGTGACGGTCCCTTAAATTTTTCTCGGACCGTCACTGTTTAAGGGACCTTCACCAGAACTATGTCAACTTCGAAAATTCATATAAAATCAACCCTAAGTCTGTAGGAGTCGTGTCACCCCTTGATTTAAAGGTAATTAAGTCTACTTTAAAGTCTTAATTTCAAACATAATTAAGTCATAAATTCAAAATACTAAGCGTTGGTCAAAACTTTCGTTACGTTTTAACGTAAAACTTGTACTTTACTTTTTCTTTCAAGTGGGCATTTCTCATCAATGAATCTTTGAAAATGGTTTATTTATATTTTCAAAATATTGATCTTAATTAATTTTTGAAATGGGGAGGAAACTATTTTATTTTAAAACAAAATCAAGCAAGTATACATTGTTATATCTAACACACAAAATGATAACGAATATTTTTTATGTGTGTTATGCTAAATAATTATGTGTGTTTCCTTGAGCTTAATTGTAATACCTGAATTTCTAAAATTCACAAAAAGACCAAAATACCCTCATAATCAAAAAGTACGAATAATTAATTTAAAGAGTATCAAATAAGCTATGTAAATTAAGAAAATTTTTAAGAAATATCCCACATGAGCTAAATAAATATTAAACACTTGTAAAGGGTAAATTTTATAGTTTATAAAATTATAAAATTCGTTTTGTGTTTTATATAAAGTCAGTATATATTTAAATTAATTTTACAAAAGAAATAAAACTAAATAAAAGCCCAATATAATTTATATTATTAAAAGACCATTTAATTTAAGTCCAATGCATTATAAAGCCCACAAGAAAATAATAAATCGAGTATATATATAGAATTCGGTTCCCATAAAATTCCTTATTGCCGATAACCCTAAAACCGACCTAAAAACCCCTCACAAATCGAATTCTAGTTTCCAGAGGTTGGGACCATTTTTCTTGGAGAATATTGAAGGTAAAGAAGGTGGGAAAAATAGTCTTCGAAGTCCTAAGTTGCTGTTTTAGTCGTGGGTAGTTTTTGGATGAATTAGGGTTTCGACAAGTGCTAGTTTTGGTTTCTTTTGTTCCAACGATTCAAGCTCATCAAGGGTATGTTTCTAATGTTGAATTCAGTCCTATAAGTTGTATATAACACATAAAAATTAGCCATGCATGATTTATATGTCGTATGAAATTATTTGAAACCTAAAACCCTAAAAAGCGTATATAACTAACGAATGAGCTTATAATATTTTTAGAGATCATGAATCTATTTTTCCAGAAGCTATTACATGTTATAAGACCTGAATAAAATGCATAATCATGAATTCGAAGCTTGTGTGAATTGTCTTGGGTTTTTCTTGATTCGAAACGCATAAAAAGGAAGGTTTTTAAAAAAGGGCCGATTAGGGTTTCGTATAAACTAGGGTTTCCTTATAATCATGGAAGGTAATTAATGAAGTATTAATGATGAGCTAATGATTGGTGTAACCTAGGTTTAGGGCTTGCTTTTGAATTATGCCCTATTCGGCTTTATATAAAAGTTTGGGTAGGTTTTGTAAATATTGAAACTTAAAGGTTATTTTTGTGAACAGTAAAATGGAGGTACTAAACGTATAAAAATAAGTATGGGGGTTAAACGTGTGATTTTGGATATTTAGAGGGCTATTCGAATTTTATTTAACTTAAAGGGTATGTTTTGTAAATTCTAAAACCTTTGGGTTAAAAGTGTTAAATCTGATTAAGTAAGGTGAGATTGTGAACTTAAAGATGTCAGGGTGTCATTTGTAATTTTGAGTAATTATGGGTCAACATATGTAAATAAATTACGTAAGGACATGCATGAGTTAAGTTAATTACCGTTTGAGTTTTCATACGTTCTAGGTCAAAATGGAAGTCATTAAAAGGAGTAACATGTTAATTGAATGCGTAATAAGTAATATTGAAGGTATGGAAACCCTAGAACTAAAAATGGGAAGTAGATTAGGGTTAAAAGCTAAGTGTGAAATATGGTTAATCATGTACGTTTTAAAAGATTATGTAAACTACTTTGAATGAGAATCTTAAAATCCGTCTTTGATATTTGTAAACCCGATGCTATGAATAATGATCATATAAGTTCTTAAAGAAGATATTTATCATATTAAACCCTTAAGTTTACCGTTTGTCATTTGCAACCCATAAGTTTGGCTAAGGAATGATTAAGACTCTAAAACATTGTAATTCTGTCCGTCACTAAAAATAAGAATATTTTGACAACTCTAAAAGTATTAATGAGATTAATCCGTTATACTAATAAGTATTAAATAAATCATAATCCGTGTAGATTCGTTGGAGGAGACGCGAAGTTACATCTTCGTATTCGTTCATTTGTTGCTTTTCTCTCATTTGCTTCAAGGTACGGATATTCTGTCTTACTTTAAGACACTTGTGTTATCGTTCAGATATTCTGACCTTTTCAGTAAAGGTCCCTCATATTTTCTTTCTTCGTCATATCTCTCATGCTTATTAGGATTCCCGATGCCATTGCTATGAACCCTTTTCTGAATGTTTGATCTGTTACTTATCTGAACTTGTGTTCTAGTGAACTATGCGATATCTGATGTGAATTTATGTTAGGAAGACTTTGATATATACAATCATTGAACCTTGCTATGGTTGAATATGAACTTCTGATTATGAACTTCTGCTTATGAATGTTATGATATGCCACTATGATATGACTTCTGACCTCTGAATATTTGAATATGAACCTTATGATATGAATTATCGATATGTTATCCGTTGAACTTTGTGTTTGATTATGATCATGTCATTTATGACAATCTGTTTGACCTAAGTTTAGTTTGACACCGAGCCAAATATTTAACTAGTCATGGGGTTCCATGTCCGTATCGATGATGCACCTCGATATGACTCTAGGGCGAGAGTGATGTTCGCCACGTCTCGGATGGTGAAGCATATTTTTGAATATGTAGGAAGGCGTATGGATGCATCCTAGATCCGTTATCCGTTATCGATATGTTTTTCGGTGAATGATGTCGTGCAATACGCGTCTTCACAAATTCGGGAGCTAGCTACTCCATTGGTTACTGAGGTCTCCTCATATTATATATGGTATTCGAGGTCACCCTTCGAATACAATGGTTACTTATGATATGTTATGATCGATATGTTTCGGGCTCGTGGTAGTTGACTAAATCTTTATCATTACTTACGTGTTAAGTATTCGATATGATATGTTAGTGAGCGTGCTTATGTCGATTTGTTTAAGTGATTATTAGTTGCCATGCTAGAATAAGACTAATATGTTAAACATGATTTGTATATCGATATCATGATTTGTTATCGTTACGTGAATGTTTTGATCGTGAGATGAATGTGCTAGTGCAAATTGAGTGTTTGAAGGTTTAATTATCATCGCATATGTGACCGCCATGTTTATAATCTGCTAAGGTTAGGATATGAGAACCGGTTTTGCTATATTATGCATCATGACTTGTCGATTATTCATTGCTACACTATGGTATCAAGAGTATTTAAATGTTGATTAATTGATTTGGATGAATGCCATGTTTATTTTGTTTAGAAGTGTTTCCGTTAGCTTTTAGACTTTCCGTTTGGCTATACGTAATCTGTTATTTTGGTATGCTATATGTTTGGTTGTTCTGATGTGTTTGTGTTTGTGTTTGTGTCATTGATGTGCTATGTGATGTCTAAACTGTTATGTGGTTGTTTGGATTTCTGTATATTTGTGCTTCTGCAGAATCCTAAAAGATCCTTCGTCATTATTTCATTTTATTTTTCGTTATTAGTATATTTGTTCTGTTTAGCTTTTGTTTCGTTATATCCGTTCCTTTGGGCTTTGTAAGCTCACCAAGACTTTTCTTTTCTGCGGCGGTATTTAGCATTCAAGATGAGCTTATGGGATACCGATCGGGTTTGAGTGTAGAGTGAGAGCAAGACTTTACCATAGAGATCTTAGATTTATTTTGAAGTTTTAGTTATTTATGTTTTCTTTTAGGATATTTTGTAAAGGCTTCGCTATTGTATAGTTATTAAAGTTCGATATGAAACCGTATTGTGATATCTTTACCCTTGTCGGGTCGGGTGTTACAATTTATGGTATCGAGCCGTGTTTTAGGACCCTTAGAGCTTAGGCTATGACTGTGAGAAGTGGGTAGACATTAGGTTTCCGCCTGCTCGTAAATTTTTCGATTCCTTTTGATGGTCGTTCGATTCGACTTGATATCCTTTTGCCTTACGAATTGGCCTCCTTTGTTCGCATCGAATTTTGTTATTTTGTTTTCGCTCGTCCGTTTGTCGATCGTTAGATGGAGACTAACCGTGAAGCCAAAGAAGATGGCGTCGACCTGCGTTGCTCTGACGGTTCTTGTCTTTGGAGAGATTCGTGAAGCGAAGCTTACACTCATTGCCGTCTTTGTTGGAGACATCGAGGATCTTTGTTGGAGGAAGTTGGATGGACCAACCAAAGACGCAAGAGACGGAGACAAGATTCAACCGTGGTGAGAAGATTCATCTACTTCATATGATTGGGCGACTTATGTCACTCGATTCGTTTGTCATGCGTTTCAAGGCGATTTGATATTCGATAAGTGATTACGATCCGTATTGCTTTTCTACGATTTGTTCGAACTCGGTGTGAATAGTGAAGTTTTATCGTTTAGCATTCGGTATATCCCGCCTTTTCTTTCGGATCGTTAGTAATAAGTCATGAGGAAGAATACGAGGCGGATTCGGATGTGGAGTCTACGGCTACTAGTAGGTTTAATCCGACACAAGAATAGGAATTTCGTTTCTGACTAGTTACTCTCTTTATGAGAATTTCCGACATTAATTTTGAGTTAGGTTCTTCTGTTTTCATTTTGACGTTTGAATCTGGGATTATTAAGTTTCATTTTGGAAGTTCATCTTATGACGATTTTGCAAATTTTGTTTGATAAATGGAAATAAAGCAAAATTTTGAAAGTATAGTTCCTGTCTGTTGTTGTTCCTGCTAGATTCGTTAAGTTTCCGTTAGTCCTCATAAGTTTCGTCTGTTATATTTCGTTTTCTTAGTAATGTTGTTTGATTACCGCTTGAAGTATGGCCATCATGATGGTATACTCATGTGGATCAGTTTGTTATAGTATGTTACTTGCTATCCGTGGTGTTATCTCGTATGTGGTATGTTTGTTTGGATATTAGCTATGTGTTTTGTCATGACCTGAGACCGAATATAATGACAATAAGAACTTGTTATGTGATGCAAGTATTATGACGCCTGATCAACGTAATAATACCGAGATCACATAATCTGAACTTAGTATACGACGTCTGGGAAATGCCTGTAGCTGATGTGTGATAGGACTTTGACTGGTATCTGTTATTTGGTGTTTCTCATGATTCGTTTGAATTTTGTACCTAATTGTGAGATTTTCGTCGATATCTGTTTCGTATAAGTTTTGTACGTTTGGAATCCGAAGTTGTTATGATCTGCGTGAACCTCTAGATTGCTATGATCACCTTAACCTTATATGTCTCCTCATACTTCTGCGCCTATAGAGGCCGATAGTATTTATTCCGTCTATGCATTTGATGTCCTCATCATTTGATATTTGAATAAGTTAAAATCTGTCGTATGATTTTCTATGTCTCATCTGTTCTCCACCATTATTCTGATAAGTATATAATTTTCTATTATAAGCATTCGACTACGGATATGATATCTGAATAAGTTTGAGTTTAAATATTCCGATAAGAAATCCATTTGATTCGAGATAAGATTAATGTTCGATATATTCTTAGAAATTCTGAAATCCGATTCGTTTTCTGCTCTGTTCCGTCTTGTCCAATTTCGAGGACGAAATTTTCTTTTAGAGGGGAAGAATTGTAATACCTGAATTTCTAAAATTCACAAAAAGACCAAAATACCCTCATAATCAAAAAGTATGAATAATTAATTTAAAGAGTATCAAATAAGCTATGTAAATTAAGAAAATTTTTAAGAAATATTCCACATGAGCTAAATAAATATTAAACACTTGTAAAAGGGTAAATTTTATAGTTTATAAAATTATAAAATTCGTTTTGTGTTTTTATATAAAGCCGTATATATTTAAATTAATTTTACAAAAGAAATAAAACTAAATAAAAGCCCAATATAATTTATATTATTAAAAGACCATTTAATTTAAGTCCAATGCATTATAAAGCCCACAAGAAAAATAATAAATCGAGTATATATATAGAATTCGGTTCCCATAAAATTCCTTATTGCCGATAACCCTAAAACCGACCTAAAAACCCCTCACAAATCGAATTCTAGTTTC
Source organism: Chrysanthemum lavandulifolium (assembly GCA_022545495.1). NCBI lineage: Eukaryota > Viridiplantae > Streptophyta > Magnoliopsida > Asterales > Asteraceae > Chrysanthemum > Chrysanthemum lavandulifolium. The sequence continues at coordinate 248,865,390 of CM040245.1, read as the reverse complement.
CAGAGGTTGGGACCATTTTTCTTGGAGAATATTGAAGGTAAAGAAGGTGGGAAAAATAGTCTTCAAGTCCTAAGTTGCTGTTTTAGTCGTGGGTAGTTTTGGATGAATTAGGGTTTCACAAGTGCTAGTTTTGGTTTCTTTTGTTCCAACGATTCAAGCTCATCAAGGGTATGTTTCTAATGTTGAATTCAGTCCTATAAGTTGTATATAACACATAAAAATTAGCCATGCATGATTTATATGTCGTATGAAATTATTTGAAACCTAAAACCCTAAAAAGCGTATATAACTAACGAATGAGCTTATAATATTTTAGAGATCATGAATCTATTTTCCAGAAGCTATTACATGTTATAAGACCTGAATAAAATGCATAATCATGAATTCGAAGCTTGTGTGAATTGTCTTGGGTTTTTCTTGATTCGAAACGCATAAAAAGGAAGGTTTTTAAAAAGGGCCGATTAGGGTTTGGTATAAACTAGGGTTTCCTTATAATCATGGAAGGTAATTAATGAAGTATTAATGATGAGCTAATGATTGGTGTAACCTAGGTTTAGGGCTTGCTTTTGAATTATGCCCTATTCGGCTTTATATAAAAGTTTGGGTAGGTTTTGTAAATATTGAAACTTAAAGGTTATTTTTGTGAACAGTAAAATGGAGGTACTAAACGTATAAAAATAAGTATGGGGGTTAAACGTGTGATTTTGGATATTTAGAGGGCTATTCGAATTTTATTTAACTTAAAGGGGTATGTTTTGTAAATTCTAAAACCTTTGGGTTAAAAGTGTTAAATCTGATTAAGTAAGGTGAGATTGTGAACTTAAAGATGTCAAGGGTGTCATTTGTAATTTTGAGTAATTATGGGTCAACATATGTAAATAAATTACGTAAGGACATGCATGAGTTAAGTTAATTACCGTTTGAGTTTTCATACGTTCTAGGTCAAAATGGAAGTCATTAAAAGGAGTAACATGTTAATTGAATGCGTAATAAGTAATATTGAAGGTATGGAAACCCTAGAACTAAAAATGGGAAGTAGATTAGGGTTAAAAGCTAAGTGTGAAATATGGTTAATCATGTACGTTTTAAAAGATTATGTAAACTACTTTGAATGAGAATCTTAAAATCCGTCTTTGACATTTGTAAACCCGATGCTATGAATAATGATCATATAAGTTCTTAAAGAAGATATTTATCATATTAAACCCTTAAGTTTACCGTTTGTCATTTGCAACCCATAAGTTTGGCTAAGGAATGATTAAGACTCTAAAACATTGTAATTACATCCATTAAACTAAAAATAAGAATATTCGACAACTCTAAAAGTATTAATGAGATTAATCCGTTATACTAATAAGTATTAAATAAATCATAATCCGTGTAGATTCGTTGGAGGAGACGCGAAGTTACATCTTCGTATTCGTTCATTTGTTGCTTTTCTCTCATTTGCTTCAAGTGCGGATATTACATCTTACTTTAAGACACTTGTGTTATCGTTCGAGATATTCGACCTTTTCAAGAAGGTCCCTCATATTTTCTTTCTTCGTCATATCTCTCATGCTTATTAGGATTCCGATGCCATTGCTATGAACCCTTTTACGAATGTTTGATCCATTACTTATCCGAACTTGTGTTCTAGTGAACTATCGATATCGATGTGAATTTATGTTAGGAAGACTTTGATATATACAATCATTGAACCTTGCTATGGTTGAATATGAACTTCTGATTATGAACTTCTGCTTATGAATGTTATGATATGCCACTATGATATGACTTCTGACCTCTGAATATTTGAATATGAACCTTATGATATGAATTATCTGATATGTTATCTGTTGAACTTTGTGTTTGATTATGATCTGTGTCATTTATGACAATCTGTTTGACCTAAGTTTAGTTTGACACCGAGCCAAATATTTAACTAGTCATGGGGTTCCATGTCCGTATCATGATGCACTCGATATGACTCTAGGCGAGAGTGATGTTCGCCACGTCTACGGATGGTGAAGCATATTTTGAATATGTAGGAAGGGCGTATGGATGCATCCTAGATCCATTATCTCGTTATCCGATATGTTTTCCGTGAATGATGTCGTGTGCAATACGCGTCTTCACAAATTCAGAGCTAGCTACTCCATTGGTTACTGAGGTCTCCTCATATTATATATGGTATTCGAGGTCACCCTTCGAATACAATGGTTACTATGATATGTTATGATCCGATATGTTTACGGGCTCGTGGTAGTTGACTAAATCTTTATCTCATTACTTCGTGTTAAGTATTCGATATGATATGTTAGTGAACGTGCTTATGTCGTATTTGTTTAAGTGATTATTAGTTGCCATGCTAGAATAAGACTAATATGTTAAACATGATTTGTATATCTGATATCATGATTTGTTATCGTTACGTGAATGTTTTGATCTGTGAGATGAATGTGCTAGTGCAAATTGAGTGTTTTGAAGGTTTAATTATCTGTCTGCATATGTGACCTGCCATGTTTATAATCTGCTAAGGTTAGGATATGAGAACTGGTTTTGCTATATTGTCTGTCATGACTTGTCTGATTATTCCGCTGCTACACTATGGTATCAAGAGTATTTAAATGTTGATTAATTGATTTGGATGAATGCCATGTTTATTTTGTTTAGAAGTGTTTCCGTTAGCTTTTAGACTTTCCGTTTGGCTATACGTAATCTGTTATTTTGGTATGCTATATGTTTGGTTGTTCTGATGTGTTTGTGTTTGTGTTTGTGTCATTGATGTGCTATGTGATGTCTAAACTGTTATGTGGTTGTTTGGATTAGATATTTGTGTTTGCAGAATCCTAAAAGATCCATCGTCATTATTTCATTTATTTTTCGTTATTAGTATATTTGTTCTTTAGCTTTTGTTTCGTTATATCCGTTCACTGGCTTTGTAAGCTCACCAGACTTTTCTTTTCTGCGGCGGTATTTAGCATTCAAGATGAGCTTATGGGATAGTGATCGGGTTTGAGTGTAGAAATGAGAGCAAGACTTTACCATAGAGATCTTAGATTTATTTTGAAGTTTTAGTTATTTATGTTTTCTTTTGGATATTTTGTAAAGGCTTCCGCTATTGTATAGTTATTAAAGTTCTGATATGAAACCGTATTGTGATATCTTTACCCTTGTCGGGTCGGGGTGTTACATTAATTTTGTTATTAGATATTATTAAGTGATCATTGCTATTTGTAATTGAGCTACTTATATATCTAAACACATGTGCCATGTACAATATTTGTCTGCCACTAGTTTTTCAGATTATGCCTAAATAGAACTTATGCTACATTTCTTGAGACTGCAAATTAGTTCTTGCATTAGGCATATATAACTTTACTTGCATATGTGTTGACACCTTGTAATGTTTTAGTAACTCACTTAGAAATGCAAAATAAGTTGATCAATTATGAATATCGAAAAGCATTGTTTTACACAATTATCTTTTCAAATGACCAAGTGTTCAAATATATCACCTCAAAATACTTAATACTTTCATAAATAGCGCGTTACCACCCTTAAAACCCTAGGGTTTTCAACATGATCTCTAAATCATTACAACTTCCTATCTTGCTTGACCATGGGTTGTCTAAACAAGATAAAAGATCATAATAATACATTAGTATTTAAATAAAAGGAAGTGTATTTTTGAACTTTGCTTGTGCTTACATTAAACATATAAATATTTGAAATGTCAAAAACCATGCATATTATACGCACACAAAAATAAATGATGATCTTGAAGTAGTAATTTAGCATGTCATTAACCTCAAGTAGTATTAAATTTAATAGAGCACATTCCAAAAAAAAAATTATTTTCTTTATCAAAAAGAGTGGTCGTGAATATCAAGAAAGATTTCGAGTATATATCAATTCGTTATTCAAATTATGATTAATATCATTATCGAATCTAATTGACAAGTTTTCGAGTATGGACATGAAATTGAGTCATTTTTTGTTTAGCTTCAAGATTACATCAAAATATAACAAAATATATTATCTTGAATTTACATAGTCAATCACACTCGATTTTTATGAAAATAATGACGTCCTTCTCAAGACGAAAACAATATGCATCGGATCATAACTCACACTCGTGTTGATGATGTCATATTGAGTCTTCTTGTCCAATGGTTGTGTTCCAAACATTAAACTAATATATTTGAGAGATGAATAAAATACAAAACGAAGTAGGATTGACAACTTGAATGTTTCATCCAAAATATTCAAGTAATTTACTTTGCAATTCAATTTGTAAATGTGTCATTTCCGAAAAACCAAACACGAGCAAACTAACAACATATGTAAACTTTGCTCATGAACGACTCAACAACTCAAAATCACATGTTTAGTAAAAGTTAAAATCATATATATCATATGCATCTCATTTTCTTTGTATCATGATTGGTTATGTACAAGAGAATACATTATAAATACTGGCCCATTTCCAACTGATTTTCTAACCTCTTGAGCAAAAAAATCTTCTGTCTTCTTAATCCCTCTTCTTTGATCACATTAAGTTGTTTATTTCTTGTTTAAAATGCGATTCTTTCTTTCTGTCCTCAAGTGCAAGAGACGAACTTTCGTTATCATCTAGACGCGAAGTTATGTAGTCTAGTTAATCCATGTGTAACATTTGTTACATATAGATCGAGTCCATATATTTCAATCTTGTGTAATAGTTAGATCCCGGACGATGTGTAAGTCCAGGAAGTGTTGTAGTGGTTTGTGTTGTGTAGATCCGGATGGTGTGTAAATCCGTGAAGTGTTGTGCAGTGGTTAGTGTCGTGTAGATCTGGATGGTTTGTAAATCCGTGAAGTGTTGTGTAGTGGTTAGTGTCGTATAGATCCGGATGGTGTGTAAGTCTGTGAACTGTCGTGTAGTGGTCAGTGTTTTGTTGTGTGGTGTAGATTGGTTCTAGCTAAAATTAAAACTAGACATTTATTTTAGTGTTGTAAATCGGTGTATGCTACGGTGTATGGTTTTCTAGGCCGCGAAGGGAGATTGTTGGTCATGGAAGTAACTCTCGAGTTAGGCACTCAGAGAGTGGATTAAGGTGAAGAGGAGCTTCGTAACCGAATCATTATAAATCTTCGTGTCCGATTTGAATTTCTTTACTTATCTCTCTACGTTTTATTTTTTGCATTTATCGTTTTACATTTATACTTACATTAAGTTTAGGTTTGTGTAGCTTGTTGATTATATTTGTGTCATGGCATGGTATTTATATTGTGTCTATGTTTGTGTTATGGTGACATGCTTTACTTATTGCACTATACTATCTCTAGTTGTTGTAAGACTATTGTTGACACTTTTCATATTACGTCACGCTTGATCGGTCATTTGATACAAAAGATTTTTAGACTTTAAACGGGAACATATTCACCCCCTCTACGTTTCTACGCACTCTTAATCTAAAACATCAAAAACCTCATATAGGGTCTCCTTTAGTGATGTTTTACACGAAAATGATCAAAAAATTGACAAAAATGAGTTGTGTTTTCTGGGACAGAAGCGAAAGTTGATAGTTTTGAGTTAAAAGTTGTGTTTTTGGCTTTTCGATCAAACGTTTTGGCACACTAATGTTCTAAAACACTCCAATAAACACCTACACTTCTGTGATAAGCGATTAAAAGTGTTAGAACAAGAGATAAAAGGAAAAGACACAAGCTTTTTGAAGGACAAAAATCGGTAACTTTGAATATCCACAAAAAAAATTTGTGGTTTTTTGATGTTTTTGATGAATTGTTTTTGCACACTTATGATCTAAGACACACCACAAGTCACTTACACGTCTGATATAAGTGATTATGAATGCTTAAACACAAGATAAAAAATGAAACGCAAGCTTTTTTGTGACACACGGTAAATTTTCACTAATTATTTTAATAATAAATATGAATTTATTATTTGCTGTTTGATATTTCTAAGCATAAATAACTATTTTGGGAAGTTATCCCGCACACTACAACACGCAGTAGCATGCAAATTGAGGTTTTACATCAAGAAAAGTGTAATGATCACATTTTATCACTCACTGGTAAATTACGAATGTAAACGAGAGGTTATCTCGTAATTTCAAAAAACACATCACCGCACGCATACCGACACCAATTTAATAACGACAAACAGATATAATGTAACCTTTATGTATTAATAAAATGGGAAAATGATTGAAAAAAATATCATACTTGCCACCATTTCTTTTTGTGGGTAGCGAACAAATTTTTTTCTTTTGTGGGTACTTTTCTTTCAAATTTATCATTTTTAGGGTATTTTGCGAAATTTTTGGATATTTTTGCCCCTCTTAGCTAATATAAATTTTTTTCCCGAAGGGCAAAAATGTCACATATTACCCTAAGAAGGATGAATTTGAAAAAAGACTACCCACAAAAGAAAAAAAATTTGTTCGCTACCCACAAAAGAAAATGGTGTCAAGTATGATATTTTTTTCAGTTATTTGCCCTAATAAAATCATATTATTACACTCTCAAAACATTTCTAAACATATAATTTTGATAGAAATGCGTTTACGCTGAAACTCGACGAAAACGGGTACAAATAATACATTGTTTAAATAAAATTAAAAAAAAAAAAAAAAAAAAAAAAAAAACAACCAACAAAAAGAAGAAAAATTTTATCAAAATCCTACACCTACTTACTCGACCCATCACTATCTCTTTTATCTGTCTTCCTCTCTCTCTCTCTCTCTTCGATCCATACACACAGAGAAACATCAAATGGGCAAACTAGTTAAAAGTAAAAATTGAAAATCCTTATTGTTGTTGTTGTTGGCTGTGAACGAGCATCAGGAAAGAAGAAAAACATAAAAACTTTGACTTTGAATTAAAATCTAGTTCGGCTTATGGCTTAACTTAAAAATGGTTTAAAATGCTCACTTGAATTCAGTTTTGATTTAGTTTGATTCTCGGCTCATAACATAATTTCTCATTTGGTTTTCGGTTCAATTAGTTTTGTGGGATTACTTTTAGTTTTTCGGTATGAGTTTTGATTGTTAAGTGCTAGTTGCCTCGTTTCGAACCATAGTCATTCTGTAATAGTCATACGTGACCTCTTTGGTGTCTCGGTTTGCCTACTATTCCTATAGTTGTTATTGTGTTGTGTCGTGTACCAATAGACTCAAAAAGAGTCTATATGGTGGTGTTAAAACAAACCGCGAGGAGCATGTTTGTTTGGCTACTTTTGGGTCTCAACGAAACACCCCAACAGTGTAATTCTCGAGCTTGTTCGAATTGCATTTTGGTCCGAGTTTTGTGGCGTCAAAACTGCCAAACTCCAGCAGTTAGTAAAAATTATTCTTGTGTGTATGATATGGGCTCAAGCCCACTAAAAATGTCAATAATGGTTGGGTTGAAAATTGTTGGGCCACGAGGCCCATAGTAGTATAGGGTCAGTTTAATTAGGGGTTACAATCCCTATAGGTTTTGTAGTTTTAACTGGGATGAAGCCCAATTTCGTTTTCAAAGAGCCCGTTTGGCATTAGTCGCAGCCCACACCGAGTAATAATCCACTCTTCGAGTCCGCAACCTATTGGCAATGCATCAAGTAAAACCATTACTAACTCACTCGATTCGTATTCCATTGTGTTAATACAAATAAGCCGTAAAAACGTTTATTTATATTTTACGATCTTCTAACATTTTGTCGATAACAAACGTAAAATCATTTTAACGAAACAAATAAAATACGTAAATAGTTTTAGTAAATAGTTTTCTAACACACTTACGTTTCACATAAAACACTAAAACAATTATATGTGATTTATGATTTAGTAATACATATGTACAAAAAACAGTGTTTACATATTGGGAAAATATATACATAACTAATATGTATTATAAATGGGTAAAAACTAGAACCCATGGTATTGACCCATACCCATTTGACTAGGTACATTGCACCCTTTAGGTACATTGTATCTAATAAAATACCCATGGATCAACCCATAACCCATGACCCATGACCCATAACCAAAATACCAATGGCCAAAGAGGAGCGTCCCACGAATCCCTAGCTTTACACTAGACGGATCCCTTGTGGATGGGATCCGTGGGATCCGTGGAACAGTAGAGATTTTCTCTCTATAAATAGTGAGCCATTTCTTCATTGTTTCTCACCCCTTTCACATATACTTTCCCCAAGTATTGTAACTCTCTAACCCACTGATCCTAATGGATCTTTCTATGTAGTTTCTCTTTTGTTTTTGTGCGATCCTCTAGGTTCCTCTTAAAGGCGAGATCACCACTTCTTGAAGTCGAGCAAGCTAAAGTCCATGAGTTGCCATGCTTCGTCATCATCAAGACTGTTGAGGTTCTCTTGTTGATAGTTCTTTCTTCCTCCATAGAAGTGTTGTGTCAAAGGCATTAGTGAAGGATGCCGAAAGAGCCAAGACAAAAGCATTAGTGAAAGGTGCTTAAAGTCCATGTCAAAAGCATTAGTGAAGAATGCTAAAGGTGTCAAGATGAAGGCATTAGTGAAAGGTGCCAAGCGTTGTGTCAAGGGCATTGGTGAAGGATGCCTAGGAATCAAATCAAGTGGCATTAGTGAAGAATGCCAAGGTCATATAATAGATGACGTGCATTGTTATACTTATAGTGATAAGTTTGTTACCAAGGATGTTGATATCCTTGATGGTGTTGTAATAAGTAGTGGGTCTCCTTTTGGATTAGGTGTTGTGTTGTGTTGGGTAGTAGTTGCTCCATTGCAATGGAACTCGGTACTTAGCCTAGTACCGGATAAATGGTAGGCGACGTTGTGGTAGGTGTGGTTCACCTTGGTGAAAAGGACCCGGTGGTTAGCCTAGTACCGGAAAAAGAGTAGGCGACGTTGTGAAGGTTTCTCCGCCATAAGGAGTTGGTGTCGTGTAGGGATTACGAACTCTTGAGTAGGTGACTCGGGGAGTAGAGTAGGGCAAGGAAGGTGTCCTTGTAGCCGAACCACTATAAATACTCGTGTCGTGGTTATGTGTTTCTTACTCTTTATCTTTCATAACACTTTTATATATCTATCTCTCAACGTTCAACATACACATCTAAATAGATTGACATAAGTCGATCTAAATATTTTAAAACGAAGTTTTAATTGGTAAAACTATTCAACCCCCTCTAGTTTTCCACAATTGGTATCAGAGCCAGGTTACCAAGTTTCTTAAACTATATTGTACTTTAAAAACTTGATACGATTCGTGTATGTTTGAATACTACAAAGAAGGATTTTTCAAATCATATTCTAAAAATCATTATAATGTTTATTGTTGGACAATGATAGAATGTTCTAATATTTTCCTTGTCAAGAATTCTCCATACTTGGATTTGGGTATACCAAGAAGCTCATGAAGAAACTATCTAAATATTTCTTTTCGTGAAAAGAATGTTTAGCATTGCTTTTCTCACAACATGGATCTGGAGATTCTAAGAAGATAAGAAAGCATTCTCTCTAAATACTTGTTCCTTTAAAAAGAATATTTAGCAAATGTATGATCGTTAATAATTTACATTTGTTTATTATTGATAAAATCTTATTTGTATAATTAATCTCTATTAGTAATTATCTGAGTAGTTATCTATATTAAATCCATCATCAAGAATAGTATTCTTCGATTGATTTGTATAGACTACACTACTAATCTGTAATAATGATATCTCGGTTATTCGATAGCCTCAATCATTATTCATCACAAAAGGATTATTGACACTTGATCTATGTCAATGAATATCCATGTGAAATTTCTTATATTATGATAAAATGAGATTTTATCATAATCTTTGATAAACCTCCCAAGAATTGTGACTAATTCACAGAAAGGAAATCATGTCAAATAGGATTAGTATTAAACCGTCAAAACCTCAAATCACAAGTTATAGAGCTTAAACATCAAACTCTAGGAATTTTAGAACTCCCAAACCAAAGTTATCAGAGGAATGCTTAAACTAATTCTTGCTGTCTTGCCGGATCCCTGAGCTTGAACTAGCCGGATCCCAAATGAGAGGGATCCATGGGATCAGTGCAACAGAAGACAACATAAGTTAGAAATGATCATTGTGGAAGTTCCACAACCACTTTCCCTTCAAAGATTCATGAACAAAAACCCAATTACTGTTCACAGGTGCAATTTGATCATTTCCTTCAAGCATAACAATCTCTTGTGTAAGTATAATCTTCACGACATTGTAAATTTAATTCCTTGATTTCTAGGATTACAATTTCTTCATCTTTAGAAGTTCGGTTCAAATGGGTTTATCATAATTTGTTGCCACATTGTTTTCTAAGATAATCTAAATCAAAGAATTAACATTGTTAATACAAATTAAATACATTTCTTGAATTCAATAAAGATGATGTGAGCAAAATTGTGATCAAACCCTTTAGGCTACTATTCACAATTAACACCACATTGTAGTTGTATTGTTTAGAAAAAATCATGCCAAGTAACTGACAACAAGACTATCAAGATACCGCCCATTACATCCCAATGTACCATAGAAAAGATGGACTTAGCCCAGAAGATAGGAAAGATTTCAAAATGCTCGAAAATAGACTTTTTCATGAAGGTCATGTAGTAGAACCATCATTTCTTGCCAACACCGACATCCGACAAGTTTTCAGGACTATTGGCTTTGATTGTTTATTGGACATAAACGAACAAATTTGCCCGGTTTTCGTACTCGAGTTCTATAAGACAATAAGGATAGTTAGAAATGATGATGGGACCATCTCAATTGTCTTCATCATAAATGATCATGAGTACACCTTTTCGCTTGTGGGGCTTGGAAGAATACTACGGGTTCCATATCAAGTTGTTTGCATGTTTTCCAATGAGTGGTCTTTAGAGGAGATACACAATATGGTTGATCATCATGAAATCTACCACATGCTAATCCCGAAAGCAACCACGGTAAGGGATACCGTGTTCATGCCAAGGGCATCCCCATCAAGGGTCACTAGAAACTCAAAAGTGATCTATAGGGATCCTTTCCAAATGAAGCTCTCCGAGATGTATGCCTTGTATAGGAAATGGGAAGTTGTGGTGAGGGAAAACGTGTTGTGCTTAGGAGGGAACAAGGATCACCCTAATGCATGCCTAAATTTCATGATCTATTGCCTAGTGACCGAAACTCGCTTCAACCTTGCATATTACATGATTAAGAGAATGGCAAGTGTAAAAAGAATGGACAAAATGGTGCTCCCGTACGCAATGCTCCTAACCCTTCTTGCAACGTTCATCTTTGCTTTAGATCCTTCTCCGCAATCCTATGATCATAGCTTTTGAAACAAAGTCATGGTGTCATTGACCGAGGGTAGATCTACAAGGTTTATGGTAGAAGGCAAAAGGCCTCACCCACCTACGGATTCCTCGGATGAACGGGAGAGGCAAGGAGAAGGTGAAGGTAGTAGCAATCCACTCGGAAACACCGATCTTGACCCTTTGGACTACATCAACCAATTGCCGGACATTCCTAGCCCATCACAAGAATGGCAACAAACCAAGGGGATCTTCAAGTGCTTCGTCAACTTCTTGAAGAAAAAGAAGTAGAGATGGTGTGATAAAAGGTAGATGAGGACGGAGAGTGGTGGAGAAGTAAGGTAAGGTCAAAGGACCTTAATTTGTGGAAACAATTTCAAACAATGGGTTGTAACATCTAAACAATGCTTATGTAGAGTAGTATGTAGGTCTTACCCTATCTTGGCATTGAACAATCTTAACTTAGGAACGTGTAGAATGAGATTTTACAACTTCTTGAAACCATTCAAGTAGTCTTCATCACTCATCTTTAGGTATTTTTAGTTCCCCCACATTTGCTATGCGTTATACTTAATATGCTCTTGCATTTAGTCTTTGTAGAAACAACTAGGAGAACCATTTGCTAAGAGTGCAAAATTAAACATTTGTTGAAAGCCTTCTGATCTACAGTAGGCGGATCCCAGCGTTATAACTAGCCGGATCCCTCCCAAAAGGGAATCGTGGGATCCGTGGCTACAGATGAGCAATACAGACTTGCTTACATAAAAAATAGCTCACTAGATCACCTCACACTAGTCAAACATAAGAGATTAGAACCAACTAAGTCTTACTCAAACATTTGAAAGCTTCACACTCACCCATAGCTTACCTAAGATCTATTTCAAAATGTTTTTAATTTATCAACTCATCAAAACTCACCATATTTCTGCTCCAACACTCACACGTTATTTCTCACATCTCATAACACTTAGTTTGTTATATCCATCAATTTTAGCAAATTGATTCTAGTCACCATTAACTCAAAAATAAGATTGAAACTAGTTTTTCATTTCTCCTTATTTTTTAAGATTTTATTAAATTTTTCTTGAGGCATCATCTGACTTCTAGGACTAATTACCACCACTCTTCCATCTCAAATCAAATAATCCTCCTATCAAGCACTTAGTTAGACTATCTAAAGTCCACTTTTCTACCCAAAACCATCATTGAGCACCCTCACCCCTTATGGTTGAGCATTTAAGACATCTACCACTCAAGACATCAAAATAAAGTCAAAACCTCGAAATACATAGGTACTAGACCTTACAAAAAGCATAATCATTTCATCAAGAATCATCGATAGAGCGGATCCACAGTTTATAACCGAGACGGATCCACAGTGAGAGGATCCGTGGGATCCGTGTATGCGGAAAGCTTTAATCAGCTTCCCTCTTCAAATTTAAGCCACCTTTTGGTTATCTAACCACTTTTAGTTACCATTTAATATCTTTCTAGAGCTGATCAATATCCTAAGTGCATGCTTAATCCTCTTAGTGGCCAAAAATTTAATTCCCTAATTCAAAATTATCCTTTATAAACCAAACACTCTTAAGGTTAAGTCATCACTCTCACCTAGCTCTCAAAAATCAGTAGTTAGAAGCTCATATTGCATCCTTACCATCACCATGACTAAAGCTCTTAGCAACAACTCTTCAACCAAAGGCTCATCCAAAAGAAAAGGTCATATGATCCATGAAATTTCATCCACCGAATTATCTCCCGTAAGAGATAACAATGCTAGAATCCTACCTCAACAAATCCATTCAACAATTGCTAAGAGAACCGCAAGAATTAGCATCAAACCTTTTGGGCTAGAAAAAGGGTCATCTAATTTAAAACCAAACATAGCTAGCTCTAGAAAGCCATCTAAGCCCTCATTACTTGAGGATGGACTACACTCATTTAACGAGCCTCTTCCTCACCCAAACCTCTATTCATTAGAGCATTCACCACCGAGAACCTCCCACTCGCCAACTTTCTCGTTAAATAGGGATCCACCTACAACACCGACTAGTCCATCATGGGAAACAAGGAACCACCAAGGACTTGATCATATGGAAGAATTTCCATTACCACCACCCTCATTTTTAGTAGAACCTCATCCCACATCTCAAAATGAAACCCCACAATCATTCGTTGAGCCTCCTCAAAATATCCATCTTCCTCCGATTCCCAATCAAGACAATAATTGCCCAAATTGTCTAATCACCCAAGGACTTGTTAAAGAAGTACGAAATAAGTTGCATTTCATGTTTATCATCTTCTTGAAAGATTGGATCAAATCAACAAGTCTACTCATCCCTAGACTTAAGCACATTGTTGCGTTTTTAAGTTTTAGTAACTTCTTAGTATTAGTAGAATATGTATGGCTAGATCATTCTCTTAGTTTTAGAGATATATTGATTATCTCTTTGTTTTATTGAATGATAACTTATTTGCCATATTTCTTTGAGTATATGTTTATTGTTTGTATACATATCTCACTTTCATATTTGGCATTGTTTGGCATATCACGATTGCTGAAAATCTGTCACCAGACAGACGGATCCCTGGAAAATGCCTAGACGGATCCCTCCATGGAGGGAACCGTGGGATCCGCGCAACAGAAGACACATTTTCTACTAACTTGAGTCTTATTTGCAGGAAATTATGCACTATACTCTTGTTTTCTAACCTTTATTTTGTAGATTTTCAAAATACACATGAAGATTTTTGACACCCTAAGCTAGGGGAGCTTTGTGTCAAACCATAAATTGCAAAACCATTTGCAACATAATCCCTATTTGGACTATAATTCATGACACCCTATTGCAAAGTTGCAATCTTCAAGGGGGAGCATTTTCGTCACAAGGACGAAACCATTTGCAAACAAAATTGCAATATATTAGCTTATTAGTGTTTATTAACTTGACGCCCTCACAAAGGGATGGACTCGTCAAGGGGGATTCAAGACGAGAACTATTTCCGTCACTTGCTCTCTTTACATTTTTTTCTCTTTTACATGTTTTTCTTAAAAACACTGTGTTAGTTTCTTTTCGACGCTCTTTTTGTTTCGACAAAAAGGGGGAGAAAAGAGTAAAAACTCCAATTCGAACTTTTACGAATTTTAGAGTTTTTCCTTAAAATAATTTTATGTTTTATCATCAACAAATAGGGGGAGATTGTTAATACAAATAAACCATAAAAATGTTTATTTATATTTTACGATCTTCTAACGTTTTGTCGATAACAAGCGTAAAATCATTTTAACGAAACAAATAAAAATACGTAAATAGTTTGAGTCAATAGTTTTCTAACACACTTACGTTTTCACATAAATCACTAAAACAAGTATAAGTGATTTTATGATTTAGTAATACATATATACAACAACTAGTGTTTACATATTGGGCAAATATATACATAACTAATATGTATTATAAATGGGTAAAAACTACAACCCATGGTATTGACCCATACCCATTTGACTAGGTAAATTGCACCCTTTAGGTACATTGTATCTAATAAAATACCCATGGATCAACCCATAACCCATGACCCATAACCAAAATACCCATGGGCAAAGAGGAGCGTCCCACGGATCCCTAGCTTTACACTAGACGGATCCCTTGTGGATGGGATCCGTGGAACAATAGACATTTTCTCTCTATAAATAGTGAGCCATTTCTTCATTGTTTCTCACCCCTTTCACACATACTTTCCCCAAGTATTGTAACACTCTAACCACTGATCCTAATGGATCTGTCTATGTAGTTTGTCTTTTGTTTTTGTGTGATCCTCTAGGTTCCTCTTAAAGGCAAGATCACTACTTCTTGAAGTCGAGCAAGCTCAAGTCCATGAGTTGCCATGCTTCCTCATCATCAAGACTACTGAGGTTCTCTTGTTGATAGTTCTTTCTTCCTCCATAGAAGTATGGTGTCAAAGGCATTAGTGAAGGATGCTGAAAGAGCCAAGACGAAAGCATTAGTGAAAGGTGCTTAACGTCCATGTCAAAAGCATTAGTGAAGAATGCTAAAGGTGTCAAGATGAAGGCATTAGTGAAAGGTGCCAAGTTTTGTGTCAAGGGCATTGGTGAAGGATGCCTAGGAATCAAATCAAGTGGCATTAGTGAAGAATGCCAAGGTCGTATAATCGATGAGGTGCATCGTTATACATATAGTGATAAGTTTGTTACCAAGGATGTTGATATCCTTGATGGTGTTATAATAAGGGTGGGTCTCCTTTTGGATTAGGTGTTGTGTTGTGTTGGGTAGTAGTTCCTCCATTGCAATGGAACTCGATTATAGCCTAATCCGGATAAAGGGTAGGCGGCGTTGTGGTAGGTGTGGTTCACCTTGGTGAAAAGGACCGGTGGTTAGCCTAGTACCCAAAAAGAGTAGGTGACGTTGTGAAGGTTTCTCCGCCATAAGGAGTTGGTGTCGTGTAGTGATTACGAACTCTCGAGTAGGTGACTCGGGGAGTGGAGTAGGGCGAGTAAGGTGTCCTTGTAGCCGAACCACTATAAATACTCGTGTCGTGGTTATGTGTTTCTTACTCTTTATCTTTCATTACACTTTTATATATCTATCTATCAACGTCTAACATACACATCTAAATAGATTTATATAAGTTGATCTAAATATTTTAAAACGAAGTTTTAATTGGTAAAACTATTCAACCCCCCTTCTAGTTTTCCACACATTGCAACATAGCAATTCGACATCGACATCCACGTCAACATTTACATACGACGACAAATAACAAATGACATGAGTTAACTAATACATTAAACGAGTAACCATCCTATATCGTAACAAATTTTAAAAACATAACACCCTTTTAAAACACACACACACACATATATATAGAGTGAGGATCAGGTGCGGATTTTTTAATTCGTGCGGATAGATCTGGACCGCCCATTCTAGATCTGATCTTGACTTTTTGTAAAAAAGTCAAGATCTACGCTAACTTCACGGTACCAATTGACCATGTAAACGATTTTTTTTAATTTCTTTCCTTTTGAGGGATCCTTACTATTGTTATCTTCTTTCATTTTTTTTTATTTTTTCAGATTTTTCAGATCACTTTTTGTTTTTTTGATTATGCGTCCTACCATGATATTAACGATATTATGAGTTCTATTGTGATATTATGAAACTATGATATTATAAAATGGTGATATTATAAAATCAACTGTGATATTAAGCTTTTTTACATGTAAAAATGAACCATGATATTAAGAAACATATGATAGTTATTATGATATTAACAATTTTATTAAAAAAGCATATGATAGTTACGGTGATATTAACAATTATATTAAAAAAAAGTTCATGTGATAGTAAAAAGGAACCGTGATATTAACATTTTTTATTAAAAAAGGAACGATGATATTAATAATATTAGTAAAAAAACAAAAAAGTAATGTGATATCAAAAGAAAGTTAGTGTGATATTCACAATTAGTATTAAAAAAAAGTTTATGTGATATTAAAATCAGATCTTGACTTTTTTTACAAAAGTCAAGATCTGATCATGACTTTGTCAAGATCAAATCTTGACTTTTGTAAAAAGTCAAAATCGACCTTAATATCACAATACCTCTAATCATGAAAACGATTTTTTGAAATTTTTTAGCGATTCTTAATAATTTATCATCCTCTTTATTTTTTAATTTTGATTTTCTTGAATTTAAAAAAAAAAAAAAAACTATCGTGAATATTATCCGCACCATCCCTACTTAAAAGCCAATCCTTTTGATCCCTTCCTATATATATATATATATATATATATATATATATATATATATATATATATATATATATATATATATATATATATAAACAAGTCTTAAATATGCATATATAAAGGCGTCACTCGGACTTTTCATCTCGACGGCCCATATCAAGAACCAAGACGACGTCCATATGAAGCCCCGGCGTCACAACTCTAACGTGACACCTTCCCATCGATAACTTGGCCGAGGCGAAAACCCTAATGGCGGCGACGGCGGCCCCACCTATAAGGCGCGTCGCAAGTGTAAATCTATATCTGAAATTTGATTTTTACGTATTTTGGGAGGTAGACTTTTGGAGTAAAACCCTAAGCGTTTGTGAGTACGACTTGGGCGGTATCTTAGGGTCCCAAACCCTATTTTACACATCAAGATAAGTGTTTTAATCCAATAGTATCATTATGTCTGCCATTGAATGTGTGTATGCTTGCTTGTTTAACATGTCTAGCTAAATTTTTTGTGTGTTTGCTTAGATCTAAAGAAACCTAGTTGTTAATTATTGATTGGTTGTCTTTTATCTTAATTGTAATTGGCTTAGGAGTGCAACTAGGCTATCGTTGTGTTTAAATGCTTGAGTAATCTTTTTGAACATTAGTTTATGAATTACTTAGCGGATTTCGTAGTCTAAACATCCAAAGATAACCTTAAAGTTAGTTTATGATTAATCTAGCGGTTTCGTAGGCAATAACCTAAAGGTAATCTCAAAGAGTTAGGGCATAGGCACACCCTACGACCTTAGAAAACACAGCGTTAAGAATAAGGACGTGACAATTCAACCAACAATAAAAGATAACTAGAGAGTAATAATATCTAGGTAAACACATTTTTAATCATCATACGAGCACATAATCAAATAGATATAGCTACCCGTAGCATTAGATAATAGATAGTAGAATTAATCGGTAGAAGTACCACCCCCAAACCAATTGCCCTGAGATTTTACCCTTAGCTTTCTAAAAAACCAATAAAAGATAAAAAAAAAATAATAATCATCCTCAACCCCACCTTAACGTAATACACTTCTTGCTAGCATTCCTATTCCCTAGAGAGCGATATCAATACCCGAGGCTTACCCAATACTACACTAAAGCGATTAGGTTCACGCCTAGGGTGTTGAAAACTTGCTCGATTTAAAAGGAAGTTCCTTTGACCCCGAAGCGCTTCGTACACGCATCATGTTTTGGCGCGTGCCGGGAATAGAATAGCTAGTTAGATTTCTATCTCATTTAGGTTCCCTTGCTTGATCCTATCAAGTAAGATTTTTTCTCATTTTTAGCTTCCTTGTAGTCTATCCCCTTTCTTCGTGACTTTGTTAGTAATCCCATCACTTTTCATCATGGAAGGTGATAACCCATCACCTCATCACCCAATTCCCATCGACCCACCACCAATTGACCCGTAAAGAGGCCATACTCTTGGTGAATACTCTAGACCAAGCCACCAAGGCTATAGAAACACCATTGAGCTCCCCGATCAAGCTCAAACTACGGCCATGCGATCCAACACCATCCGGTTGGTGCAAAACGGATGTGCATTCCATAGACTTCGTTCCGAAGATCCCAATCAGCATATCAAGGACTTCCTTAAAATTGTTGACTCTATCGACCTTGATGCTACCACACGAGAGACTACGCGCTTGCGTCTCTTCCAATTCTCTCTACGGGACCAAGCTAGTAATTGGCTTGAGCGACTTCCCACCAGATCCATCTCAAGTTGGGATGATCTCACCACTCGTTTCCTCGCCCAATTTTTCCCACCGGGGAGAACTACCAAACTTAGGAATGAAATCTTGATGTTCCAACAACGTCAAGGTGAATCTCTCTACGAGGCATGGACTCGATTCAAGGACTTGCTCCATAAAGTCTCTCATCACGGCATCGATCTTTGGCTTCATGTCCAAATATTTTACGATCATGTCAACTTCTCAACTAAGCAAACCATCGACCAAGTGGCCGGTGGAAAACTTATTGAACTTACCGCGGAAGAATCGTGGGGTACAATAGAGGACCTTGCCCTATATGACAACGAAAGTTGGAATGACCCTCGTGAGTTTCCCAAAACCATCAAGGCAATCTCCGTGCCTCCCATTGACTCACAAACTTCTAATTGTAGGATGCTCGAACTTGAAGATCAAGTCAAATTCCTAATGAGCTCATACGAGAATCCTAATTCTTCACGCCAAGTGAACAAAGTCTCTTCCTTGTGTGAGACATGTAGTGGTCCCCATGACACTCGTACTTGCACGAGACTCCCCGAACAAGCTTCCGTTGACAATGCATCCTCGCGTACCAATGGAATGGGAGGGAGATTCCCCACGACACCCGGACCTAGGACTTTCAATGATGCCAGAGAAGCATGGAGGGGCAAACCCGAATATAATTGGGGACAAAAGAAAGAATTCACCTCTAATGATTCCCCATGGTCCCACGGCCCTAGCCAACAAAACATAGAAAGGATGTTGCAACACCTAGTTACATCTCAAGAAGCTCAAATAGCCAAGCTTTCAGACCGCTTTAACCAACAACAAGCCGAGATGGATAGGGATATAGATAACCTTTTGAAAGCCATGACCAATAGTGATGGGAAGACCACCAAAAAGGTTAATGCCATCTCGATTCATTCTCCCGAAGCTTCTGGTGTAAAAATTAAGGACCCAAGCAAGTACTTCGAGACTAGGGATCCCTCTTCATCCAAGCACGTTCAATTCGTCAATGCCATCACTCTAGTGAAACCAAATAGGAATAATGACGAAGTGAACCATGAGACTATGCTTGAGGTTAGTGAAACTCCTAAGGAAGAATCGACCAACGAAGTAGACAAAATAGGTGATGAATACTTCAATAAGTTTCCTACGAAAGAGGAACTTTCACGCCACCCACACTTTCGACCTTCGTCACATGTATGTTAGGAGAAGCCCTCGAATCATCTTTGGAAATCCTTGGAATCTCAACATACCATGTTGCATATGACATCTTTTCATTGCAAGGCCTACGTTGATAGCAAATCCCCAATAAACATCATGACTAGCACATATTATAATTGGATGATGAAGAAACATATCCCTAATAGGCAAGACCCCGATGATCCTAGAGTTAGTTGTAATTTCCTTGGTAGAGTTAAGGGATTACCCGTCTATGTAGGTAGTTTCACATACCTTACGGATTTCATAATTGTGGAGGACATTAGTACGGCTATAGATCCTAGCTTGTCCCATGTAGTTCTAGGAAAGCCATTCATAGAAAACACTGGGATGACTTATGATCCGTCGTTATGGATAGTTAGATTCAAGGATGAGACTGATGACATAGCTTACCAAATGCCATTTAAGATTGAGAAATTTTCATCACTATCCAATGGTGAAAAAGAACTTAAGCTATCGGTCTAATATAGGAATGAGAAGGATAAGGAGAAAGGAGTAGATTATGTGATTAATAAGATTTTTGGGTTCTTTAAGGATTGTTTGAAATTAGGACCGGAATATAGAACCAATTGGGGGGAAGATGACTTTTTAGAAAGGAGTGCGATAGGACATTACTATAACATGGAAAACCCCAATAGAGCGTCGTGAGGAAGAAGATGATGGTAAGGAGGTCACGTAGGAGCATGAATTCGAGTCTAGCTACAAGACTCATAAATAAAGAAAAGCGCTTCGTGGGAGGTAACCCATGCTTAATTGTTTGCTTGTTTGTGTGTCATATATCTTTTTCATTGTTTTTTATTCTCGTGTTTGATTTGTGAAAATGCTTTATTTTTTCTTTAACCTCGTCTTAATTACATATAAAGGTATTGTACAAAAAGATAAGTGTAGGGAAAATTACATACGTTATTAAAAGAACGTGAACATGAGAATTACAATTATTGAAATTGATGTATATGTGTGTTTGTTAGAGTCAAATGCTTGTATCGAGTCATAATGGATGTTTTGCAGGAATTTTTCTAGAATATTTTCGGAAAAGCTTGAGACCGGTTCTGTCATGACAACTGTGGCGTTAGGATTAGAGCCTTACGACGTCAGGTCAAGCAGAAACAGCTTATATAAATTTTTCGTTTTCTGTACTATTTATAAATTTTTGGAAATTCTCAGGTCTTAATTTTCCAGAAAATCTGCAAACATCCATTCTACAAGCATTATATCTTAGTGTAGTTGTGTCATATATAGTTTTACCACCAATTTTACGTGAAGGTTTCGTATGTTTTCTTAAAGTGCATGTTATATTTGGCAAGAAGAAGAACTCAACATTGGATGGAGCTTATCACATACACATTCTTCTTGGGAAAGAATTTAACCACAACTTCACAGGGATCCTACCGAGCTAATCAGGGGAGTACTAGTTTCTCTCTCTTTTACTTACCTTCATTTGTCATAACTTCGATACTTTCGAGGAACATTGGGGACAATGTTCAGTTTAAGTGTATGGAGGGAGAATAAAACGGGAACTTAGAAACTATGCTTATCCTTGATTATTTGTCTTGTCCTTGGTCATTTGTGTAATAAACTATGAGAAATATTTGTTAGGGAAATTTTAGCACCAAATTTAAATTTTTTTATGACATGTACGAGCAAAAAACTTTAGTCTTAATAAAGCGTCTTGATGGATCTTGGACACAGTCTTTGTGTCAATGATATTTTGTATAATATTATTAAGCACGCGGAATTTACTTAGTAATACTTAGAAGACGAATTATATGATGTATTGTAAGAGAGTAAACACATGTTAACACAAAACTTAAGCTCCAATATTATTGATGAATAATACGAGTGATCTTAGCTTATCACTAGGGTTACACCTTGAAGCTTTTGAGTAATACGTAGGTAAATTAACAAGTACCTAAGACAATGACCTAGGACCTCCTTTTATACAACAAGGAGTCCTTTACAAGATAAGTATAAAGCTAACATAATAGAATATACACAAAATCTATTCTATACTTATCTAGACGCGTTTAACTAAACATAAAGCGATAGCGATGGTAATAATGAGTGGCGGTGGGAATACTTTTCCTTTGCTAGTGTAAATCAAGCGATGTAAACCACAACTATACGTGGTAGCGGATTATTCCCAACAATCCTCCCCTAAACTTATGATTTCTCGCAAATCAATAAGTTTCTTCAATATGCATTATCTTCAAGGATTTGGGGAATTCAACCAAACACTTCACTTCTTCTTTAACCAGTATAGATCTTGAACATTGATCTTGAAGCCTTTGTAACAATGCTCGACCTTCTCATTGTCTTCATTAACTCTTATTGTTAAGCTTAACATCTTGTAAGAGCTCCATTTCGAGTGGATATTCTTTCTCACAAGCATGAAAAGTCTTCTCAATTAGTTGTAGAGACATGATGAACTTCACATGAATCATAGTAAAACCATAAACTACCAAAACATGTGAATAAGGTTTTCCAGAAGTCATCATCAACATTTGGTTCATAAAGTCTTCTAAGATTCACCCATAACTGCATCTCCTTTGTATCTTTGAGATCTTGAGCATTAAACCTTTCTTGAACTAATCTCCATAGTGTATTAAGGTCATCTCTGTCAAAAGCTTTAATAAGATCTTCAAATGTCATGAATGATGAAGTTTCACCTCCCGACCTTGTGATCTTCCATGATGGAGCAAAATTGCTAGCAGCGAAAACTTCCCAATCAATAATAGGATGTCGAACTTGCGGTGGTTACGGATAAAATCCCTTTCTTCAATCACAATCATTCCAGTCATTTGATCTTCAGTGAATTTCTCATCAGGAATTTCCTTCTCAGTAGACATTGTTTGATGTTCATCAACCTTGGTCTTCTTAACAGTTTGAGAATCACTTACTTTGACCTTTCTCTTCAAATCAGGAAACCTTCTTTCTGCTTCTTCAGATCCCATTGGAGTAAAAGCTTTATCTTGTCTTTGAACTCTGTAGTAAGCCTTTTCAACTTGATCATCAGACATTCCTTTGAATTGGTGCTTCTTCTAATTACCAACATGACAACAATAATTCTTCATGTATGCAAGTATTTGTGCCTTGGTTGGTTGTCTTGGTTTCTTTTGGCGCTTTTTGACTGAATTGATCACATCTTCAAGTGCTTGATTGTTCTTCATTTGAATGAAATCCTTCAACTGGCGAGATCTTTGTTCCTCGATTAAGGATGCATCGACTACAGTCAATTGCCTTTTCTTGATTTCGAGGATTATTAGCAATCAAGAAGGCGAATATCTTCTTGAAGGAACATAACTAAACTACGGGTTTCTCTCTAAGCTGTAGGTTGAGCGATTGGAAAGTGAGTCTTGATATTTTCCATTCTATCCAATCTTTTAGCCTCCAAAAGTTTGCAACTTCCATTTCTTTCAATCTTTTCTTCTCGACAACTTTCTCGAAATATTTCTTACGCTATCTTCTTAGCAAGTTCTCTATCAAGATCAATCGAACTTGTCTTTTCTTTGAAATCTTACTTCAGTTTGCTCTACATCTTCCATAAGCGCTTTACCCTTGTCTTTCTTCAATTTATCAAATTCTTCACTTGCGGTGGCAAAGTTGGCTCTGCGGTGGAAATAAAATCGATGGTAAAATTAGTTGCGTTCGGAAAATGTCTTGATCTTCAAGTTGCCCTCCATGAGTTTCAGACTTCCTTTGCTCCTTTACTTGTATCTCCTTCATCTTCAAAATCAATTGTCCTCCCTCGATTGTCAAGACTGTTTTCCTCCCTGTTTGGAAGAATTTCCCAAATCATGATCGGTGAATCACCATCGGTGAGGTGAGGATGAAGATGAAATCACCGACTTCTTGATGCCGCTTGTGCTTTTTCAACCTCTGCATCTCTTCCTTTAAGGTCCGAATCTACTGTCTTTAAGAGTTGAACATCCTTGGCATGTTCTTTGCTTGACATGTGCCAAATCATACAGAGATTCAACTCGCTTTGCTAACTTGGTACACAAAACCATCAATTCAATTGGTTCCCAGCGCCTCATCACTTCCAACCGTGTTACACGTTGGGAGAGGTGAGTCATAGAACAAAGGTGCAATTCCTCCTAGTTGGACTAGGTTGAAGTCTAGACCTCCAACGCTTGTTCCTAGACCAAAAGGTTCAAAAACTTGTTGTGTTGTCATGAGAGGAGTTATTTGTTTAGGCCTTCTCTCATAGGTTTTAAAGCGGTGGGGTATAATCAATGTTTGGAACATTAATTATGGGTGTGTTTTGTTCAGTTGAAATTTTAGCAAGCATTTGGGGTAGGAGAGGTGTAAAAATCATATTGCCATCTTTGTTCAAATTTTGAAAAACTTTAGGCTTTAGGAAACCGATTTGATAAATATTAGTGTGAGGTTGCAGTTGAAACTTGTTAAGCACTGCTTGCACAAACCTTGGATACATTAAAATTTTTGTTTTACTCTGTACATTGCCTTTCATACTTGTAAAAATATAATTTGACCAGTTAAAAATCTTATCAGTGACTAGACAAACAAAAGGGTAAGCCATGGTTGAACTAAATTGCTCATAAGATGTTTTCTTAGGACTAAGGCAATGTAACAAAGTATGAATCAAAAATCTCCATTGGGGACAAAAACCACTCTTTTTGAAAGTAGCCTTTTTGTCAGTGGTATCATACCCCATGGATGATAAAGTATCATGAATTTCAGGCATAGGTAATGTGATGAGACCATTGAGATCACCCAATTGGAGTACTCTCCTCAAGGATACCTCAGTAACATCAATAGTTACCCCATCCATAGTGGCTCTTAGAGCATCCACTGTTTCATGTGTATCTCCATTCTCAAGTGTTATGGACTGAGCAGAAGTCCAAAACTGTTTAGAATTATTGCGCAAGTAAAATTATCTTTAGAAAGTATTATAATATGGAAAGAAGATAATTTCCTTAATATTTTAACCCTATATATATGGCAATCGGTGGTTACTTTCAACGGCTAGTAAAAATAAATTCTTGACACAATCGGTTGTAACGGCTAGAACAATAGTGGTAAAATAACACATCGGTGGAAGCGTGAACTAGCAGTGGTAATTTTCACAAAAATTTCAAAGAGCGTTGGTAAATAAAATCATTAGAAAACTAGATCGCTCTATCATAGTTTTAGCAAACTACCGACTATCAATGGATTTGATATGTCTTTACCATGAGCCGTTTGCTATGGACTAGCCAACTCTTAATCATAAAGAATATGGTGAGTTGATAACCATATAGTTTTTGGTAAACTATCAACCATAAACGGATTTGTCAAGTCTTTACTAGTAGCCGTTTGCTCTGGACTAGTTGATTCTTATGTGTGTTAGACATGGTGAATCAATAACCATTTGTTGTGTATCTCAGATATACACCTTTTACAATCAACTCCCATAAAAGCTTGGTTATGTATTAGTAAAAGATGGAAATAACCAACTTGATATTAACCAAAGTTACCTTTAACCAAACCATTACCCAAGTAAAATATCTTCCAAAGTCAACCCAATAATATCTATATTTACTCCTTAACCTACCAAAATAGGAAAAAGTAAATATTCTCATTAAATAACCCTTCAACTGACTTTGTCAATATAAGGAGGCTTGGCTTTAGATAAACTTCATCAATTCACATTCAAACACAATATTCCCAAAACCATAATCATGAGCAATCCCTCCAACACTATCAACATCTCTTCTGACTCAGAAGAAGAATTTTTAATCGAATCAGAATCTTCTTCAGAAGCATCAGGATGGTGTGGATACTTTCCACCAGGGGCTGGTTCTTCATCCAAAATATATACCAAAGAGACTGCTAAGCGAATGCCTGCAGCTAAGCCTACAAAATCTCTTGAGTTCTACTCCAGCTCATCAGATGTTGATGATGCAAATGACGAAACCTATTCCATGGCTAAAGAGTTGCCAAAAGCTCTTTCAATAGCACTGGAAACAGCTATCTCCAATATGAAGCAGATATCCATTCCTACAAGGCCTGCAATGCTACCAAAGCCTCCTCCACAAGTTCTTGGGCTTCCATATCCAAGAATGCAATCCACTTTTGAGAACAAAAGGAAGAGAGCCCAGAAGAGTAAACATGACTATGTGGGCAAAGGCAAGAAGCCAATGGAGTAGCTGAAGATAGGTGTAGGATGTGCTAGGTTTCAGTCTTTTGTGTTTTCATGACTAGAAGTACTTTTACTTTGGTTGTAATGAATTTTGTGATTAATAATGAAGTTCCTTTGTTTTTCCTTTTTACACTATAAGCATGTTACCACTGGTTGCAATATAGTTCCCACTGTAAACTAATTTATGTATACATATCAGTGGACAACTAGATAAAATCTAAACAACCTCGAGCATCGATTCACCAAAGAGTAACCATTCAATGTAAACAAAGAATCCTTCAAATCTGCAACTCACGAACATAAACCAAATACTGGAATCACTGTTGAGTGTTGGCAATGGTTAGTGTATATAGATAAATGAGCATAGCAGTGGCTATACTCAATAAAGTCAACTCATAAGCATTGATACACCTTCCAAGGCCACAGGACTCCAATAACTTCTTAACCACTTACACCTTCCCCTCATTAACTTCTTGAATCCAACTTAATATATATTTAACAAACCGTTTAACACAAACCACTCAAATCACATACTCCAAAACTTTCACTCTCAAAGATCATTTCTCCAGCAACACCATGAGTCAATCTAGTCCAATCAATCTTTCTTCTAGCAGTTCATCTGATAGTTCATGGGATGACTTTGTTTTGAAAAACCCTGGGAGAGTTGAAAAAGAAGAGTATGAAAAGGTTGTATCCAAGAAGAGAAAACATTCAATTGTTCTTTCAAATCCTTTTCCTGCTGGTCCTTCATCACTACAACCAATGCCTCAGGATGCATTAATCAAGGAAGATAGCTCAGAGATCAGCTCCTATGTATCTCCATATGTAGATACAGATTATGAGACCTCTGAAAGAGTCCTAAGTGTTTCTCCTCTTACAGCAATAGCTCCTCCTAAAGAGCTCCAACCATCACCTTTTCTACCATTGCAATCAGCTCCACCATCAGCCAGTCCTTCATCATCCTCACCACCTACTGGGATAGTGGTGATGGGATTAGCAAGCCCTAGAGTGTACGACTGGATTAACATGTGTGGGGCTCCTAAAGTGATGTCGAGCTGGGGCTTTTCAAAGAAGCCATAGATGATAGATGATGGGTAGGAAGGGGATGGGATAGGAAGCTTATGTTTGGGATAGATTGTTGGTAGTTGTTTTCAGTTGATGTAGTGATTCTTGTAATCATTATTCCATGGATGTAAATGCTGCACTTAGAGTGCAGTTTTGTGTAATAATAATAATAATCCATGTTTTCCCTTTATAATTAGTGTTCCTGCATCACTCATTTTGTTCCACTAACTTCATTATCAAAACTGACATACTGTCCATCATAATGCTCAAAATTAGATAGATAGTACTTGTTGCCAGTCATGTGCCTTGAACACCCACTATCGAATATCCTTGATCGATCTTTTGTCCTTGGATGTTCGCGCATAAGAGTAAAGAGTTAGTTTCTTTTGGGGATGCAAGCCATGATTGACTTGGATCGCCTCGTGTATCAATATAGTTAAATCATCAAGGTCATTGATACACCATTGGGATTGGTTGTAGAGATATTTCCTTTAGGTTTCCATTCCCAACGTCTTTGAGGCCTTCACATTGCCCATGTCCCCTTTTCTTGTTCGGAACCCTTGCGGTGGTAACTTTTGAATGAGCGGTGGTAGCTTCTGGTTTCTTTAGGCACCCACGTTGGTTATAATGAACCTTTTAGCTTGAGAGGTTCCTTTTCCTGTTTGTGCAGATTTCGCAAAAGTTGTTTTGAAGTTTGCACTTTTAACAGGTGATTTAGGATGAGCAGTGTTAACAGTTTTTGCAGTGGCAAAAGTTTTGAGGCCACTTCTAAGTTGAACTGCTCTTGGGACCATTTTGCAATGTGAATTAGGGTGAACATAATGTTGAAACCTGTTAGACTCCACCCTTTTATACCCATAGACTTCCCTTCTCCTAACATGATAATCAAAATAAGCATGTAAATGATCAAAACTACCACAGATATAGCATGCCTTATTGTACATCACGAAATCACTACCTAGTTGTTGAGATTTAACATGATTCCAACTCCTCTAGTTACCCTTAGGATCTGTAGTCTTGTTTCTATACATCTCAGCATAACTTACAGTTTGTCTAGGTTTATTAACCGGTTTCCTAGGTTCCTCTGTAACAGTATTAACAACTTTTGGGATGGAAGCCTCTACATTCTTTTTAACATTTTCATCAACAACAGATGAGTCACTAGCACTCTCAAAAACATCATTATCAAGCTTAACATCTTCCTCACTTTTCACCTTCGTGTCCTTTAAAGGACCATATTCTCTTTCAAGTTCCTTAAAATCTTCTAAACCTGTATGAGCTAAATCTATACCTGGAGGTGATGGAACACCTCGTAGTGGTGGTGGCACTGTATTATAACCCATACCAGACTTAGCTTTGTTATATATTTGAGCATTCCAAATTTTATCAATTGACTTAGACTGATGATAACATGTGTCTAAAGTTAAATTGACATTTTCATTTTTCTTTCGAAGTTTTTCAAGTTCTATTTGGTATGCTTCATTCACAGCTTTTGTATGATCTAACTCTCTTCTAAGAAGAATCATATCCTCACTAAATTTTGACTCATTTGCCTGAAAGTGCTCTATTTGCTTTTCTAAAACTGCCATAGCTCTCCTAAGATTAGACACAGTATAATTAGCGATATATAACTCTTGTCTTTCATTAGAATATAAATCATTAAGTCTTTCAACTTCTTTAGCGACCCTACATGTTTTAGAACAACTATCAAAGTTTTGTACCTCGAGTCGAGGAGAAAGCCATAAGAGCAACTTCAATAGAAACAAGAGCGACATCGAATGTTCTTTTCTTGTTCATCACCATGAAACTCCAATCATAGCTCACACCATCAATAGCCAACATTGCCTTTGGTTCTTCCACAGTTGGTCCCTTCTTTGATTGTACCAAGTAGACACTGTTGTCCTTGGTCTTTGGTCTTCTGCATTCTCTAGCAAAATGTCCAAACTTGTGGCAGTTAAAGCACTCCACTTTCTTCTTATCAAAGCCTGCAGTTTCATCACCATTAATGTGAATAGGCTTGCCAGTCTTCTTGTAAAATTTCCTAGCCCTCAGGCTAAGAAGAGTTATCTGCCATTTAATATCCATCTCCTCCAAGTCATCTTCATCAAGTTGCTCTATGTCTTCATGAATTAAAATAGAGCCATCAACTTGTGTGGATATGAAAGCATAAAATGTAGAGTCTCCAATACTAGCAACCTTCTTCTTTGAACCTGCAGTGGCAATATTCACATTACCAGTGGAAACTTTAGAACCAGCAATGGTAACTTCATCATCACTGTCATCTTCAGAATCATCACTGTCAATAGAGGTTGACAACAATGCCAAGCTACTAGAGCTTGTACC
This sequence comes from Chrysanthemum lavandulifolium, assembly GCA_022545495.1. Lineage (NCBI taxonomy): Eukaryota > Viridiplantae > Streptophyta > Magnoliopsida > Asterales > Asteraceae > Chrysanthemum > Chrysanthemum lavandulifolium. Next base: position 248,835,818 of record CM040245.1, on the reverse strand, counting down.
AAGTTTCCCTACCTTCTTCAACCTTTGTTCAATAAGTTTGAAGTTGTTGTAAAGGTCATTGAGCTTCATTGTTTCTATATCTGATTTGTTTTCCCGAGACGGTAACATTGGTTTCAAACTCTAAAGGCAAACTTCTTAGAAACTTCAAATTGAGGTCTTCCTTTTCTACCTCAATGCCAAACACGATCGGTTGTGTAACAATCTTTTGAAGTTTGGTGAAAATCTTTGTCGAGAGAGTCATTGCTTGAAGCAGAGAAATTTTCATAGCTTTGCTTCAATAATGTCTTCTGTGTCTTCTTTCTAGCATCATTACCACCAAACACTGAGCAAATCTCTTCAAACAGTTCTTTAGCAGTCTTGAATTTGCTGAATGCTATGATCTGGTCTCTAGGAAGAGTCATCAGCAACAAACTTCTAGCTTTAAGATCGTTATTCTTTTGTGACTTTTCAGCATTAGATTCAGGCACAGAAACTTTCACAACATCAGTATCACCAATCTTTGATGTACTAGTTACAGGTTTGAAAGAATCACCAATTTGAATGATCTCCCATAGAGCATAGTCCTATATGAGAAAGTACTGCTCAATCAGTATCCTCCACATCTCAAACTCATTAAGTTTGAGCTTAGGAAGTCTTGGTGTAGAAGCATTGGACTGGTTGTTTTCCATCTCCATTGAATGAAGTGAGTAAGTTAAGCTAATTCCTTGGATCTTCTAAGACAAAATATCAGAACCTCTCTCTGATACAACTTGATGGATCTTGCACACACTCTTTGTGTCCATGATATTTTCTATAATATTATTAAGCACGCGGAATTTACTTAGTAATACTTAGAAGACGAATTATATGATGTATTGTATGAGAGTAAACACAGGTTAACACAAAACTTAAGCTCCAATATTATTGATGAATAATACGAGTGATCCTAGCTTATCACTAGGGTTACACCTTGAAGCTTTTGGGTAATACGTAGGTAAATTAACAAGTACCTAAGACAATGACCTAGGACCTCCTTTTATACAACAAGGAGTCCTTTACAAGATAAGTATAAAGCTAACATAATAGAATATACACAAGATCTATTCTATACTTATCTAGACGCGTTTAACTAAACATAAACTGATAGCAGTGGTAATAATGAACTGGCAGTGGGAATACGTTTCCACTGCTAGTGTAAATCAAAGCAGTGTAAACTACAACTATCTGTGGTAACGGATTATTCCCAACACGTCTCATGGATAGGAGTTATATGACTAGCACAAAAACCGTTTACCACTCAAAATTCCACCCCAAAAATGTAAGGTTCGCCCCTAGATCTTTAGGAATAAAGCATTCACCTTTAATGCTTAGAGAGTGTACCGGTAGTATAATAGATTCTAGAACTTGTTTTGTGATGCATTCCGAGATCGCTAGTGAGACTACACTTGTGTAGTTAGGAATAACTAAATGATAAGAGGCATTAGGATAACCATTGTTTGAAACCTGTATTATAATAACTTCTTCCACATCGGTCGAGTAATTACCCCACACCCTTGCGATGTACTCATCTTTAGTACACGATACCCCTAGTTAACCCCTCAGAGCCTATCCTTTTCGCGGTTCTCATGATGTTTTGGTTTTCCGGAATATCAATGAAGAGCATTATTTACAATCCACCCCCAAATGTACACCCAAATCGCCTTAGCCTACCTTGTATGCACTCACCTTTAGTGCATTATTGTTATCATTACTAAACCCTTATTTCAATTATCTAGTTACTTGCATGGTTGCTAAGTCGAGTCATATCTTTTGTACACAGTTTTGGGATGATTGGGACTCATGGGCAAAAGTAATATTTTATGGAGTGACGGGAAGGAACGTTAAATTCAAATTCCATTTGTTTACGTAATTAAATACTCCAAGTGTTTTGATCTTTTCAAATCGGGTCATTTAGTATTAGAGTAATAAAAACTGAAGTGTAGGGATGCTCCTATTAATCTTTTATATTTTGATGTTATCATAGAGGATGGTAGAGTAAAAATGTATGCAAAAAATAAATCGAAAAAAAAATTGTGAAAAAAAATGAAGAAAAACATACGGGCTACCATCCTACATCTATCTTTATGTTTATGTTTTTCAATTTATGTATGTTTTCTTCAAGTTATCTAGAGTTTAGTGAGTCGAGTCTTGGCTTAGCAACGCCATTCTTTTCATGCTTGTAACATAAGATTTTTGACTTGCCACCACTAAATCGCCTATCCAAAAAAACCCTTTGTTTCCCTAACGTTACAACATTTGAAAAGACATCTTAAATAGTTGTTCCCAGGTGCTTACGCCAAAGCAGTGGAGGTTTGATCTAGTCTCAAGCCTATGGTAATCTATGTACTGTGCCAGGTAATGAGTGTTTATCTTCCATTTCCATTTATTATATTTCATATAAACCGAGAGATAAGAATCCAAACACCCTTGTGAGGTGCTAGTATATAATTTCCGTGCTTTTATGACTATTTGATGCTTTTACTTGTTATGAATTATTCTAAACCTATGCTTCATGCCCCTAACGTAAAAATTGAATGGCTAAAGCACATTTGCTTGAGGACAAGCAAATACCAAGTGTAGGGATATTTCATAAGGATTTAAAGCGTACACTTTTAAGGGGTCATTTAAGCCCTTAATCAACCACTTTATATCCGTTCTTTGCTTAATTTTGTTCCTTTTCACTTTTAGGTCTCTTGGAAGCAAAATCTGGAATGATGCTTATTTGGACAAAAGGAGTGAAAACATGAAGAAAATGGCAAAGTCAAGATCAAGCCACTCAGTCGCTAAACCGAACTGACGGCATCGATCAAAGGCGCCGTCACTCTATCTGATTTGTTAGGATTTAGTAAAGTGTCGGTCACCTCAAGTATATGTAATCTTTAAGCTCGTAGTCGTAGTTGTTTTATGTTAGCTAGTATTTAGTTTAGTAACACCGTGGAGGATGGACGGGTCTTTACCCTTTGTATGCACGATCTACTGACCCGTAGGTGGCGTTTATGTATGAAACTATAAATACCCTCTACCTCCCAAGGTAGGGGTTGGGCTCATAATAATACTTTTACTTTCTCTCACTAAGTTCCCAAACCTCTAACTCTTTCTCTCTAAAACCTTATAGTATCGCCATATTTGATCATGATTTGATGTGTTTGTGAAATCAATATGTTACAAATGGTATCAAAGCCATGGTTTGATCATCTCTCTTACATGTCCTTGGATTTCTAGTGGTTTTATATGGTTTTGGGTTTGAAAAAGTTAAGTGGTTTTGCATCATTGGATCATTTCTTGTGTTAAAGTTTGAATTTTGATTGTACTTTTGTGTTTAGAATCATTGTATGTGCTTGGGTTTTGATTTGGAAAGCTTGAATCACTGTGGTTGGGCTTGTTTTGGATTAAAAGGGTTGTATATAAGTTTTTCTAGCTAGCGACTTGACTCTCGGATAACTTTTCTTCCTAGCGACTTGCTTCGTTATTTTGCAGCGACTTGTAGTTGAAGTGGTAGCGATTTGAGCTCTAGCGACTTGTTTATTGAGACAAGGCGACAAATAGTACAAAGTAGTTGAGGTACCACTCCGGCTAGCGACTTGTTCAACGTAGCGACTTGTCTTCATTATTTTCGTGACTTGACTTTGTTGTGACTAGCGAGTTGCTATTTAGCGACTTGGCCTCTTAGCGAGTTGTTAGTAGCGACTTGCCCACTTAGCGAGTTGCTCTTTAGCGACTTGTCGACAGCGATTTGTTGCCTTAGCGAATTGTGTTTAGCGACTTGGTTCATAGCAACTTGTGTTTAGCGACTTGGTTCATAGCGATTTGAGTCTTTAGCGAGTTGTTAGTTAGCAACTTGGTGATTTAGCGACTTGTCTTCAAGGATTACAATGACTTGGTTGATTATTGTTTCTAATCGGTTTCCTCTTGATTTAGTAAAATCCGTGAAAGAATCTATTTCCGGTTTAATCATAGAGTTATAAAATCTCGTGATATCGTAAACATATCTACCAACGTGCCCACAATCATCTCTTCATTCTTGAGGGCGTTCAAGCAATGGATCGATATTCGTCCACCTATGCTTGACATAGCGACTATGACTCATGGGCTCAGCAATTAGGTTGTAATGTTTGGGAAAAGAAAATGGAGTCAACATTCTCGAGTTAATTGATGAGGACCGTATCAAGTTGAGACAACCGAGACATACTTGATACGGCTGGCGATGGCTCGGTGATATTAGGATTAGACGGACCTAAAATGTATGATGGCGGTGATAAGGAGAAGAAGAATCGATGCAAACATCGGGGCTTCTAACATCATACTTGGGGTTTACCTAAGGACATTTACAAGGCGATCAATCACAACACTTGAAGCTAAAGCGGTTTGGGACAATGTCAAGATGCTTCTCTCGGGTTACGAATTAACCAAGGAAGACAGAGAATCACAACTATATGATGAATTTGAGCATTTTAAGATGAAACCGAAGAAAGTGTCTATGAATATTATGTGAGATTCCACAAGCTTGTAAATGACATGAGGTGACCATGCCAAATATTCAATTTGAACTCAAAGTTTGTGAACAACATGAATCCCGAATGGCACAAATTTGTCACCTACGTGAAGCTAACCAAAGGATTAAAGAACACCAACTATGAGCAACTGTATGCCTTCCTTCTTGAGAATGAGAGACATGCTATGTTTGAGCGAAGGATTCTTGAGCAGTTCAAATCTAAGCAGGGAGAAACAAGTTCGTCAAATGATTCAATGACCTTTTACACCAATGTTGGAATTACCACCAAAGCTTCTCAAGTCATACCCACGGGTAATGGTAATTACAAGCTCATTCACGATCCGACATATAAGCCTCCGGACTCAAACACACTCATGGAAAACTTCATCGATCAAGCTGTCTCTCATGGTTAGTCAAAATATGAATTCCACTCCACACACCAATAGTAGCCTCGAGCAGCATCCAATCCACACAATCAAGCTACCGCCGAGATGGTAAGGTAGTGGTGCGAGAATGTGCAAGGAAGGCGGTATGAACAAGGGATGATTGGAGCAGGTTATGGTATCTTGGAGTAGGTGGAGGATATGTGGCTAAAAGCAAGCAAAGCCAATCAAATGCTACAAGCTGTGGTGGTGAGGACATATTGAGGAGGCGCACATCTCCAACGTCCACGGAACGCGAATACTTGAGAGACAAGATGTTGCTTGTGCAAGCTCGGGATAATGGGCGACTTTGGATGAAGAGGAGTTGTTGTTTCTTGCGAAGGGAATGCTAAGACATATGATGCTAATGTGGATGAGCAACCAATTCAGGAAATAGGTCACAATCATCAAAATGCCTTTCAAGTTGCGGTGTGATGCATTTGATTCGATGTCGATGATGAACCTCTTGACGAGACAATATTCATGGCTAACATCTCACCTATGGTCTCTCGAAGGTCTCTTCACCACAACAAGCTGGTCCATCCAAAGAATCAATCATCTCAGAGGTATTAAAACTATACGATAAGGTGGATGAGCAAAAGATACATGACGAAGTACAATCTCTTGAAACTTATGAATCAGATATTGATAATGAGGGTAATAGTAATATTGTCCCATATGATCAATATGTGACACAAAGTGAAAGTGAGATTGTACCAAGTGATGTATCTTCCGCGATTAATGATGACTATGTTTTTATGAATACCTTTGCATGTGCCCCGATGATTTTGTTATCTACGAGGCGAATGCCTATAAAGAACAGTTGCTATTTATGAACAACGTGCTAAGTTTGAGTTAACTAGCCGTGACGTGAAATGGATGACCAAATGCGTACAATTATTAGAAAAAGTAATTTTAGAGAAGAAGTGTTAAAACAAGAGTTAAACTCCTTACAAGACAAGCTTTCTAAAGCATTAAGCAAAAGCAAGAGCTTCAAGATAATGTTAAAGTGCTTAAACAAGAATTTAATGCTAATAAATCAAAACTTTTGAATGACTTTTCTAATCTAAAACTTTGAAAACAAGCTTGAAAATAAGTTATGCGTCAAGGAACACCATTCGATTGCTCACATGATCACTAAGCATAGAGTTTTAGCGATAAGCATAGTATTCCCTAGTAGAGGAACCAAATCCGAGTATTGTAAAAGAGCTAAAGCTTTCCATAAGATTGTATATGATGGCAATGAGATCCTTAAGCCTAAGCAAACACCTTCATGTATTGGAAGCACGGAAGAGGATAGAAAATTAGAAGATGCCTCAAGGAGAAAATGGATAAGAAACTAGAAGATCCTAAGTGTAAAAAGAATAACATAACGATCAAACCCATGATTACACAAAGAAAATTGGATCTCCACGAGCGTGTTTAAGCCTCAAACTCAATTAACCACAGAACAAATTTTTGGAAGAAAGATATGGATAAACAAAAGCGACGTACTTGTTGAAACAAACACTCCCCTTAGGAAAGTGCTGCGACTCGTGTATCCTCCGAATACACCAATGCATTTAGTTCCTAGAACTATTGTCACTAATAGCAAGACCTTAATCACTTATATGTTGTTTATCAACTATTCGTTGATTTTGAGAAGACATGTAAAGAGAATCACACCTACGGGGATAGCGAAGGGAAAAGGGTTTGAGCAAACTAAAGAATGTTATTTAGCGAGGTCATGCCTTTCTTTAAACAATTAAAGGTCAATTTGAAAGTTCAAAAGGGGATAAACTCGGATATTAAAGAAATGGAAAAGGAAATTGATGCAATGATTGTTGAAGTCAATGATTATGAACTGGAACTCAAATATAATGAAATTGAAAGGAAGAACTTGCATATCCTAAATGAGAACTTAGTATTAAGTTGTGTGGCTCAAGATGTGTTTTATACTGTTACTAAGCATTCTATTACTGCTTCTCAATTTCATGAATTAACTATTGCTTTGAAAGTCTCCCATGATCGTGTCATTGAGCTTGAAAATAAAAACTCAGAACTAAATGAGAAAATTGATCAGGATGATCACGATAATTTTGTAAAATACTTTTCTAAGCTAGAAGTTGAACATTTTGATTTGCAACTAAAATATCAACATCTCAAGGAAAATGTCAAAACCTCAAACATCAAGACATCCTCAAATGTTCCGAGTTTGATGCACTTTTGAAATAAACAAGCGTGACGAACAGATTCAAGCTCATTGTAACACGATCGAGAAAGTTGAAAGCCCAAATTTCACAATTAAAAGGTGAAAAGAACAACATGACAGGCTCCCAAATGCCTCCTCCTTTAGATTCTCAGTGTTCTCAAACTTTTCATCTTCAAAACTTGGTTAATGTGTTACAAAAGGAAAATGAGAGTTTTCTAGAAGAAAATGAAAAGGTTAAATGACATTTTAAAGAGTTATATGATTCAATGAAAGTCACTCGTGACAAGAACAATGAAAAAATAACGTCTTTACAAAATAAAATTGAGAATCCGAAGAGTCAGGAAAAAGGGAAAATGTCACTTGTCTTTAATGAGAATGTTGCATCAAAGTCATCTGCAGACTGAAAATATACTGCGACTGTTAAATACATTCCTCCTCATCTTAGAAATAACGAACTTGTGTTTCATAACTATTTCGCTCACCTTAAGGATAGTCTAGAATGTCTCCATGAGATTGTAGAAGAGGATTTCATAAATAAGCCACTTGATAGAGAAATTAGGTTTGCTTGCATTCTGTGCCAAACGATCTCGTAAGTCTGTTAGAATGTTTAATAGCAACATGTCCTAAATCCTTATATGCGAAAGATAAAGGCTGTGATGCCTTGTTCTATGCCTAGTTCCAAGTATGCAACCCATTCTATGCCCAATATTAAGAAAGTGAACTCTAAAGTGCCTTCAAGTAGTTCGGATCCACCGCGTCTAGTTCGGGAATGCAAAAAGTAGACCAACCAACTAATGTTCCCATAATTCCCTCTACAGAGTGTCGGTGATATAAAAGCAAGCGGGTCAAAGCCTCCAGCAATACAAAGCAAGATAGGACCTCACAAGCTAAGAATGTGTATTGGAAGAGTAGAAGACCCCCTAGGATCACTAAGTTTGAGTTGAATAAAGCGAATCGTGTTGATTCTAGTATTAGCTATAAGCGTACTATAATTAATTCAAATTACGCTACTATTCGCAAACCATGTAATGATGACCGCTTGATTTACATTACTAATCATGAATGTGGTGTGAATGATTTGATTATGTTAGCCTTAATAGTTTTATTAGAAGTGATGGTCATTCACGTTTAGGAACTTTGTAACGTGTGTTAGATATCGTGATAGAATAGTCAACGGGCTCGTGGATTGGACTAAGCTAAATGGGCTTTAGTTTAGTTAAGCTAGCATTGTATAATGGCGTGTAACCCATGTCCAAACCCAAGTCACGAAAAGCCCAAGTCAAGCCCATAGGAAAGCCTTTTAGGTTTTCATATCTTGTACTATAAATACCCTCAAATGGTCATTTGAGGGTGTCTTGAAAGTGTGTGTGTGTGTGTTTTCTTTATTGAATATACAACATCTTGTGTTTATCTTATCATCTCATCATACACAATTTATATCTTCAAGTCACCATCTTTCTCATCTTATTTCTAAGCTTTGTTTGTGTTTGTTTCACGTGGGTATACTTGTATACGTGTTGGGTTTGCTTGGTAAAGTGATAAGGTTGATAAAACTAAGGTCCTACAATTGGTATCAATCGCCTAACAATGGTTTAGGAGTGTTTGTGTTTGTTTTGAAGGTTGATACGCGTAGCTTTGTTATACACGTTGTCACGCTTAAAGCTTTAATTTTTGCACTCAAAAATTCAAGATTCTTGTGGTTTAAGGTTTATTTGGTGCTAAAGTTTCAGTTTTTTGCAAAAAGTTCGAAGCTTTACGTGTTTTTCTTCATTTTTAAGCTCGTATTTGGTTATTGGTCATTTCTACGTAACTTTTCTAGACACTTTGGGTGAAAAAGGTCAACATTTTTGGGTTATTCGAGTGTTTTAAGGCTATACGTGCAAAAGAAATCATTTGAATCGTTGGAAATTTCTTACGAGTAAAAGTCAAAAGTCAAAACCCTAGTTTTCTACTCGTAACTTTTGGTGAAGAATCTTCGTGCTATAACGGTGACTCGGTGCTTCCTCACTTGGATAAGTGTGTGGAACACTTCGACTTTTGGATATCTTTTACCTTTGTGATAGTGTAAAGGATTTTTGGATTCTGGCGTAAGCCATTCCTACGCGTAAGCCATTCCTACGCGTAAGCTATTCCTACGCGTAAGCACTCTTGCTACGCGTAAGTTGGGTTCTACGCATAAGAATTTCCTACGCCTAAGGTTCCTACGCTTAAGGTTTCTACGCTTAAGGTTCCTACGCTTAAGGTTTCTACGCATAAGATTTCTACGCATAAGCTTTCTACGCCTAAGATCCTACGCCTAAGATCCTACTCATAAGCCTCGTCTACTCATAACCATATCCTACTCGTAACTTCCTGTTTCTACGCCTAAGCTCTCTTTCTACGCATAAAGGTTTTAAAAAAAAAAAAAAAAAAAAAAAAAAGTAAAATTTAAATTTTGAGGAGACTAAGCGTTCAATTTTTACGAGATTCAAATTTTGGTTTAAGCGTGAAAATTTTGGTCAAAATTCAAATTTTGGGCCTAAATTCAAATTTTCGGGTCAAATTTTACGTCAAAATTGTCATAACTCAAATTTTTCATACGACCTTAGAATTGATTTTTATAGTGAATTTCAAATTTTGGCGAAAATTTTTGAGAACCGATTTTCTGATACGACTTTCGGAAACACCTCAACCGAGCTTAATCTTCATCAACCACAACTCCTTTATCGTTGAATCGATCCTACATCAACTTTATCGGATCATACCTTCATCAATGGCAACTCAACAAGATATTCATGCGGCGGTGCGAAAACCGACCTCCTATGTTGGAAAAAGGTGGTTATCTTCAATGGACAAGTCGAATGCTTCGTTACATCAAGACAAAACCTAATGGAAAATTGATGATCAAATCCATTCGGGATGGACCCTTCATACCTCGACAAGTCCAAGACCACGGAAATCTTGATGCAACACCTCCCACCCCACCATTTTTCGTCTTCAAAAGAATCGGAATACTACGAAGAGGATCGGAAGAAAGTCGAAGCGAGATGACATGGCAATTCATATTATCCAAGCGGGTTTACCAAGAGACATCTTTCTTCTTTGTAGAGCGGTTGTGAAAGCGCTTTCGATATGTGGGAGCGTGTTAGAGCGACTTTGTCATGGAGCGAAATTGGTCAACAAGACACGAGAGAACAAGTTGCTAGCGCTTGGGAGAAGTTTACATCTACTCGGGAGAATCCATCGAATCCTACTATGGAAGGTTACGCACTTTAATGAATGAGTGATCGAAACAAGTTGACACCCGAACTATCGTGAGCAACATCAAGTTCTTGAACAATCTACCGGAAGAATGGGGACGATATGTCACTATTGTCAACCAAACAAAAGACTTACATCAAGTGAACTTTGATCAACTCAACGATTTTACGAAACAAAATCAAGTGAAGTGAATGAAGTCGAGCAAGAAAGACTAGCAAAGAATCATGATCCATTGGCACTCATTGCAAAGACTCAAACTCCGGTGAATACACAACAACAACCTTCATCATCTTCCACTAACAACAACTTGCGACAATACATCCCTCAACAACAAAACTATCCACGAACAACAACATTACCGGGAACAAGGAATCACGATCTTGAAATGGAACAAGAAGAAGCTTTGTCTCAAGCATTTGCATTCTTGAGTAAAGCATTGAGGTCGCTATTCCACACCAACTAACAACAACCAAAGTTTCATCAAACACTACATAGCAGAGCAAGTTGCACGGTAGGGTGTGAATATGGGTCGTCAAGGTCAAATGGTTGGAGTTATTGGGAATCGGCGAGGATATGCTCTTGGATTTCGCATGGGTGTCAGCGGTTCGAATCGGGGTGTCGGATGGGTCGAATGTTGGGAATAAGCGTTGGGAAATCGAATGGAAATGTTGCGACTCGATCGTTGGGAATTATGGAAATGTGAATCGGGTAATCGAGTTACGTGTTATAAGCTGTCAAGGAGTGGGTCACATGGCAAGCGTCCCACTAAACCGCACAAGAAGAATGGTGATTTTCTTCATAAAAGGCGCTTTGTTAGCGGATAAGCTAGATCTTGGGTTCTGATTGAGTCTTGAGGAAAATGACTTTTTCGCTATTGTGGATGAATTGGAAGACCTCGAGGAACTCAATGCAATTGCATCTTCATGGCAAATCTTGAGGAAGCTAAGTATGACACGGTCGGACTCACCTCACATCTATGACGCCAACGCAGATGTCGAGGTACCAATCATTGATCCATGCTATAACAATGTCATATTTGATGTGTTTACTCATAACGAGCGACGATTACGTGACATCGGCACCTACTTATGATACATACGGACAATCCGAGTTGTAGCAATACTAACTCGAGACTCGGATGTGGATCCTAGTGGAGAGCGTGTGGCACAAAATCTTGAGGCCGATGAGGAAACTCGTGCTTATTTTGAATCATTAATCAACAAGCGTGGCATTGAAATTGAGAAAGTTAAAAGGTCAATCGCGATGTTAAGGCGCGAATGCTAAATTGACCCGAGCTTGAGAGTTACAAGGAGAGCATAAAAGCCTTTGAATTTCGGAAAAACAAAGAATCGAATTAGAAATTGGTTATCGAAATTTGGTTTCTAAAGAACAACTATTGCAAATCAAGTACAACACACTCGATGTGAATTTGAACTTGAAAATTAAATCTTTAAACAAGGAAATTTCGATTTAAATGACCAACTTTCTAAACAAAAGGCAAAGTTTTCGATCTTGAAAAGAGAAGAAGCGATTGATAAGCGATTTTTCAAAGCGAGAAGATTCTCTTCTTGATGAAATTCTTGATAAAATGAGAAAATCCAAACTTTGGAAAATTTGCTTCTTAAAGCGGGTCATTACGCTCAAACAATCAAGATGCTTTCTAATCAAGTAAATCCGCGTTTTCATACTAATAATAGAATGGCACTTGGTAACGACCCTTCTTCGTTCCTCAAGAAAGCTCGAAATCTCGAATGTGTTAAACAATGGAAATGTTTTGCATAAACCCATAATTGTTCGTGATTCTCTTGAAGCGTTGGAACTATCGAGGAGAGTAGATCAAAAATGAAACAAAAGAATCCGAAATCAAACCTATTGATTATAACAAATGGAACAAAATTAACGGAATTACTTTTGTTAATCAAAAGAAAAGTCAAAGTTCTCCATCACAACAAGTGTTTCAAACAAAGAGTCAACACTGTTTCAAAATCATTTCAAAACCGGTGGTTGTCTCAAATTCTCTTCGAACATTGAACAAATGTCTTCAAACAATCCTTTTAACACAAGTGATGCGAGAAGTATTTTAGACAATGTGAAAACTAGAATTGTGGATCTTCAAGACCTTTGTTCAAACTAAAACCACTATTACACCTAACAACCGGTTCTCTAGTTTTGACATCGAACAAAGAAAGTTTTTGAAACTCAAATTGCCCTCATTTGAATGCCATCGGTGCAAGGGTAATTCATTTGAACAAGCATTTTGAAAGAAACAAGCGACTTTGTCAAGGACCATAAATCCACAGTAAAGCAAGCTAATGACCGTGTTGAACAAATCAAAGTTTTGGAAAATTTAAATGACTCTCTCTTGAAGATGTTCGACTCGATATTATGTCCATCATTTTGCAAACATATTACATTGAAGATCATGAAAGACTCGATCGAGACCTCAAAATTGTTTCAAAATATGAAAAAGCACTTGAGAAACTTGAAAAGAAAATATCTCATATTTTAAACAACTTGATCGTAAAGCGAGGAATGCAAGTATGACAAATTGTCGTATGGCGTGCCTACAATGACATGAAAGCTAAAATGATCTTTTGAGGGCTCGGTGGAAAGTCAAAAAGGAAAGGTAGTGGATACTGTGATTACAAAACCATTGGTGAGGAGAAAGCAAATGTTCCCAAACCGGTTTCCAAACCAAAATGTACATTTCTATGCCTCCTCCAAAAGTCAATGAGAAAATGTTTCATCAAAACCGGTCACTCCACTGCCCTACCTAAACAAAATGTTGATAAAGGAAAGCGGTTATTGAGAAACCTAAAGTTTTAGCTTTGGCCTTTTTAAGATGAGTACCACTAATAAATGCCTCACATCTAAAGAGACTAGGATATTTGAAACCACCTCCTTCATAAAAATGTGAATCTAATCGTGTGCCTCACCTTCTACGGGACTAGAAAGCACCTCTAGGAGCGGCGAGACTAAAGCCTAAGAGCAATACAAGGAACAATAGAGTCTCGCTTGCCTCTAAGAGTAGTCGCTTGAATAAAGAGAAGAAAGTAGAAGAACACCCTAGGAATTTACCTCTTTGTAATAAGAAAGACATTTCATCTGAATGTAATGAACCTATGAAACTTGCTAAGTCTAATGAATCTGTTGAATCTGTTTGTTTAACTTGCAAGAAATCTTTAACTAATATTCATGATGATTGTGTTTCTAAGAATGAGACTGTTAAGCCTGTTAAGAAGAATGTTCCCAAACGAACTTATGCTAAAAGAATAGGAAGACTAGTCGCGAGACTTAGGCTTTACACTACGATAGGGAGCATAATGTTTACTTTAGGGATGACATTTGAAACCCACGGTAGAACTTTCACACTCGAGAATGGAAGAATGAGTGATGCACTGTCTTACCAATAGATGACTTCTATGAGTGTGATCGAGATTTTACCTCTAACCCAAAGGAACCAAAATCAAAGCGGTTTCCAAAATCTTCTTCTTACGTGATTGGCGGGTTATCGAAATATGTCTTTGGATCGTCGACTCGGGTTGCTCCAAGCACATGACCGGAATCTGAAGCTGGCGATCAATTTAAATGCTGAAATTCATGGGAACCGTCGTTTGGAAATGATCATGTAGCGACTATCATGGGTTATGGAGATCTACCTTTTGGAAATTATTTGATCACTCGGGTTTACTATGTCGAAGGGTTGGGACACAATTTGTTCTCGATCAGGCGGTTTCGTGATGCGATTTAGAGGTTGCTTTTAGGAAAAATGCTTGCCGTTAGAAACTTGGATGGCGATCTCTTAGCGGGAATCGTGATACAAACTTGTATGCTATCGACATAAACCAAATGGCCTCTTCATCACCAATATGTCTTATGACAAGAGCATCTGGAACACAGTCCTGGTTGTGGCACAGACGGTTATCTCATCTCAATTTTGACACCATCAACAAAATTGCCAAAGACAACATCGTCAACGGACTTCCAAAGTTCAAATACACCAAGGATCACTTATGTCCATCATGTGAACAAGGAAAAAGCAAAAGAGCATCATATAAACCCAAATCCGTACCTAGTTCGGAAGCAAAGTTGCATATGTTGCACATGGACTTATGTGGCCCAATGAGAGTTGAAAGCATTAATGGGAAAAAGTATATTCTTGTTATCGTCGATGATTATTCAAGATATACATGGGTTAAGTTTCTGAGATCAAAAGACGAAGCACCGGGCATCATCATTACCTTCACGAAAGCGTATTCAAGTACTTCTTCAAACTCCGATAAGGGTTGTAGAGCAGACAACGGACCTTGAATTCACTAATCGGGAGTTAAGAACTTATTTTGAAGATGTTGGAATTACTCATCGGACATCGGTTGTTAGAACTCCACAGTGAGAATGGGGTAGTTGAAAGAAGAAATAGAACTCTTGTGGAAGCTGCTCGCACAATGCTAATCTATTCTAGTGCACCGTTATTTCTTTGGGGTACGATCTTTGTTGCCTTTGCTTGTTTCACTCGAACCGATCCCTTATCCATCCAAGATTCAATAAAACCCCATATGAAATTGTGAACAACGAAAAAACGATATCTCTTACTTTCACGTGTTTGGCGCTTTGTGCTATCCTACGAATGACGAGAAGATCTTGGAAAATTGAAAGCTAAAGGTGATATTGGAATCTTCATTGGATATTCGAGATAACTCGAGGGCATTGAGGTGTATAACGAAGGCTAAAGAAAATCATGGAGACGATGAATGTGAAGTTTGTGAACTTTCACGGATGGCTTCGAGAGACTCGCTCTAGAACCCGCACTAAACCGGCAGACTTACGGACACATCGATTCGGGACTCGTACCTCAAAGAGCTCAATCAACTTCGTTTGAAAATCCTAAAGAACAAGAATGGGAGAATTTCTTGAGTTAATGTTCGATGAATACTATGGTGGAACTTGACAAATGCATCAAACCATCATTCCGCGCACCGCTCAAAATCATCCTCCACCACCAACGGAAGATGCATCTACAACGGTCGAAACAAATGCACCAACTCCATCAACATCATCTACATCTACTCAAGTTATTGCACCCGTTCTACCGGCGGTTGATGAGCAAAACCAAAACCGAACAATGCAACGTTAGATGAAGACTTATTTGAAAACCCGTTTGCTACGGAATCGGTGAATCTTCTTCAAGCTTACGAGAACCATCTAACTCGCATACGTTATAACCAACGGTATCCTTGTACTCTAAAGTGGACAAAAGACCACCCAATTGAACAAGTTATTGGTGAACCTTCAAGGCCGATTCGGGACGAGGCGCCAACTTGCCACCGATTGCGACTTGTGCATTTACCTTTGCTCAATTAGCAATCTAGAACCAAAGAACATTCGTGAGGCAATGGCGGATCCGCATGGATAGAAGCAATGCGGGAGGAACTTCTTCAATACCGTCTACATGACTCGTGGGAAAAGGTTCCAAGACCCATTGGCGTTCGAGTCATTGATCTTAAATGGTTATGGAAGAACAAGCGGGATGAAGAAATGACGTTATTCGCAACAAAGCTCGTCTTGTGGCCAAAGGATATAGACAGGAAGAGGAATAGACTTTGAAGAGTCATTCGCGCGGTAGCTAGACTTGAAGCGATCGGGATATTCTTGGCCTATCATTTCACAAAACATCACGGTTTATCGGATGGACATTAAGACCGCGTTCTTAAATGGAACTACGAAAGAAGAAGTGTCGTGAGTCGGCCGAAGGCTTCATAGACATGGAACATCCGGACTCGTCTACAAACTCAAAAAGGCAATCTATGGTTTAAAACAAGCTCGAGGCGTGGTATGATGACATCCTCTTTCCTTATCCAAAACAATTTCACCAAAGGGCAGTTGATCCTACCTTGTTTACACAAAAATGCAAAACGACATTTTGATTGTTCGATTCGTGGGCGACATCATCTTTGGGTCCACTAATCCGAATCTTTCAAAACATTTTGAAAATCTCATGAAAAGCAAATTTGAAATGTCCATGATGGGGAACTAAAATTCTTTCTTGGTTTACAAATACATCGGTCCCTCGTGGAATTTTTATTAATCAAGCTAAGTATACAACCGAGATTTTGAAAAATCATGGTATGGACAATTGTGACTCGGTCGAACACCAATGGTAACATCACCAAAATTGGAGCCGATTTGTTTGGGAAACCTATTGATCCAGAAGAAATATCGAGCATGATTGGTTCTCTCATGTATCTTCTGCTAGTCGACCGGATATTCATTTCTTTGTTTGCTTATTAGCGGTTTCGTGCTAAGCCTACCGAGCGCACCTCAAAGAGGTTAAACGGATCTTCGGTGCACGAAGACATCCATTCATATGGGACTTTGGTATCCGAAGGAATCGGTTGATCTAATTGCCTTTTCGGATGCGGACCACGCGGTGATCAAGTTCTGACAAAAGTACATCCGGAGGAGCACAATTTTGGGAGAAAAGTTAGTCGGTTGGTCTTCAAAGAAACAAGATTGCCTTTGCACTTTCAACCGTTGAAGGCGAGTATGTGTCTCTATCTGCGTGTTGTGCTCAAGTTCTATGGATGAGAACACAACTCACAGATTATGGCTTTACTTTCGATAAAATACCTATGTATTGTGACTCGAAAAGTGCCATAGCCATATCATGCAATCTGTTCATCACTCAAAGACTAAGCATATCGAGTCCGCTATCATTTCATCAAAAGTACGTCGAAAATGGTCTTGTTGAATTATTCTTCGTGAAGGCGATTACCAACTCGCCGATCTATTAACAAAAGCCCTTCCAAAAGAAAGGTTTGAGTATTTAGTTCGACGAATTGGAATCTGAAGCCTAACCCCGAGGAGTTAGAACGTCTTCTCGAATCTTCGATTGAAAATGATTTTCCAAAAGCTTATTTGTAAATATTTTGAAAAACAAAATACAAAATTTGAAAAACCAACAAAAACAAAATATAAAAATATAAAACTTTCAAAAATACAAAACAATATAAAATCAAAAATCCAAAATATTCTTCTACGACATGTCTCTTGTATAATCGATATTCATGCGTATCTAGAAATGTCATTCAACAATGATACGGGCATGTCTGGATGCTTGAGCGAGAGTTCTTTATTTGTTTTCTAAAACATGTCGTTTCTCAAAATTTCTTCAATAATGGCTTTCGTATACATCAATACGAAACCGGACTGAAATGATGACTTTTGATTATTTTCAAATCAAAACTCGTGCTTTGATCGAAAAATGAGGTGTACGCTTGATGCACTACATTTAAAAAAATGGTGAGAAATCATCATCATCTTGAGCACCTTTTCAAGATTGTTCAAAAGATTTTCAAAATCTTTCAAATAGTTTGTGCTCAAGATAACTCCTCTAAAACCCTTTAATTGATTATGCTTTATTAAAGGGGAGTATAAATACAAAATGTTCCAAATTCATGCTTAAATCAAATCCGTTTGACTCCCAAAGATTCTAAAATGTTGTTTAATCCGATGATATCAAAAATATCACGAATATGCTATTTTTGGGGAGGAGGCGTGATTAAATGTGATCAAAATCGTTGTTTGAATCTCAAAATGAGCTCGACTCGAGACGGAACCAATGAATTGACGAGCAATTATGTACCATCTCGAAACTTTCTATGGACTTGACCGGGACGGGTAATAATTTCAAGCTAGTTCGCTAGTGATGTAAGCGTGTCTCGAATCGGTCTAGTTCATTTAAAGTCGATCAATTCAAAAGTGCGAACTCTACCCTCTATGTGCGATTTTTGTCAAAACATATAAGCACATGTGAAGGGGAGTATTTACGAAAATATAAAACTCTCGGAATGTTTCAAACATGTTTTCTATCATAAACACTCTGAGAGATTTTCAAAGAAAATGGTTTTATGGCAACAATAGGACAGTCATAGAGTTACAAGGTGACTAAGGATAGGAAATCCGTCCTATGATCCGCCAGAACCGGAGGGATCTACCCAAGGACATCACAAATAGTTAGTATTAGAAGTCCTTAGGTATGATTGAAAAAAGGAGTAATGTGAGAAAGGAGAAAGAAGGGGTTGAAGAATTAAAAAGAAATGTAATGTAAAAGGGTGAAAAGAAATAGCCCTCCATATTCAACCTTAGGGCGAAACCGGGTTCAATACATATGCTCTTGGTTGTCACTAGATGACACCGGTATTGAAGACAAAGGCGTCATGGACCCGTGACGCACCGCACTAAACCTTCTAGCCACTCAATTCCTCTTAAAAGGATTTGTTTCATTCTCACTGGGAACCCTACATAATCTATTGACTTTCTCTTAGAGATCGTTGGTATTGAAGAAGGAGACCTCTCCTAGTCTCCGCTCGGGAAAACCAATATGCACTTATTGAGTCTAGAGCCACGAGATTCATCAAAAGATCTCATAGGAACACTTGACATGACATCGCTTTTGTTCATCAATAAGGGCACAAGTGATATATTCTAGAGTCCCACGCAGATCTTAGCAATCTACCGAACATTTATGAGAAGTTTCACATCCGTGATCTTGATGATTGAATGGAAACTCTGCGGGGTCAACATCAAGCGACCACGACAGCAGTCACCGGTAATTCCGTGGATTACGCTTAGTGTGTCTCAAACGGTCTCTGATCGTGGGGTGATGCTTGGTGTACCTCGGTGACTCATCCGAGCTGTAGGTGTACTTGGTATATCGTGTTATCTCACTTGTGGGACTCGGTTCGAGAACGGCCTCTGTGAGAATTAGAGATGTGTTTTCACACTATCTTTGTTAACACCCTCGAAATTCAAACTTGTAAGTGCGGAATCCGCTTATTACTAACTTGTTTTATGTTTTCTTCTTATGGAAGCTCGGAGCGGATGGATCGTGCAGACTCGCCACATGCTCATACCAACAACACATGAAAGTTCTCATCACAATCAAAGGAGATGATTCTTCGTCAATGTCAAAGAATATACAAAGTTCAAAGACTCCAGAACTACATCATTGGTAACCAAAAGAAAAATAGAAGTGTGAGCATGGTGGAGAAAGAAATGGAGAATGACGTGGAGACACCTAACTAACGAAGTTGACAACGGCAAACAACCACATTATCTGATCACAAAGCATGAAGGAACAAAGAATCAAGACTATACAATATCTACACACAAAGTCCTAGCTCAAGAAAAGTAGAGACCTAATCAAGTGGAGCATCATTTGAATGACCACCCCTTAGGAGGAGATTGTTAGCCTTAATAGTTTTATTAGAAGTGATGGTCATTCACGTTTAGGAACTTTGTAACGTGTGTTAGATATCGTGATAGAATAGTCAACGGGCTCGTGGATTGGACTAAGCTAAATGGGCTTTAGTTTAGTTAAGCTAGCATTGTATAATGGCGTGTAACCCATGTCCAAACCCAAGTCCACGAAAAGCCCAAGTCAAGCCCATAGGAAAGCCTTTTAGGTTTTCATGTATTGTACTATAAATACCCCTCAAATGGTCATTTGAGGGGTGTGCTTGAAAGTGTGTGTGTGTGTGTTTTTCTTTATTGAATATACAACATCTTGTGTTTATCTTATCATCTCACATACACGAATTTATATCTTCAAGTCACCATCTTTCTCATCTTATTTCTAAGCTTTGTTTGTGTTTGTTTCACGTGGGTATACTTGTATACGTGTTGGGTTTGCTTGGTAAAGTGATAAGGTTGATAAAACTAAGGTCCTACATGAACATACTTTGAATAGGACAAATACGGATGTTAATACAAATAAGCCGTAAAAACGTTTATTTATATTTTATGATCTTCTAATGTTTTGTCGATAACAAACGTAAAATCATGTTAACGAAACAAATAAAATACTTAAATGGTAACTAATAGTTTCTAACATATTCACATTTTTACATAAAACACTAAAACAAGTATAAGTGATTTTATGATTTAATATTACATATGTACAACAACTAGTGTTTACATATTTGGGTAAATTATACATATAACTAGTATGTAATATATTGGGTAATATAAATGGGTAGAAACTTAAGTATCATAACCCATTGGGCAAATACATTGAATGTAGTTGGGTACAACCCAAAGCCCATGACCCATGGAGCTTGACCCATAACCCATTGCATGACATCATGCTTATATCATACATGGATAATACCCATAACCCATGGATCAACCCATACCCAAGTGACTAAGTGCATTGCACTCAAGAGATACATTGTATCTAGCTAAAGATCCATGGATCAACCCATGACCCATAACCAAAATACCCATGGGTAAAAGGGAGCGTCCCACGGATCCCTAGCTTTCCCACGGATCCCTAGCTTTACGCTAGACGGATCCCTTGTGGAAGGGATCCGTGGGATCCGGGGAACAGTAGATTTTTTCTTCTATAAATAGTGAGCCATTTCTTCATTGTTTCTCACCCCTTTCTAACACACTTTCTCCCTGAGTTAAAAACTCAATAACCTCAGATCCAAGAGATCTATGTTTGTAGTTTTGTTTTTGTGTGATCTTCTAGGTTCCTCTTAAAGGCGAGATCACCACCTTTGAAGTTGAGCAAGCTCAAGTCCATGAGTTGCCATGCTTCCTCATCATCAAGACCACTGAAGTCTTCTTGTTGATGATTGTTTTTATTTTCTAAGAAGTGTTGAAGACATTAGTGAAAGATGTCTCAAGTGTCAAGACGAAGATATTAGTAAAGGGTATCTATCGTCCATATCATAAGCACTTGTGATAGGTGCTTAGAAGTCAAGACTAGAAACATTAGTGAAAGGTGCTTAGAAGTCAAGACACAAGACATTAGTGAAGGGTGTCTTGAAGATCTAGTCAAAGGCATTAGTGAAAGGTTCCTTAGATGTACATTCGATATGGTGTGTTTCGATGTACAAGATAGACTAGTACTAGATCCAAGGATATTGATATCCTTGATGATGTATTAAAGGAGTAGATCTCCTTTGGGATTAGTCGTTGGTGTAGTGTGGTAGTAGTTCCTCCATTGCAATGGAACTAGGTGCTTAGCCTAGTACCTAATAAAGGGTAGGCGACGTTGTGTAGGTGTAGTTCACCTTGGAGTGACAGAACTAGGTACTTAGCCTAGTACCTTATAAAGGGTAGGCGACGTTGTGTAGGTGTGGTTCACCTTGGTGTGAAAGAACCCAGTGGTTAGCCTAGCACCGTTTAAAGGGTAGGTGACATTGTGTAGGTGTGGTTCGCCTTGGTGTGAAAGAACTCGGTATTTAGCTTTGTACCGGAAAAAGGTTAAGCGACATTGTGAAGGCTTCTCCGCCATAAGGAGATTGGTGTAGTATTTACGAACTCTCGAGTAGGTGACTCGGGGAGTGGAGTAGGGCATAATTAATTGAAAATTACAATGTAATTTGAGGTGACCTCCCTTAGGGGGAGATTATTAGGATTTAGTAAATCCAGTTAGTAAAGTGTCGGTCACCTCAAGTATATGTAATCTTTAGAAAGCTCGTAGTCGTAGTTGTTTTATGTTAGCTAGTATTTAGTTTAGTAACACCGTGGAGGATGGACGGGTCTTTACCCACTGTATGCCTGATCTACAGCCCGTAGGTGGCGTTTATGTATGAAACTATAAAGACCCTCTACCTCCCAAGGTAGAGGGTTGGAGCTCATAATAATACTTTTACTTTCTCCCACTAAGTTCCCAAGCCTCTAACTCTTTCTCTCTCTAAAACCTTATAGTATACACCATATTTGATCATGATTTGATGTGTTGGTGAAATCCAATATGTTACAGGATTTGATAAAAAATACACCAGATGGCTCAGTGGAATTTTTGCTCATAACACCTGACGGCGTCAGGCTTTGAAGAAGAAGGGCATCACTCAGACTTTTCATCTCAGACGGCCCGGATTCAGAACCAAGACGATGTCCCATATGAAGCCCGACGGCATCACAACTCCAACGTGACGCCGTCCCATCGATAACTTGGCCAAGACGAAAAACCCTAATAACCGCGATCTGACGGCGTCCCACCTATAAGGCGACGTCGTCGCAAGTGTAAATCTATATATAGAATTCAATTTTTCTGTATTTTGGGAGGTAGAATTTTGGAGTAAAAACCCTAAATGTTTGTAGTCCGACTTGGACAGTATCTTAGGGTCCCAAACCCTATTTTACACATCAAGATAAGTGTTTAAATCCAAATGTATCATTATGTCTTCCATTGAATGTTGTATGCTTGCTTGTTTAACATGTCTAGCTAAATTTCTTGTGTGTTTGCTTAGATCTATGAAGCCAAGTTGTTAATTATTGATTGGTTGTCTCTTATCTTAATTGTAATTGGCTTAGGAGTGCAACTAGGCTATCGTTGTGTTTAAATGCTTGAGTAATCTTTGTGAACATTAGTTTATGAATCACTTAGCGGATTTCGTAGTCTAAACATCCAAAGATAACCTAGCGGATTTCGTACCTAACATTCAACATATAATTATGGGACTATAAGTATTTTACTGAAAAATAACATGTATCTATATGTTGTTCAATTTAGCATAATAATTACAAAACTTTACCTTGGTCCCACATAGCTGATCTCTCTGCACTTTTTGCAAAACCACGTCTTAGTCTTGGATTTCTTTTATCTTCTGGTTCTTTGGCAACACAGCCACATTTCTAACAGGCAAGGTACCACCAACCATGTTCTCGATGCACCTTGTGTATCTTTGCGTATATAATACATTCAACTTTCTGTATATTATAATTTATAACTTAGTATAGAAAATTCACATTTACAACTATAATAATAAGAACAGATAACTTACGTATTCGGATTCACGAATAGACCCAACTGTGACAACTCGCAATTTCAGGTCATTTTTCGACACAATTTATGCCTCACTATTTCAACATTTATCGTAAACTTGGTTTGCGTGTTTCAAATTCGCGTAACCTTAAAGGTTTAGCGGCGAATTCATGATCATAACATCACGAACATTTCATATGGACTAAGATTAGTCTACATTTCATTTGCATCACGATAGTTCATTCATGACATTTCATTTCACATTAAACGCGTAATTTTTATATTAAATAAACGTTGTCGCGTGAGTTATTATTTTGAACATTTAATCCGATACTTCCAAAAATGATCCCGACATATTTTTATACTTATATTTAGTTTATAAAAACTATATTTTGAGTTTACCTAATGTTCTAAATTTATTTTGTATATAAATTGTTATATTTATATAATTACGACAGTTTTTGTAAAAACTACACGATAAATATTTATTCACTAAATACTTGTGAGAAATACATTTTTATAATTTTTATGACTTCTTTACACTTTATTTTATTCCACTAAAATTTATTTATAAGTTAACTCAATACCCAATTAATAATACCTATATTATTATACAAATATATATACATGTATACATTATATACTTCCCAACCAAGAGACAAGATCATTTATTACACCATGACTCTCCCCCCTCTTTTTATCCAAAAATTCAGCCGAACCCCCCCCTGGGTGATATTGTGGAAATCTTATTTCATTCAAGTTGACTTACACATTTATTAGTTCTTGGTTTTACTTACACATACAAAAATACACAAGTCAAGGTGAAAAACCAAAAACATTTCTCTCTTTTTCCTTCTCTCTAGAACCGGTTCATCAAGGGTTTTCAAGGGGATCATCACAAAAATTTCTCAAGCAAGTAATTACAATCTAGATAACACTCTTGATAAGGTTTTGAAATAAAAACCTAGAGTGTTTAGGTTAAACCTTGTTACTTACACCTCATCATATTCACTTGTAAGCATGTTTCTTTTATTTTTCATGTTTCCTTTTCATTTCATATGTATCTTTTCATTTTTGGAGCAACATGCAAGACATATGTGATTTATACCATTTTTACATGATTTTAGAGTATATTTATATATTTGGTCATCCTATAATTATCCCCTTGGTATTCATTGGTCTTGATGATGTCTAGGAACCCATGAAACCCTAATAAGGTGTATGGTAGGATTAGATTAGCTTTGGAGTTGATTTGAAGGGATTAGAATAGGTTTTGTCCGAGAAAAACTATTTTCGATACGTATAAAATAGGTTCTGTCCTTGTTTCATTTTTCTGGAAAATCCGACAGTTGGTACGAAACTTTGGCCTTGATATTTAGAAAATATACTTTAAAACAAATCCGTGGCCGCTTGAACGGAATAAAACGGACTTATAACGAAGAAGTTATGGATTTTACAAGTTTGACGACGAAAAATATAATTTTCAGAAATTTCAGCTTGCTGTTTTTACTTTGTCCGGGTCAAAAATGAGCCTTAAGCTTCACAAATTATTTCGACTTGTCAAAAATATATTAGTTTACACGATACGAAGCTAAGGACGTATTATACGTATAAAACGGAATTGAAACGACAAAGATATGCACGTTTTCATAAACTTGCCGTAACTATTATTTTCCGAAAAACTATATTATTTTACGATACAAGTGTTACGGTAGTCAGAAACGTCCATGTTGAGGGTGTTTTAACCATGATCCGGAACTTTTGGAACAAAATGTCTTCTAGTAAAATCAATTTCACCGCCATATTTTTCAAAGCGACAAGTCGTTTGTATAGCGGAGTTGTAGTAAATTAATTACGGATGTTCAAACTTGGCGAAACCCATTTTTTCGCACAACAATTAGCCAAAATCACTATCTTTAACCCTTATTATCTTTATGTTCGAGACCTTTGGATGAAAACTCTGAACTGAAACTTCTAGATATCGATACAAACTTTCCAAAACCGTCGAGTTCGTTTCCTAACGATCGACGTACACCATTTTACGACTAGTTTTTGAAGCCATATTTGTCATTTTCAAGAAATTTCCGACGACATTGTTTTGCGACGAAAAGTGAAAATTTCACCGTAAATCATTACGAAACCATTGTAGGATGACATTTTGACGTAAAAACTTGAAAAGTGATTTTGAAGGGTCAAGACGTCAAAAGAGTATTTTTCGACGATAAGTAATATTTTCAAAACTCGCAAATGGTATAAATAACATACGAAATGCATGCATAACATTACATTGCAACTCATGACATATCATATCATTCGTAATAGGTCCAGATTAACGTATCACGCTATACCTCATTGTACTCACTCTTGTCATCATACCAGTTTATCAAGTGAGTTTCATAGCCCCTACCTTTATACGTTTTGAATTACTTTTGGGGGAGATACATGCTCAAACTGTTTTCTTTTACTTTCACAAGTACTTTAAATTCTTACATATTACTGTGAGTTTTCATAGCCCCATTTTCGATTGTTTTATACTACTTTTGGGGGAGATGCATGCTCAATAATGTTTATTACATACATGACTATTTGCAAATTATATGTTTATCCGAACTGAATGTTTAGTCATGCCAAGTATGATATTACCATGCGTAGTATTTCCATAGTATATTCATTTGGTGATGGTCTTGGTATATTCATTTGATCGATGGCCTTGGTATATTCATTGAGCTAATGGTCTTGGTATAATCGGTGAACTAATGGTCTTGGTAGAATCGGTGAACTAATGGTCTTGGTAGAACCGGTGAACTAATGGTCTTGGTAGAACTAGTGAACTAATGGTCTTGGTACAATCTCGAATCGATGGTCATGGAACAATTTGAAACCGTATTTAATTATGTGTTATATTAAGTAACTATGGATACATTAAGTTATGCATTATAATGTGAATTCATTTGACATCGTGTGCTTGAACATAAACCATACACATTTTGGCAATGGGTTGTGAACACAGGTTGCAAGTTTTGTATGGGCGGAACTTGAACCGAGTGGATTTACAATGCCTTTCTTTGCATAAACGATTTTGGAAGGCTTTACATTTTAAAACAAACTCTATGAACTCACTCAACCTTTGTGTTGACACTTTTTAGCATGTTTTATCTCAGGTATCTAAGGTATTCACTTCATGGCATGCATTTGGACACATCATGGAGTCGCGATGACGACGTGTCTCACTTGGGTTTTACGTACTTTAAAACATCGTTTGAATTGTAACAAACTTATTTCCGCACAAATTGATTTTCATTTGGGACCTACTTTGTAAACTCTGATTGTTTTATTAAATCAAACGATGTTCTTTTCAAACGACACTTTAGGTCGTTCAATATAACTTGTGATTGTGATGCTATGACATCAATCCCCAAGGAATTCCATTCACCGCAAAAATGTAAATTGGGGTGTGACAGATTGGCATCGAGCTTGATTATAGAGAACTAGGTTGCATCATTGACCCTAGACTATAACTACATCATCATAGCATCTCATCATTTCATCATAAGTGCATGTTCACTTTGCATGCGATTTATACGTACATTTTTTCGAGTTATTTACTTTCATTTCAAAACGATTGTCACATGGATGCCCTTAAATACCCATCCCATTATCCTTTCCTCATACTCCAATGTGGAGAATGCCCTGTCATTCCCTATCACAATTTTTACACCGGTTGACTTAACACCAAACATCATATGAGTCGATTAGTCCAAGCATTGCATAGTTACTCCTAAATTATACATAGCCTGATCACCTATGTCTAATTCAGGAAGAATCATGCAATGAAGGGAGTAGTAGGCTTATATGTGTAAGCAATTCTATGACCGAGCCAAATTTTCAAAAGACCCGTTACTCGAACCGATTTAGCCTAATCTCATGACAGTTCTTGTTTGATGAGTTGTGAGATTAAGTAAAAATCGGTTACCAAAAAGTCTTTTGAGGGTTTTGCTCGAGAATGGGAAGGCTTGCCTCATCAAACCCTAACCCTGAGAGACCATCACTAACTGAATTCAGGGACTGAATTCCTTTTTGGATGGGCGAATGTGACAACTCGCAATTTCAGGTCATTTTTCAACACAATTTATGCCTCACTATTTCAACATTTATCGTAAACTTGGTTTGCGTGTTTCAAATTCGCGTAACCTTAAAGGTTTAGCGGCGAATTCATGATCATAACATCACGAACATTTCATATGGACTAAGATTAGTCTACATTTCATTTGCATCACGATAGTTCATTCATGACATTTCATTTCACATTAAACGCGTAAATTTTATATTAAATAAACGTTGTCGCGTGAGTTATTATTTTGAACATTTAATCCGATACTTCCAAAATGATCCCGACATATTTTTATACTTATATTTAGTTTATAAAACTATATTTTGAGTTTACCTAATGTTCTAAATTTATTTTGTATATAAATTGTTATATTTATATAATTATTACGCGTTTTTGTAAAAACTACACGATAAATATTTATTCACTAAATACTTGTGAGAAATACATTTTTATAATTTTATGACTTCTTTACACTTTATTTTATTCCACTAAAATTTATTTATAAGTTAACTCAATACCCAATTAATAATACCTATATTATTATACAAATATATATACATGTATACATTATATACTTCCCAACCAAGAGACAAGATCATTTATTACACCATGACTCTCCCCTATTTTCTCCAAAATTCAGCGAACCCCCTATGGTGATATTCAAGAAATCTTATTTCATTCAAGTTGACTTACATTTATTAGTTCTTGGTTTTACTTACACATACAAAAATACACAAGTCAAGGTGAAAAACCAAAAACATTTCTCTCTTTTTCCTTCTCTCTAGAACCGGTTCATCAAGGGTTTTCAAGGGGATCATCACAAAAATTTCTCAAGCAAGTAATTACACTCTAGATAACACTCTTGATAAGGTTTTGAAATAAAAACCTAGAGTGTTTAGGTTAAACCTTGTTACTTACACCTCATCATATTCACTTGTAAGCATGTTTCTTTTATTTTTCATGTTTCCTTTTCATTTCATATGTATCTTTTCATTTTTGGAGCAACATGCAAGACATATGTGATTTATACCATTTTTACATGATTTTAGAGTATATTTATATATTTGGTCATCCTATAATTATCCCCTTGGTATTCATTGGTCTTGATGATGTCTAGGAACCCATGACACCCTAAGAAGGTGTATGGTAGGATTAGATTAGCTTTGGAGTTGATTTGAAGGGATTAGAATAGGTTTTGTCCGAGAAAAACTATTTTCGATACGTATAAAATAGGTTCTGTCCTTGTTTCATTTTTCTGGAAAATCCGACAGTTGGTACGAAACTTTGGCCTTGATATTTAGAAAATATACTTTAAAACGAATCCGTGGCCGCTTGAACGGAATAAAACGGACTTATAACGAAGAAGTTATGGATTTTACAAGTTTGACGACGAAAAATATAATTTTCAGAAATTTCAGCTTGCTGTTTTTACTTTGTCCGGGTCAAAAATGAGCCTTAAGCTTCACAAATTATTTCGACTTGTCAAAAATATATTAGTTTACTTCGATACGAAGCTAAGGACATATTATACGTAGAAAACGGAATTGAAACGACAAAGATATGCACGTTTTCATAAACTTGCCGTAACTATTATTTTCTGAAAAACTATATTATTTTTACGATACAAGTGTTACGGTGGTGAAACGTCCATGTTGAGGCTGTTTTAACCATGATCCGGAACTTTTGGAACGAAATGTCTTCTAGTAAAATCAATTTCACCGCCATATTTTCAAAACGACAAGCCGTTTGTATAGCGGAGTTGTAGTAAATTAATTACGGATGTTCAAACTTGGCGAAACCCATTTTTTCGCACAACAATTAGCCAAAATCACTATCTTTAACCCTTATTATCTTTATGTTCGAGACCTTTTGACGAAAACTCTGAATCGAAACTTCTAGATATCGATACAAACTTTCCAAAACCGTCGAGTTCGTTTCCTAACGATCGACGTACACCATTTTACGACTAGTTTTTCGAAGCCATATTTGTCATTTTCAAGAAATTTCCGACGACATTGTTTTGCGACGAAAAGTGAAAATTTCACCGTAAATCATTACGAAACCATTGTAGGATGACATTTTGACGTAAAACTTGAAAAGTGATTTTGAAGGGTCAAGACGTCAAAAGAGTATTTTTCGACGATAAGTAATATTTTCAAAACTCGCAAATGGTATAAATAACATACGAAATGCATGCATAACATTACATTGCAACTCATGACATATCATATCATTCGTAATAGGTCCCGATTAACGTATCACGCTATACCTCGATGTACTCACTCTTGTCATCATACCGGTTTATCAAGTGAGTTTCATAGCCCTACCTTTATACGTTTTGAATTACTTTTGGGGAGATACATGCTCAAACTGTTTTCTTTACTTTCACAAGTACTTTAAATTCTT
Source organism: Chrysanthemum lavandulifolium (assembly GCA_022545495.1). Taxonomy (NCBI): domain Eukaryota; kingdom Viridiplantae; phylum Streptophyta; class Magnoliopsida; order Asterales; family Asteraceae; genus Chrysanthemum; species Chrysanthemum lavandulifolium. Next base: position 248,806,160 of record CM040245.1, on the reverse strand, counting down.
ACATATTACCGTGAGTTTTCATAGCCCCATTTTCGATTGTTTTATACTATTTTTGGGAGATGCATGCTCAATAATGTTTATTACATACATGACTATTTGCAAATTATATGTTTATCCGAATCGAATGTTTAGTCATGCCAAGTAATGATTACCATGCGTAGTATTTCCATAGTATATTCATTTGATGATGGTCTTGGTATATTCATTAGATGATGGCCTTGGTATATTCATTGAGCTAATGGTCTTGGTATAATCGGTGAACTAATGGTCTTGGTAGAATCGGTGAACTAATGGTCTTGGTAGAACGGTGAACTAATGGTCTTGGTAGAACTAGTGAACTAATGGTCTTGGTACAATCTCGAATCGATGGTCATGGAACAATTTGAAACCGTCATTTAATTATGTGTTATATTAAGTAACTATGGATACATTAAGTTATGCATTATAATGTGAATTCATTTGACATCATGTGCTTGAACATAAACCATACACATTTTGGCAATGGGTTGTGAACACACAGGTTGCAAGTTTTGTATGGGCGAACTTGGGCGGGTGGATTTACAATGCCTTTCTTGCATAAACGATTTTGGAAGGCTTTACATTTCAAAACAAACTCTATGAACTCACTCAAACTTTGTGTTGACACTTTTAGCATGTTTTATCTCATGTATCTAAGGTATTCACTTCATGGCATGCATTTGGACACATCATGGAGTCGCGATGACGACGTGTCTCACTTGGGTTTTATGTACTTTAAAACATCGTTTGAATTGTAACAAACTTATTTCCGCACAAATTGATTTTCATTTGGGACCTACTTTGTAAACTCGATTGTTTTATTAAATCAAGCGATGTTCTTTTCAAACGACACTTTAGGTCGTTCAATATAATGTGATTGTGATGCTATGACGGTCAATCCCAAGGAATTCCATTCACGCAAAGCAGTAAATTGGGGTGTGACAGATTGGCATCGAGCTTGATTATAGAGAACTAGGTTGCATCATTGACCCTAGACTATAACTACATCATCATAGCATCTCATCATTTCATCATAAGTGCATGTTCACTTTGCATGCGATTTATACGTACATTTTTTCGAGTTATTTACTTTCATTTCAAAACGATTGTCACATGGATGCCCTTAAATACCCATCCCATTATCCTTTCCTCATACTCCAATGTGGAGAATGCCCTGTCATTCCCTATCACAATTTTTACATCGGTTGACTTAACACCAAACATCATATGAGTCGATTAGTCCAAGCATTGCATAGTTACTCCTAAATTATACATAGCCTGATCACCTATGTCTAATTCAGAAGAATCATGCAATGAAGGGAGTAGAGGCTTATATGTGTAAGCAATTCTATGATCGAGCCAAATTTTCAAAGACCGTTACTCGAACCGATTTAGCCTAATCTCATGACGGTTCTTGTTTGATGAGTTGTGAGATTAAGTAAAAATCGGTTACCAAAAAGTCTTTTGAGGGTTTTGCTCGAGAATGGGAAGGCTTGCCTCATCAAACCCTAACCCCGAGACCATCACTAATCGAATTCGTGGATGAATTCCTTTTGGATGGGCGAATGTGACAACTCGCAATTTCGGTCATTTTTCGACACAATTTATGCCTCACTATTTCAACATTTATCGTAAACTTGGTTTACTTGTTTCAAATTGCGTAACCTTAAAGGTTTAGCGCGAATTCATGATCATAACATCACGAACATTTCATATGGACTAAGATTAGTCTACATTTCATTTGCATCACGATAGTTCATTCATGACATTTCATTTCACATTAAACGCGTAATTTTTATATTAAATAAATGTTGTCGCGTGAGTTATTATTTTGAACATTTAATCCGATACTTCCAAAAATGATCCTGACATATTTTTATACTTATATTTAGTTTATAAAAACTATATTTTGAGTTTACCTAATGTTCTAAATTTATTTTGTATATAAATTGTTATATTTATATAATTACGACAGTTTTTGTAAAAACTACACGATAAATATTTATTCACTAAATACTTGTGAGAAATACATTTTTATAATTTTTATGACTTCTTTACACTTTATTTTATTCCACTAAAATTTATTTATAAGTTAACTCAATACCCAATTAATAATACCTATATTATTATACAAATATATATACATGTATACATTATATACTTCCCAACCAAGAGACAAGATCATTTATTACACCATGACTCTCCCCTATTTTTCTCCAAAATCCCCATAACCCCCTTGGTGATATTGTGGAAATCTTATTTCATTCAAGTTGACTTACACATTTATTAGTTCTTGGTTTTACTTACACATACAAAATACACAAGTCAAGGTGAAAACCAAAACATTTCTCTCTCTTTATTTCCTTCTCTCTAGAACCGGTTCATCAAGGGTTTTCAAGGGATCATCACAAAAATTTCTCAAGCAAGTAATTACACTCTAGATAACACTCTTGATAAGGTTTTGAAATAAAACCTAGATTGTTTAGGTTAAACCTTGTTACTTGCACCTCATCATATTCACTTGTAAGCATGTTTCTTTTATTTTTCATGTTTCCTTTTCATTTCATATGTATCTTTTCATTTTGGAGCAACATGCAAGACATATGTGATTTATACCATTTTTACATGATTTTAGAGTATATTTATATATTTGGTCATCCTATAATTATCCCCTTGGTATTCATTGGTCTTGATGATGTCTAGGAACCCATGACACCCTAAGAAGGTGTATGGTAGGATTAGATTAGCTTTGGAGTTGATTTGAAGGGATTAGAATAGGTTTTGTCCGAGAAAAACTATTTTCGATACGTATAAAATAGGTTCTGTCCTTGTTTCATTTTTTCGGAAAATCCGACAGTTGGTACGAAACTTTGGCCTTGATATTTAGAAAATATACTTTAAAAGCGAATCCGTGGCGCTTGAACGGAATAAAACGGACTTATAACGAAGAAGTTATGGATTTTACAAGTTTGACGACGAAAAATATAATTTTCGAAATTTCACATGCTGTTTTACTTTGTCCGGTCAAAATGAGCCTTAAGCTTCACAAATTATTTCGACTTGTCAAAATATATTAGTTTACTTGATACGAAGCTAAGGACATATTATACGTGAAAAGCGGAATTGAAACGACAAAGATATGCACTTTTTCATAAACTTGCCGTAACTATTATTTTCGAAAAACTATATTATTTTTACGATACAAGTGTTACGGTGGTGAAGCGACCATGTTGAGGCTGTTTTAACCATGATCGGAACTTTTGGAACGAAATGTCTTCTAGTAAAATCAATTTCACCGGCCATATTTTTCAAAACGACAAGCCGTTTGTATAGCGGAGTTGTAGTAAATTAATTACGGATGTTCAAACTTGGCCGAAACCCATTTTTCTGCACAACAATTAGCCAAAATCACTATCTTTAACCCTTATTATCTTTATGTTCGAGACCTTTTGGACGAAAACTCCTGAACTGAAACTTCTAGATATCGATACAAACTTTCCAAAACCGTCGAGTTCGTTTCCTAACGTGCGACGTACACCATTTTACGACTAGTTTTTCGGAGCCATATTTGTCATTTTCAAGAAATTTCCGACGACATTGTTTTGCGACGAAAAGTGAAAATTTCACCGTAAATCATTACGAAACCATTGTAGGATGACATTTTGACGTAAAAACTTGAAAAGTGATTTTTGAAGGGTCAAGACGTCAAACGAGTATTTTTCGACGATAAGTAATATTTTCAAAACTCGCAAATGGTATAAATAACATACGAAATGCATGCATAACATTACATTGCAACTCATGACATATCATATCATTCGTAATAGGTCCAGATTAACGCATCACGCTATACCTCGGTGTACTCACTCTTGTCATCATTCCAGTTTATCAAGTGAGTTTCATAGCCCCTATTTTTATATCGTTTTGAATTACTTTTGGGGAGATACATGCTCAAACTGTTTTCTTTTACTTTCACAAGTACTTTAAATTTTACATATTCTTGTGTTTTCATAGCCCCATTTTCGATTGTTTTATACTAAACTTTGGGGAGATGCATGCTCAATAATGTTTATTACATACATGACTATTTGCAAATTATATGTTTATCCGAACCGAATGTTTAGTCATGCCAAGTATGATGATTACCATGCGTAGTATTTCCATAGTATATTCATTTGACTGATGGTCTGGGTATATTCATTTGACTGATGGCCTTGGTATATTCATTGAGCTAATGGTCTTGGTATAATCAGTGAACTAATGGTCTTGGTAGAATCAGTGAACTAATGGTCTTGGTAGAACCAGTGAACTAATGGTCTTGGTAGAACCAGTGAACTAATGGTCTTGGTACAATCCTGAACTGATGGTCATGGAACAATTTGAAACCGTACGAATTATGTGTTATATTAAGTAACTATGGATACATTAAGTTATGCATTATAATGTGAATTCATTTGACATCATGTGCTTGAACATAAACCATACACATTTTGGCAATGGGTTGTGAATACACGAGTTGCAAGTTTTGTATGGGCGGAACTTGGGCGGGTGGATTTACAATGCCTTTCTTTGCATAAACGATTTTGGAAGGCTTTACATTTCAAAACAAACTCTATGAACTCACTCAAACTTTGTGTTGACACTTTTTAGCATGTTTTATCTCAGGTATCTAAGGTATTCACTTCATGGCATGCATTTGGACACATCATGGAGTCGCGATGACGACGTGTCTCACTTGGGTTTTACGTACTTTAAAACATCGTTTGAATTGTAACAAACTTATTTCCGCACAAATTGATTTTCATTTGGGACCTACTTTGTAAACTCTGATTGTTTTATTAAATCAAACGATGTTCTTTTCAAACGACACTTTAGGTCGTTCAATATAACTGTGATTGTGATGCTATGACAGTCAATCCCCAGGAATTCCATTCACGCAAAACATGTAATTTGGGGTGTGACACCAACCATTTTCCTAATAGCATTTTCAAAAACTTATCGAAGTGATTTCTTTTTGGATGGCGACAACACATTTAAAATGATATTCTTCTCCACATAACCATCCATTTCTTGATACCTATACAATGAACATAGTAATTCATGACCCAAACGTATGAATGTAGTGTGTGCAATTATTATTCTATTTGTAACAATTAGTTTGAAACCATTAGTTTTATAAATGAAATACTTACATCTTTCTGTATACATTAATCTCTGGTATGTTATCATTGATAAAAAGCTTATATGCAAATGCCCCATTGCTAACAGATGGCTAATCTGCAGTAGTAGAATATAATCATTAGTGAATTTTAATGAAATAAACTATTAAAAAGAAACATCAATAAATTATGTAAAACATTTTATCATTAAAGTATTTGACTTTTGCAATTTAAAGGATCATTACAACATTTCGCATTTTATCCAATTGTTGTGCCAAACTATTGAACCGTTCAACTCATTCGTTAAAGAAACAACAATCCATAGTTACTCCACTGTATTATATTGAAGAAAAATGATTGTTGGACCTACTGTAAGTACCTATAAATATATCATTTTGTATAAACAAAAAGTAGATTTCTTACTCAACATCTTCCAAGGTGACAGTCCTTCTAAAATTTTGATTACCATAACTTTCATACGGTATTGGTTCAGATATGGATATTATAGTCCCAATGACATATGCGTTTACATAGGTGCTATGTAAGTTACATCATACAACAAATGTCTATAAATGTATTATTATGCGAGACTTATTTAAGTAAATTATCATCATGAAATCTTGAAAAATATGAATAAAAATTAAACAAATAATCAATAACTATTACCAACAATATCGGTCTCGAAAAGTGCCTTCTCGTAAAGTTCAAATGGTTCAAATCTAAAACCACCGGTATTCGGTCAAAGGGAGCAACTCTTGTTATAGACGTATTCTTATAGAATCCGATTTTGTAACGGTGACTCAGCAACGGGAAATTTCCTCCGTTCTCACCAACCCCAAAGCTTCCCACTTTGTAGTAGGAACCTTCATCCAGAATAGCTTGAAACTTGTTCATATTTGCCTTCTTAATTGAAGCTTGAATACGGTTACCCTAAAATATTATGTAAATATGGAGAGATACAGATCAACTATATATTTATTTATACAACCATATATGTGATTCAAATCAACATAAAATAAAGTGGATAAATATAAACAAAGTTTACAAAGAACGTAAATTCTTGTATATGGAAACAAAAATAATAAATAACAGAATAGGGTAACGTTAATAACTTGTTCATCTTGGAATAGTACTTCTAAACTCCAAACTTCATTTAGCTTAGTGATGGGATGAGCTTTCCACATACGTAGAACCCATACCAAAATTTTTGCATCATCAAGCATAGGGTCAATGTCACTTAAAGCAGTAATCTGTTGATCCATTTGTTTTGCCTACAAATGACAAAAGATTAATATATATTTCAAACATGTCATCACATAATGAATATTCATAATTCAAACAACAGATGAAACAAAAATATAAATTATTAATTATGATTAGGCATTTCAAATACCTTGTAATTGTTTAAAGATGAAGTTATAAGAGATGAGAGAGGAGTTGTTAAAGATGCACTGAAATATATAGTGGTAGGAATTAGGTTATAGGGCTGAGCATCGGTCCAAAGCCGAACCGACCCGAACCGACAAAACCGAAAACCATAAAAAACCTAAACCAAAACCGAACCGAATATGGTTGGTTCGGTTCGGTTTAGTGTCGGGTCAGTCGGTTCGGTCCGGTTTACATGTGTTTGTGCATGTTTTTGTCGGTTTTGGGTCGGACCGAACCGAACCGAACCGAAACCGAAACCGAAAATTGTAAAAAACCGAAACCGAACCGAAGGGTTGTCGGGTCGGTTCGGTTTTTGTCGGTTCGGTCGGTTTTGTCGGTCCGGTTCGGTTTTGAACCTTCCATGCTCACCCCTATTAGGTTAAATGAAGCAAATTAAGAAATTTCAGTAATTCCAAAAATCAAAATTTAAAACTTTTAGCTAAAAATCAGGATCTTAAGGCAAGGATTCAAAATTTAAAAGGTTTAGCAAAAATAAATTATGTTGGTTAATTTCAATAAATATTTTGAATAAAATTTAAAACCTTCCTCTATTATCTTATTATATTTTCCAAATTTGAAGTATTAAAAATTATAATAACAATAAGTGAAAAGAATACAAACTTTAATTTCCAATTTATTTAACAGGATTAAAAGAACATATAGCATGAACATGTATGATCATTTAGGATATATATAGAATAAAGTGAACACAATTGTAACAAAAAAGCATGTAGTTTTGGTTCGGAGATGCACATAAAAATCAAATGCTCTTTTTGTTATAAGCAAATATATGGACAAACAAATTATTAGGAGAATAGCACGGGCCAAAATCGAACTAAAAGACTACTTACATGTGACAATAAGTAGGAACACCATTTTATTTTTAAACTTGAACGATTTAGATCATCAATCTAAATACTACTTTACACATACGCATTGGGAATGTTATAACGACTTATTTGATTGGTTACCGGTATACTACATTTTTAAAAGCCAATTCCATTTGCTTATTAGGTTGCGAACACGTTTATGGACTCATAAAATCAATAAGCCTACACTAATAAGTTAATAAGCTTTCAAAAATAAGTCGCAGATTCACCAAAAACCTTATTTTTAAACAACTAACTTGAACAACACAAAATCATAACAATAGTGATCTAAATACTACTTTAAACATACGAATTGGGGATGTTAGAACACCTAATTTGATTGCTTACCGGTATACTACAAATTAAAAAAAGCCACTTCCATTTGATTATTAGATTGTAAACTTCAGTTTATGGACTATTCAGATGCGGTAAGACTAAAATAATAAGCTAATAAGCTGAAAAAAATAAGTTTATTGATTTTCCAAATCTCAATAAGCCGATAAACTCAACAAATAAGAATGTCACTAAAAATGCTATCGTTGTCTAAAAAACTACCACAAAGAACATAACTTATCTTGTAATCCTCCGCTAATCAGATGCTGCAAATTACTCCATTGTCAACCAACAAAACAGAGCAACCATATTTCCTGAAAAACAAAACAACAGAGAATGACCATAAACGTTATGTTAACTACAACATAAGTCATAAATCACACTGAAAATGCATCTATTTTATGTTGTTCTTTATCATTTAAGCACTTCATCAAATAAGCCGATAAACTCAACAAATATGAATGTCACTAAAAATGCTATCGTTGTCTAAAAAACTATCACAAAGAACATATCTTATCTTGTAATCCTCTGCTAATCAGATGCTGCAAATTACTCGATTGTCAACCAACAAAACAGAGCAACCATATTTCCTGAAAAACACCACAACAGAGAATGACCATAAACGTGATGTTAACTACAACATAAGTCATCAATCACACTGAAAATGCATCTATTATATGTTGTTCTTTGTCATTTAAGAATTTCATCAAATATTCTGTATACAATTATTACTTTGTGGTAAGCAAATCAAGTTATTGCTAATTATGCATTTCATCAAACACGTGGTGTACATGAAATCCGATCAAAATATAATAAGCCAAAAAAAAAACAAAATAAACATTATGAATCTACTCCTTTATATACAAAAAGAAGATTAAAACTCTAATAAATCAAAACCGTTTCATCTAAATGTTATCAATACCTGAATTAATTCGATTGACACAACGATTCAAAATCCACAAATATTGAAGATACATGGATTGGCTACAATAATTATGCATTTCATCAAACACGTGGTGTACATGAAATCCGATCAAAATATAATAAACAAAAAAAAACAAAATGAACATTATGAATCTACTCCTTTATATACAAAAAGAAGATTAACAATCTAATAAATCAAAATCGTTTCATCTAAATGGTATCAATACCTGAATTAATTTGATTAACGCAACGATCCAAAATCCACAAATATTGAAGGTACATGGATTGACCGCAATACGTTGTCGAACCTATGGATCTGTTGAAGGTACATGGATTAACACAAATATTGAAGGTACATGGATTAACACAATCGAATTTATGGATCTGTTGTCGGCACATGTTTGATTGAAATTTATTCATCCTCCTAATTATGTCAGTTAGGGTTTTTTGAAGAGGAGATTGTGTGTGTGTGTTTTTTGCACCTACATTGAATTGTTTCGAATGAGTTGCTTTAAGGAATTCCGCCAAATCGTAAGAAAAAGAATGAACGGTTGTGATAAAATTAGTTTCACGTGTCAATTGATTAAGATTTTGGGAGGAGAAATTATAGGACAAGCTTGTTTTATATAGGAGGAGATATATATTGTGTTTGTATATTGTTGATTGATTTGGCATAACTTCGAATCAAACAAGTTGAAGATTTTAAACGTAAACACCAACGGTAAAACTATTCCCCCTTTTAGTTTCTACATGATATATATGTAATTTTGAGTTTAGCTTGGATATATATGTAATCTTGATGCTTTGGAGGGATATATATGCAATCTCTCTAATTTTGAATGTCTAATTTATTGATTTTGTTTAAAAGCGATATAGGCCTTTTAGTTATATTTTAAAAGGGTTTGTGATTTTTTGTTAATTTTGTTACAATTTGGGGACTTTAATTGAATAATAAAGATGGCGGGGAAGAAGATTAGAGAGTAAGAGGATTGGTGGTGGATATTGGCGCTCATAGTGATATGGTGAGTAAAGTTATTGATTTTATTTATTTCTATTTTTTAAACCTTTATTGGGTTCAGTTGGCATGTGAATGTGTTTGAGTTTGAAATATATATGTAATTTTGAGTTTAGCTTGGATATATATGTAATATTGATGCTTTGGAGGGATATATATGCAATTCTCTCTAATTTTGAATGTCTAATTTATTGATTTTGTTTAAAAGTGATATAGGCCTTTTAGTTATATTTTAAAAGGGTTTGTGATTTTTTTGTTAATTTTGTTACAATTTGGGGACTTTAATTGAATAATAAAGATGGCGGGAAGAAGATTAGACAGTAAGAGGATTGGTGGTGGATATTGGTACTCATAGTGATATGGTGAGTAAAGTTATTGATTTTATTTATTTATTTCTATTTTTTAACCTTTATTGGATATATATGTAATCTTGATGCTTTGGAGGGATATATATGCAATTCTCTCTAATTTTGAATGTATAATCTATTGATTTTGTTTAAAAGTGATATAGACCTTTTAGTTATATTTTAAAAGGGTTTGTGATTTTGCTGTTAATTTTGTCACAATTTGGGGACTTTAATTGAATAATAAAGATGGCAGGGAAGAAGATTAGAGAGTAAGAGGATTGGTGGTGGATATTGGCCGTTCATCGTGATATGGTGAGCAAAGTTATTGATTTTATTTATTTATTTATATTTTTTTAACCTTTATTGGGTTCAGTTGGCATGTGAATGTGTTTGAGTTTGAATGATTATGGGTATGTTTAAGAAACCTGGTTGTAATTGTTTGTTGTAAATTATAAACTATAAGTTGTTGTAGAACTGCAGTTTATTAACACGAAATTTATAAGTTGTATCTTTTTTCAATAAAATGTATGATAAATTAGTTGTTAATCGTAATTATAAAATGTAAAACGACATAAAACGACATATCATGCGCCACTTATGCATTGTGCTACCTATAAAGTGCAAATTTTGCTTGCTTTTCAAACCATCATGCTCCATATTGGATATTTTTATTGGATTTTTTAATCATGCTAAGCAAGCAAGATAAAGACAGGGTCATAGATACGAGGAATCCACGAAAAGATAATTTTGTGGATTTGTCCTTTCTCATGACCGACGTCTTTTAATGCTTAATACGCTGCCTTTAAAGCACGTTGACAAACTCTTTTTATAAAGAGGGAAGATTATTTTTGATACAAAACAAAGGGTATGAGCTTTTTTTTTATGGTAATGCGCCACTTTTTGCTTAGTATGATCATATTATTTTGAATAAAAAAAAGTAAGTTGAGGAGGACATGTTTTCCGAGTCATATGTGAAACCAGATCACAAAAAACACTCACTCATATCAAAGTTTTTCAACGTGGGGCTCATCTTCTAGTTTTCATCATTAAAAGGCATTTAAATTGTTTAATCACTAACCTATATAAAATTACGTCATGTATGTAATAAAATACTACTCAACTAACTTTCATTGGTACAAAAGATAAAAGTGTGTTAAATATGCTTTGTATCTTATTTCAAATCTTTTATATTCTTTTCTTCAACTAAAAGTCCTTACCATGCATCTCTTGCCTTTCCTTTCAAACAAGTCTTATCTCAATAATACTTGCCTCTTCTACCATCAAAATAAATTTACCAAAATATCCCTTTCCCAAAATCATTAAAAACATATTTAATATTTTTAACGGGTAAAAGGACGAGGTTTTTCTTTTATATTACTCGAAAAAGCGAGACTTTTTGTTATCCGCAAATGTGTATCTAGTGAGGTTGGAATATCGACATATTTTCTTCATGTACTTGATTATTACTAGTACTAATATAGGACAAGAATAAATTCTCTAGAAATGGACCCTTCAACAGTTCAACTTGCCTAAAAATATAGTCTTTCTGCCTTGATTTCCACATGAATTCAGGCTTATCTTAAGAGAATTGATACTTACATTATATTTTTGATGATGATCACAATTTACGTTGTAGACATATCTGATATTAAAGAATTGTATTATCCGAATTCACGTTTATCTTAAAAGAATTGATATCTGCATCATATTTTTTGATATATGCATCACAATTTATGCATTATATTATACAATATTATAATGAACAAATTGTCGTGCATTGAAAAAAAATATATAATTAAAAAAAAAATATATGATGTGATCACCCCTTTATCTTAAAGTCAGTTAAAGTCAGCTCTTAAAAGATATTCACCTACTTCAGGTACTTGCAAGATATTTACTGCTTAGTTTTTGATCAGCTGTATAGTATAGAAATGAAGATTTTTTTCTTACTGTGTTAGTTGTTCTTGCCATAAATAGCAATGTGTGGTTGAGTATGGTTTGTTGGTGAAATAATTAAAGTTAAGAATCTTTATTAGATTTCAGGTCTTTTCATGACATGGGTTTCTTTCCTTTTTTAAACTTTGTGTATTGAGCATTGCATCTGATTCCCACTTCTTTTAAAGATTTGATCTGTTTTGTTTTTTTATTTACTTTTTCATATTCCTTTATTTTCTCATTTGGGTTTGTCTTTCTTGATTAAGAACTTAATAAAAACTTGTTCTTTAAAAGATTTCTTGAAGATTAAGGTTTATAGCTCTCACATGTTTTTTGGTATGTTTCATATGTGATATTTCAAGGAACCTATGAATTGATTTTGTGATATTGTTCTTTTATTTCAGGTGGATTGAATTTGATATGATATGATATGATATGATATGACGAGTTTTCGTGTTTTTAGTGTTGTTAGTTTAGTATTACTAAATTTGGGAGTTTTTCTGGGGGATGGTTTGAGTACACATAATGTGTCTACAAGACCTGCTATTGTGAATGTTGGAGCTATTTTCACTTTTGATTCGACAATCGGTAGAGTTGCTAAAGTTGCAATCCAGGAGGCGGTTAAAGACATTAATGCAGATTCGACGGTTCTTCCTGGGACAACGCTTAAAATGGAAATGAGAAGTTCAATTGTAGCGGGTTTCTTGGCATGGTTGGAGGTAAATATGTGTTTCTACCTAATATTGTAGATTATGTTTTGTTTTTTAAGCACATGTATGGTCTTGTCTGTTCATATTACTTGGTGAGTTTCATAAAAAGTTTACCAAACATTCAGCAAAACCGCTCATTTAAGTCTACATCAACATGTTGTGGACCTAGAAGAATCACAACTTATGTTGTATTGACTTTTTGTATGGCCTGATTGGTAACTTGACCTAAAAAGTATGGTGATTCCTGTGAGTATTCTGAAAGGGATCCCTATGTCACTTTACGCCTAACTAGAAGTGAAAATTATGGACCAAAATAGATGATAATGAATGTTGCATAATTTTGATAGGGTCAAATAGGTAATTTGATTCAGGGAGTATTTGGATTTACATTTTGATTTAGATTTCCAAGTCCTAGTAATCAATTTTTAGTGTTCACATAATCATAGTTTTGCTTATAGTTATTTGGTCAGTTATATACTCGCTGCAACAAAACTGATTGTCAAAGGGTAGAGTAAAAACCTACTTATATGCCCTTATTTAGTGATTATTACAACCTTAATCGACAGGAACACATCCAAACATTATCATTTACACCGTTATCTGTTACATTTGACTATCATATTCTGTTTATTAATATCTGTTACATTTACAGCATTACAGTTTATGGAGAGCGACACGGTTGCAATCGTAGGTCCACAATCATCAGTAGTAGCTCACATTATATCTCATGTGGCAACCGAACTACAAGTGCCACTCTTGTCATTCGCTGCCACGGACCCAACATTGTCAAACCTTCAATTCCCATATTTCGTAAGAACAACGCAAAGTGATTTGCACCAAATGACAGCAGTAGCTGAAATTGTTGACTATTATACTTGGAGAGAAGTTATTGCAATTTTCATAGACGATGATTATGGAAGAAATGGAGTGTTAGCATTAGATGATGCATTAGCTGCAAGACGTTGTAGAATATCGTATAAGATTGGTATCCCACCTGGGATGGAATATGGGCGGAGTGAAATAATGGACATTTTAGTAAAAATTGCATTAATGGAGGCTCGAGTGATTGTTATGCACGTATATCCGGATATGGGGTTTTTGGTATTTTCAGTTGCGCGTTATCTTGGAATGATGGAAGATGGGTATGTTTGGATTGCTACAGATTGGCTTTCGTCTTCTTTAGATTCAAATTTTCGATTTACATCTGATAAAATGGAAAATATGCAAGGGGTCCTAGCTTTACGCCAACACACACCCGATTCTTTAAAAAAGAAAGATTTCACATCAAAGTGGAGCAAATTAAGCGGTGGTTCCTTTGGGCTAAATTCTTACGGCTTATATGCTTATGATACGGTTTGGCTTATAGCTCATGCTTTAGAAGCGTTTTTTAGTCAAGGTGGGGTGGTTTCTTTTTCTAATGATTCAAGATTAAGTGCTGCGGGTCTTGCGGATCTTCATCTTGATGCAATGAGCGTTTTTGACGGTGGTAAACTTTTGTTGGATAATATATGGAAGACTGATTTTGTTGGTTTAACCGGGCATATAAAGTTTGATTCAGATAGAAATCTTGTTAATCCTGCATATGATATAATTAATGTAATCGGAACGGGGTTTAGAACAGTTGGGTATTGGTCAAACAGATCGGGTTTGACAGCTTTGGCCCCTGAGAGTATTCAAGTGAACCAAACACGGGGAAATCCAGCACTTCATAGTGTGATATGGCCAGGAGAGATAGTGACAAAACCGAGGGGATGGGTGTTCCCGAATAATGGGAAGTTGTTGAAGATTGCGGTCCCACTTAGGGTGAGTTATAAGGAATTTGTATCACAAGTACCGGGAAGTAACACGTCAAAAGGGTTTTGTATAGATGTGTTTGTTGCCGCTGTTAATTTGCTACCATATGCTGTGCCATATCAGTTTATACCGTATGGAAATGGTAAAGAAAACCCGAGCTATACTAAGCTCGTGAATTTGATCGCAGCAGGGGTGAGTTCAAATCCTTGTGAACTAAGTTTCAAGTTTTATTTTCAAGTTTTAGTATGCTAATACTAGCAGCGGAGGTTTTGACCCTTTAACTGATAAATGGGTTGATTTGAGTTATGTTTATCTATAGCGGGTCAAACTGTCGAAGGGGTAAAGTTTAGAAAATTGTAAAATAAGAAATCGGGTCAAATGGGTTGAAAGTCCCCAAAATGCCTTTTTCTAAAATCTTTTCAAATAACAACTTAAAGCATCTTTATTTTCTTGGTGCAAAAACTCAAAAGAAATCAACTACGTGTTGTAGGTTTATGATGGTGCTGTTGGGGACATTGCTATAGTCACAAACCGAACAAGAATAGTGGATTTTACACAACCATTTGCTGCATCTGGGCTTGTTGTAGTGGCCCCTTTTAAGAAAATGAACACGGGTGCATGGGCATTTTTACGCCCATTTTCTCCAACATTGTGGGCTGTCACCGCTGCTTTCTTTCTTGTTGTTGGTACCGTGGTGTGGATTCTAGAACACCGGATAAATGACGAATTCAGAGGGACTCCAAAAGACAGATAATTACTATCCTATGGTAAGTTATTGCTTTCGCATTACAATATATGTGGCAAAATGAACGGGTTGACTAACGGGTCAAAAGAAGTCATTTCAGTATTCGTCTTAAGTGGTGATCATTATTGAATTTTGCATTTGTATATTTGATCGATTTGAAGAAGAGGGTGATCATTTTGGCTATAATGTTGTCGCTTAATGATTTCATGTTTTCTTCTCCTTGCAGGTTTAGCCTTTCCACTCTCTTTTTTGCTCATAGTAAGTGAGATACATCTTTTTCATGCAGTTATTGGCTTTCCATCCATGTTTGACTTAACAACGTCACACTCATTTCTGGTTCTTTTCCAAAAATGATTCAAGTTTCTAAAAAATCTAAATGTGTGTGATAAGTGCGTCAATTTTTATAAGAGATGCTGCAATTAAGAGGAATTTTGAAACATGCCTTCAAAAGCAACATGTTTGACCTCAAAGGTGAAAGTGCAGTGCCGAGTGGGTGTTGCTTGATAACACCCTTCATCTGACTTTTGAAGTCAAACTGAGTAGTGTCTAATTTCCAAAATTTCTATCATTGTTCCGGAGCGTAATAAATGCCACATTTTGGAGGAACTTTAGAGTCGATATTCTAACATGTTTTTTTTCTTCTTTTTATTCAGGAGAGAACACTGCAAGCACTCTTGGTCGTATAGTGTTGCTTATATGGCTTTTTGTAGTTCTCATAATTAACTCAAGTTACACTGCGAGTTTGACCTCGATTCTCACAGTCCAACAACTATCTTCTCCAATTAAAGGAATTGATACATTGAAAAAATCCAATGATCGTATCGGATACCAAGTGGGATCTTTTGCAGAACGATATTTGATTGATGAAATTGGAATTCCTGAATCCAGACTTGTTCCTCTTGGAACACCTGATGCTTATGCAGATGCTCTCCAAAAAGGTTCTAAAAAAGGAGGTGTTGCTGCCATTGTTGATGAACGCCCCTACATTGAGCTTTTCTTGTCAAACCAATGCAAGTTCAGGGTTGTTGGAAGTGAGTTCACCAAAAGTGGCTGGGGATTTGTAAGTTCCTTCTTATTGTGTTTCTATTTTGTTCTTCGTATTTTGACTTTCATACCAGTAATTTCAAATATTAGTGAAAACGTCAATTTAAAATCCTAGAAGTGTGGTATTTTTGAATCTGGATTTACCAAATCAACTCAGCAAATTAACGGGTTAGTTAGCTGGTGCGAAAGCTTGAAATGGATAACTTTAGTTCAAAAGGGCCAGGCTGTGTTAACAAAAATAATAAACTCTTAAGCTATAACCAAAACAACGCTGAGATTAACGTGGTTGAAATACTACAATTACTAAGGACAAAAGTACTACATTATCGTGTATACATATCTGACAAGGCTATCTTTTTTATCAAATTTTTTTTAGGCATTTCCTCGTGACTCTCCACTGGCAGTCGACTTATCAACAGCAATTCTCTCACTATCAGAAAACGGCGACCTGCAAAGGATCCACGACAAGTGGCTTATAAGAAGTGGTTGCAGCACTGATAATGCAGAACTTGAATCTGACCGCTTGCACCTCAAAAGCTTCTGGGGTCTCTTCCTTATTTGTGGCATCGCTTGTTTCATTGCCATTTTCATATACTTCTGTCAGGTATTTCGGAGATTTCGTGATGTGGCTCGAGCCACAGCAGAAACAGATGGGTCCCGGTCGAGGCGGCTTCAGACACTGATATCAGTCATTGATGCGAAGAAAGATCCCCGAGATAGAGATAAGAAAAGGCTGAAAGTTGAGAGATCGATATCAAATGAGACTAATGATTCTGAGCTGGGACATACTTCTGAACAAAGATAGAATGAACCAAATAGGTATACTATGGCTATTTTTTTTTTTTTAAACTACTACTGCCAGTCGAATGGATGTTAGGCTCTTCTCCCGGGAAGTCTAATTCAGTGTAACCGGGCAGAAGTAATGAGAAATTTGCGGTTTACGGGTATTTTTTTAACTTGTAACTATATTTTATAAAGTTAGTTCTGTTATAGAATTATAATGAGTAAAAGCTGTACATATATACAAATTCAGTGTTGCAAGTAATAAGTTCTTGGAAATATGGTGATGTATTTATGAGTAGGGTTGTGCATCGGTATCAGAACCTATTGGACTAAAGCAAAATTTTTTGAGAATATGAGTATCGAATACCTTATTGTTGCATGTTATGGTCCCAAACTGTAAACCACACAAAATTTGGTTTGGACCGGACCGTGCTAAAACCATGTATGATAAACAAATTCTGGTTTGGACTGGATGGGCACTAAAAGCTGACACCAACAGTACCATATATCACTATTAGTATAAGATAGGTGTTTCTGTGTTTTGGAAGTGCGCATAAGAGCGAATCTTATAGAAAAATGTTCTAAAACTGGTCGTTGTGAACATCATAATTAGTGAGTACTCATGCCCTTTTAAGCTACGGAATAGTGAGTATAATGATTGGAGCTCATGAACGGGCTTGAGGAAAAAGATTTAACTTAGCGTAGGCGGGTAGTAAGATGCACTCCCTGGAACTTGCTTAAGATTGAAAGCATGGACCAACTATGCTGAGGTCAAAAGTTTTAACTTTTACTATCATGGAAAATGAGCACCTGTCGTGTGACCATTGTGTTCCACGTCTTCACGTGAAGTTCAACTTCATGGGTCCGTGCATCTTTCACGAGTGGAGTATGTCCCATAAAATGCTGGAGAACCATGTATTCCTCTTAGGCTAGGCTCTTACACGTCTTTGGATCCGATCAGATTAATCAACAACCGGTTTAGCTCGTCACTGGGAGCTGGTGTATCGGGAACCCCTTTGCTTGGTTCAGGTTCAGGTTCATGTTCATGTGTATGCTCATATGTCACTTGACTGCAAATCTTGTATTCAAGCTTTTATCGCCATAAACATAACATAAATATAAACAAGTTATGAAACAACATAAATATGGTATTTAACATTTCAATTTTGTAAGCCATTTCATGTATGTCACTATATACACAACCTCACAGTTTTGATCAAAACTAGTAGGATCAATATACTACACATTATAGTACTTGAGAAAGGCCTCTTCTTCCACACAAAATGGTTTCAGTACTTTGTACACTTCCATAAGAAGTTTTGGAAAACGGCTACTAAAATAGCTCTCAAATCCTGTAGGAACGGACCCTAACACTTCCTGTACTTCTTTCGGGAGTTCCCTGTAGTGATTAGATTTGTTTCTAATGACACGCAACAAGTCACGTATGCTATCATACTTGTATTTTCTGTACCGGGTGACGTCGTTGAGGAGGATGTTATCTAACTTTTCATCCCATTTACCACCTAAAGCAACTGTACCGATGCTTTCTAGAGCTTTCAAGACACTGGAATCAGGCTCGCGATCTTCTAATTCTACGATCACTGGCGTCCTTAAGAAATGAGAGACGGAACTCCGGTTCCAAAACAGTGGGTGATGATACACCTCTGCGGCTCTTAGTCTGGACAACATTAATAAATGCATAAGTATATCAAGCAATACCTTATCCATTTTCAAAGACCGATAGCATAAGGCGTGGCAAAATAAGCGAGTTGAGGTCACTTTTAGTCCAACTTTTTATGACCAATATTGTAAAATAAGCAAAGAAACTGGATTTGACTATTTGTTAGAAAATATCGATACGTTTTAAAAAATGACCGATTCAAGATCCATAAAACACAAACCAGCAAACTTTTAGGCTTATAATTTGAGATTTGCCAACTTAAGCTAGCATTAGAACATTTGTATGGGGTGATTAGAAATCATGACAGACGGAAACGATTTTCTATGATTCTATCTAAACATGCATAACTGATAATTATGTAGTACTTAACAGTTTATAACACACTAGTTAGCATTAATAAGAGGATTGTCTATAAATTTTATATACAGATATAGTGTATAAATTAAATTTGGGATAATATATGAGGCCACCCATTACCCATATAAGTTTTTAGCATATACGCCATCCGTTTATTAAAACTAACTTATAGGCCACACCCAGCTATATATTTGTTTTCGTTTATTGAAACTAAGAATAACACACTAAAAGTATACGAATTAAAAAAACTAGTTGCAAATTTTCATTTTTTATTCTTCTAAATTACCTTTGATAATATATATTCACACTAAAAACAAGGGTATAATTGGTATTTCACACCAAACTTTTCATTAGTTTTGCTTTGATAAGTTAAAGGTTGGTAACTTATTTGTACATTACAGTTATCGGGCATAAATTTGGCCATAATTGATGTAAACGAAAAAAACCACATAGTTAGACGGCCTATAAGTTTATTTCAATGAATGTGTGGCCTATATGTAAAATATTGAAAACTTGGGTGGCCTCCACATACATTATCCCAAATAAAATTTCCTATTAACAGATGGAGCAGTTTCAACCATGCTATTTAAGTAATTTGACTAATAGACCAGATTACAGATCCTACTTAGATGACTTACACTAAGATTTAATGTTTGAAGGCGTCTAAGATATTGTAGCAAGTGTCATACCTGAACTCTGGGATGGGATGTAGGAGATTAGTGATAAGGTCGAAAGCTTCAGGTATGTTATCAATTAAAAAGAGATCTTTTCGGTCATTAACAATGTTTACATCACGCTCAAGTGTGTCACCAAATGGGTGTCGGCCACCAGTGATGCAAAAGAAAAGCACGCACCCAAAACTGAACAGATCTACAGCACGAGTTTGTAGTTCGTTTGAAGTTGCTCAGGTGCTTGCCAACCCGAACTTCCATAACCTATATGTGAATGTCACACAGATGATTAAGATTCACGACCGCATACGATTTTTGAAAAGGTGAAAAATATTATATGAAGAAACATATGGTAATAATCAACATTCCAATTCTTTCGGTTTTAATTTGTTTTCATCATTGACTAATTTATTATGTGGATCAATGTATAGAAGATAAAAGAGAAATAAGGTTTCTACATGTTTGAAATATTAGCCTCAGAACAAATGAGCTGACATAATGATAACGGATTTTAAACAAATCTCTTTTTAGAAGTTTGTAGAGAAGACTTGACTTGCCTGTTGCGCTTTTGGTTAGACAAGACATATCAGCACGTAAGCGTTTACTAATACCCATATCCGAGACCTTTGCAGTAATAAGAGACCTATCTTGGCGTATCAACACGTTTTGAGGCTTTAAATCTCGGTGAATTATTCCAAGTTCATGCAAATGTGCCAGTCCGCTAGCTGTATCCCTACATTTTTAGATTGCAAACAGATATATAATGAGATTTTATACTTTCTAGAAGGTCCAATTTATCAGCATAACTTGTGTCCTACTATATAATATATATACAACTCCGACTAACCTCATTACTTTTAACAGCTCGGGTGAAGGATACCCATTGGGCTTCCATAACTTGAAATCCTTAAAAACCGCCATTGACGATTGAACTTGAGTAGATGAACTGGTTTGTGGCAAGATTAGTTCATGCAAACTGCAGATGCAACGCTCAAGAGCAATGTACACAAAGTCTTGATCATACTCAACACCATGCCATCGAACAATGTTAGAATGTTCATCAGATAAAATCAGATTTTGAATTTCTTTCGAAGCCACATCATGATGCACTTTCACAATGCGTTTCACAGCAACATGACGACCATCATAAACTCCTTCTAACACAATTGTTCCATTACTGCCTTTCCCAATTTCTTTGTCAGAAACCATTAACTTGCCAATTTTCGTTCAAAACTCCTGTAAACTGAAACCCGTTCATTATCTTCTCAGTATTAGCATCAACTCTACTGTTTCCAGATTTCCGAGGTTTCTTCTTTTTGGGTGTCACATTTTGCACCTTAGTAACCACAACAGGCTCATTTAACTTATTCTGTTTTCTCCTCCCGAAATTCCAACAGCCGACAATTAGGGGTATGAAGATAGACAAGGCAGCAGCCAAAAGTTCAAGCACCCACACTTTAATACTTGCAAGAATTCCATGTGTGACGCTGACATCTTTTGCATGCTTATCATCAGGTTGGTGAGGAATAGGTGGAATATATGGAACAAGTTGATGAGGGTTTTCAGGATCATTAACTAACACGGTTTCTGGTAACTGAGCTGGAGTAAATAGAGAACTCTCATGATTGGGAGGCAGGAGATAATGTTTTCACCACCATCGACTAACATTGGTATCGCTTTTAAAATAGACTCAAAATCACGTGAATGACGAACACGAAGAACTAGAGGATCGGGCTGACCAAATTTTGCACTAATGACTCGCCTTAAGTTTAGTTGAAAATATGGTTGAGCCAAGACATGGTCTAAAAGCTTTAAAATCAGAAACCGAAAGTGACCACACAATTTTACCACTATCAGTTGATGAATAGATTAGCTTGTAGTCAAATCTCTCAATGCAGAGAAGTTGACAAAGATCAGATCTCTGGGGAGCACTTTTTTCAAGAATTATGGAGCTCTGTTCAGAACTAAGAGTGGCGTCTGACTTGAATGTATGAATGACATCACCAGTTTTGGGATCAACAAGGAATACAGTTGTGTTTTTAGACCCTATCAGAACTCCATCTGCTGAAACACGAGGTGTTTTTCCAATTAACTCTTCAACACTGAATGGAAGTTTCTGGGGTGCCAAAAAAAAAACAAATATGTTATAATACATAATCAGAAGAAGGCGTCCACCACGACACCCCACAACGTATGGGGTTAACATATTCAGTATCATCAAGTTCAATCTAACTAGTTAGCAATTGTCCACAGTAGTTGCTAACTGTTAAATTATGGCAATTAGCTTTCTTCTGCAAACTGAAAACTAGACGCGACAAAATGGGTGGGAAGGGTCATGGGTCAAATTGTTTAACCTATTTCACGGATCATATCAGGTTGGATAAACCCACACACTTTTTGTCCAAATTGTATTATTTTAAATTACAATTAATCTATATGTTACAAATATGACTAATATATTAGTACAATAGAAGTCATTTTCTGAGTGAGACTGTTTGATATGTTGTATATTTTAAAGAGTAAATTACACCGTTCGTCCTTGTGGTTTGCGTTGACCGCAGGGTTTAGTCCTTTGACCAAAAAAATTGCACCGTACGTCCTTAAGTGTGAAACGTTATGCACCATTCGTCCCTTGACCAAAAACCGTTAAGTTTGACCGTTAAAAACCCCTCATGTGACTTGCACATGAGGGTAAAAATGTCATTTCATTGTGGTCCATGTGTTATATTTCACACTGTCACCCCCATATTTTCCCAACTTGTCTCTCTCTCTCTCTCTCTTAATATCCGGTCACCGGAATCTTTCTCCGGTCACCATCAACATCAATGATCAATCAAACCAGCTTTGATTTTTATTCTAAATAATCGGATCTCAAATTTATTTATTAGCAAACTAGTGGTACACATTATAACAACTCATAATTTTCCACACACAACAATAATAACTAATACCAAACTCCAATTATTTTGCCACACGAACCACATTTCTCGAAGAAGAACCGGACTCAAGAATCATATGCTGAAGACTATTTCTCGGACCAGTTGAAGAATATTCACAATTGTTTATAATCGCGGTTAGCTCGTACGGCGAAGTATCAGTAGCTAGCCACTGCTCAATCTCGAAATATTGCTGAGCACAAGTCTCATGAACACCTGTAGTAGCCACTGCTCCATCTCTGGCGACTATTCCGGCCACGCGCCACCACCAAATCTCACCACCCTTCTAAAGTGGTAGATCGGGTCCTTGTGACTCCATTTTTGCAACACACGCGCTTCAAATCATGACGGCGCTCCTTAGATCTCGAGTTAAAGGTTCGGATTTCTAGGGTTTTCTATATTAAGGGTTGTGAATCATGACGGTAGCTTGTCACCCACGGATATTATAGCACTTATTTTTGGAAAGGTGGTGGATTTGAGGGTGTGCTTGTTGGTGAGCCGGGTACGGTGGTGAAGGGTGGTGTTGGAAGAGTATATGGAGGTGGCATGGAGGCGGTTCGTGGTGGTCTGGTGGGATTGTGGAGAAAGAGAGAAGAGAAATGATGGTGGTAATGGTTAAGATTGTGGAGAAAGAGAGAAGAGAAATGATGGTGGACTGGTGGGATTGTGGAGAAAGAGAGAAGACTTTTTTATGGACCAAATAGTGAGGGTATTTTAGTATTTTTACTCGAGTTTAACAGTCAAACTTAACGTTTTTTGGTCAAGGGACTAATGGCGCATAACGTTTCACACTTAAGGACGTACGGTGCAATTTTTTTGGTCAAAGGACTAAACCCTGCGGTCAACGCAAACCACAAGGACGAACGGTGTAATTTACTCTATTTTAAATCACATTTGGATGATAGTTGACTTATTTGACTTGTTCCGTAAACTTATTTCTTATTTATATATTGACCCGTTATAGATAGAAACATTAACCCAAATTGACCAAACATCAGTAAATGGGTGGAAATTGCCCCCTTCTACTAACTAGCATTCTTGTCAAATACCAAAACAAGACTACGGTTCGCAAAGACGAGCGACTCTTGAACAAATTATGACAAATGCAAAAAGAGAAGACAATGTACTATGTGCAAAATTGCTCACCTCTGCTTTAGCGTTTTTGTAATGAACGTAAAGTTGCCAGTCATCTCCACAATCTACATAGAAGTTATTCTGCTGTCTAGAGGAATTATGCTCATCATCTTCCAAATTATGTGATTGATGTGCATCATATATTGGTGGACCAGTCGGAATGGACCAAAGGATATTACCAGAACTGGTGTCCAGCTGATATATCTTGCCATCTGGTGCAGCCAGCAATATAGAATCTGGTTTACTGAATGGCAAACATCAAAGTAAAGAAACATATTATAATCAAATTATGGAGAAAAATATGCAACTACTTCACATATGTATCTGTCACAATCTTAGAAGGTGTATGATAATCCATTGCAAAAATTGGAATTCTCATTATATACAAATCAGCTGATTGCATCAATGTTAAGAGACAGAATGCTAACATAAGCGAGGTCTATTTTGAGAAACGATATGCTGTCCTGTAACATTGCTTACATGATATCCTATAAGTGCTTAAAAATTTAGTGTTGAACACACCTTGATGACGGAATAAAGTATCCTCTTTTAGCTTGCAGAATTGAGCTAATTACCTTCAATCCATCAATCACTATGATACAAGTTTTTTTATAATCAGACTAAGCATTTTTTTAAAAACGTACTACGAAATCTGTTTGCATTCCAAATAATATTTACTTTTATGGGTACATGAGAGCCAAGAAGAAGCTTTCAAACATATGGATATTTCCTTCTATTTAAACCAATTAGGTAAATTCTGGTTATTGTTAATATTTTAAATTTCAAAAGTTATTTATTAGTTTTGCTCATCAAGCAGGGAACCTTGATATGGGATTCTTCAACTTGAGGTGGAGCATCAGCAGATACATTCTAAAGTTCTGCTATGTGTAAAAGAACCATGTGGTTTACACCAGCAAGTCAGCAACCTAGTATTTGACCACTGAAAACACTCCATCGGCTTAACACCAACAACCTTCACATTTCCGGATTTTATTTGACGTTATATGGCTCATTTGCACACACTAATCATAGTTAAAAGTAAGGTTTATAGTAACAAATCCACACCAATAAATTTTCAGTAAACTTTAATAGTAATAATTTTAGCTTTAAAATTAGAAAAAAATGGAAAACAGTTTTGATGTCTAAAACACGATCAACAACGCAAACACACTTTATCTCAATCTACTGAATGATCCATTACTCAATGAATAACCTTTTATACTCAGATCCCCAACAATTTACAATAGCACAACCCTAAATTCAATCTCAAGATCATAAATTCCTACAATTTAAAAAAAATGCAATCAAACAACAACTTACGTTGTAGAGTTGCCAAGTTGAAACTGATCAAGAGGAGAGGTACTAGAATTCGTCGTTGACGGTGGTTGGGGAAACAAACCCCCAAATGCCACCGGAAATACGGCCAAAAGGGGACAAAGGGAAACTAAAGTACCTCTCATAAAATTACTTGTAACCATATTCAACATTTAACTAGATTGATTTTCAAATAGGGGATTTCCTATTGGATTCGATGATTGAATTTGTGAAGAATACGAGTCTTGTATTTACTTCTCTTTGACCACAATACACAAATTTCTGCAAAGTATGTTGCCGTGACATATATATTTGGATATATTTACATTAATTTCCCCTTGATTATGTAATAATTTCAAAACTACTCCGTATAGGACTTAAGACAACCATCTTACCAAGCCATTTTATCAGCATGTAATACGAGTCGGAGCACACTCACGGATCCAGCCTTGAAGACCAATAGGACATAAACCCAAATATCTGACATGTGTTATAGTGACCACTAACAATGGTGTATGCCAGACAATCCTTTCAATGCCCCCGTGGACCAATTGCATTACACAAAGATAACCGTATAAATATGGTACTTCACTCCCGATTCAACTAGGTCTGTCTAACTCCCTTTCTAACATTTATTCACTTTGTTCTCTCTACTCCCATTCTAAACATGCATATAGCAATCTTATTTATCATCTTTCTCATGTACTTTTGGACCAACGGAAGGCAAATCTCGGGCCTTGGATCCTACTCCACATTCAATGATTTTTTGATGTTAACACCATAGTTAGATCTCACAAATAGTTAGATCTCAGGATGAACATGGTTGTAAAACTCGATAGACGATACTCAAGCGGTCGACAACATGAGCCGTGTCAAATACTTATAAATGGATGTCCACAACCTAACCCCAATCTTATAATTCATAATCCAAACCTACCCAATTTATATATAAACTATGAATATCGATGAGAATGTGGCATATAACCCTCGTTTACCCACCGAATAAAACGTGCCATAAAAACATATCTAATAATTTCCGCGTTCTTGTTATGTTTTAATAAGGTGGAAAAGAGAAAACCACGCAGGGGTGCCCAAGTTGGTAAGCTTTGTCAATATCATGAGGTCGAGAAGCTGTGAAAGCTACATTAGGATCTTCAACTTCATGAAGAACATCAGCAAACACATTATTAAAGATTTATAAAGTTTAACAGTTTATAAGTGCATGATTTACAAGATATTGCCCCACGGAATATCCTCCATTGGCTTAACAAGAGCGATCTTGTGTTTTGTGGATCCAATGTACTTAAACGGCATACTTCCCCCATTGCCTAAACAAACTCAAGGAAGTGCAGCCACCTATGTGTCTATCAAAGTGTTTGTTTCCACACACTATGATTATTGTGAATAGGACGAGAGTGAAACTACCAACCCAATATTTAGAGAACCGCTATAAAGCTCTAAATTTAAAAACCAACAACCCAACCTAGAATAGGGGTTTTGATCCAACGGGGTATCGAAACTCCTTACCTAATAATTTGTGAGCCATTTCTATAAGATTTAGGGGGTGTTTGTTTAAGCTTATATGTGTTTCGGCTTATATAACATAAGCCTCAACTTATGGGCTTATATAACATTGTTGTGATGCAACAATCTTATATAAGCCCATAAATCTCAAAGTAAGCTACATAATTGAGGCTTATGTTATATAAGCTGAAATCACATAAGCTCATAAGCCCACATATAAGCTTAAACAAACACCCCCTTAGGTATCCTACACAACCCTAATGAGTTACCAATGTCTACATCCTTACTAGTTATATTATATTAAGCTTCCCTATTCTATGATTTACGCATGATCTGTCTACATTTTACCTCTCCCATACCCCGCTTCGGCGGATTGGGTATGTTGTTGTTGTTGTTATTGTATTCCATGATTTACGCAAAATCCTAGAAAAATGATCACTCCTCCTAGGTGTAAAAGAGATTGTTATATCACTCGAGATTTTCAAAAACAAGTATTCACTCGTTATCAAGATATTATGTTCATGACAAGGAAGAAGGATCTATGTTTGGGTGAAAGTCAAAGCCTTAATACGCGACTTAAGCGGTATTCCTACCGCCATTTCGGGACTCGATATAAGTTATTACTTATTAGTAAATAAAACCCCTAGGGTGTATAGCATTCCATACAAATTATCTATTTAACAATTAATCTACAAATATGAAAACCCTAACCCTAAGGCTAATATAAAAATAAGCAAATGAAATGGAGCAACTTACAGAGCTTTCGCGACCGGCAGCGGCGGAGGGGGGTGGAAGAGATCGGAGACAGAGGTGGCGCCGGAAGTGGTTGTGGAGGGCGGCGGAAGGATGGGCAAACTGGCGAATGCGGCAGGAATGACGGCCAGAAAATGTAACAGTGAGATTAAAGGGCGTCTCATTATGAATCATTAGTTGTTAATTACTACCATTCAACGTTTATTTATTTAACGAATTATATATAAACTAGGATTTGTCAAAGGGTTAATGAGTTGTTGTTGTTGTTGCTTTGACCACAATTTGTGTCTTTGTGTTTATCGTCAAAACACTTCCGTGGTTTCATAGATAGATCTGTCTAAGTTCAATGTCCCCTTTAGTTGTAACTTGTAACTTACGCTTCAACACACGTGTTTTACGGTTTAACTTTATCTAACGACCCGGACCGACCGACGGACCGATCGAGATCGGATCGGACCGACCACATTCGATCCGGTCGCCGATGCAGAATTTTGGCTGATCGGTCGCCGGTCCGGTCCGGTCCGGTCCGGAATACAAACCAACTATTTTAGTCTTGTTGGACCGGACCGACCGCATTCTCGATCGGTCCCGATCCCAGCTTTTTATTAATTCGGTCATCGGTCTTGGCGGTCCGGTCCGTCCGAAACAGACTTCACCCTATTTACACGTCTCACATAGGGGTGAGTATCGGTTTAAAAGACCCGATCAGACAGGCTAATATCGAGACCGAAACAGCCTAAAAACTTAGATCGAAGACCGGATTGAATGTATTTTGTCATGTCTGGTCGGGTTTATGAAGGCAAAATGGTTGATTTATAGGTCGGACCGGACCGAGACCGAAATAACGAGAAAATTGGGACCAAGACCGGACTGTCGGTCCAGTCGGTTTTCTCGATCGGTTCGGTCGATTTGCTCAGCCCTAGTCTCGCAATCAGTGTATCATTCATAACACCATCAAACCCATCACCAAACAAAAACAAACATATAAAAATATCTCACTCATTAAAAAAAAAATGATTTTACACATTTTTATTTTCACATATTTAAAAGCATGTAAAATTTTATTAGACATTTAATGATGTGTAAAAAATTATTACATTAATAAGTGTGAAAAAAATCTTACAATCGTCACACTTAAAAACGTGAACTTTTTTTGACGCAACTATAAGTGTAAAAAATTTATTGTTTTACAAATTTTTGCCACATTTGTTAATGTAACCAATTTTTACACACCATTAACTTTTAATAAACTAACAAAATTTTACACACTTTTAAAAAATGTGAAAATAAAGTATGTTGAATCAACTATTTTTTGTAGTGACTTTATACAAATATGCCTTACAATATACCCCATATAAACATACACACAAAAAGATGCATCGATTAGGTTGTCTGCACCACTGAACCACAACCAAAATACCCCAACTGCGTGCGATTAGGGGAGGTGTGTTATGGGGATGGCGTGTGGTAGGTGACACCACCAAGTGGTCGACCACCACCATATCTCAATCTAAACTAAGAGGGATAAACAACCACCTTATCTCAATCTAAACTAGGTTTGCAGCCCAACGAACGAGTGATATTATTATGATCTATCAATTAATCGAAATCCATATCAGCACAAACTGTAACATACAAAAGTGCCAACGCCCACAACAAAACTTAACACATGTATTACGAACATATAGAATTAATATTCAAAAACTTCAACATCAAATGTCTACGATAACAAAGATGGGATCAAATCGCACTGACTCCACCATCCTTAGGCAAGAGCTTCGGTTTCATCAGGAACAACACCGTTAGCAGGCTCGTCATCATCTGATTTCAACTGAGATGATACATCATCTATAGCAGAGTTCAGCTCCGCTATCTTCTGCGCCAACTTTTGGCGTGTTTTCTGCAATAAAAAATTTATATCAGTATCTCTACAACACAGAGGTGACAATTTCGACCAAACTATACATAAATGGGTAAGGTTATGTTCTATCTCTGACAGGTAAAGGTAAAGAAATACGAGTAGTTAAAAAGGAAATGAGTCAACTGCCCAGTAGTGTATTTTTCTCCAAAAGCCCCCTTTCCCGGCTCCACACGGACGATTGCGGCAGGGGGAATAGGCGTGCAAATAGTGTATTTTTTATACATGAAAGCTCCTCAACTTAATCATTAAACACTTTAAAATATTATTCAAATAATTCAGAAAGTCTTTTGGTTCAACCAGACCCACCCATGTCTCCACCACTGGTCTATAAGCAAATGATAAAAGATAGACAAAGATTTGCAAGAGATACAAAAAAGTCCACATATGCAGCATTTTCACTAGGTTATTATGTGACTTGGTCGATTCCGTCGCAAAGGGTGAACAATGCAGACCTTATCAATTACAAAGACTCGAACCTTACCATACAATGGTTGCAACATATACATAATGTCCGAAAGGGAATCTTAAGTGAAAGTAAAAGGAAACCGAGCTAATATAAACACCTTATAGATGTAAAATCCGAGGCAAAGTAATTGCGTGCTTGGTGATAATACAGTTAAGTATGAGAACTGTGATCACTCTATTGTCTAGTCAACTGTCAACATCTGCAATATGTGTTCTAATTACTTTGTCCACTCATCTAGTGCTCTTACTTTCCAATGAAAACCTAATATCACGCAACAGCTCTGCTCTTAATGACATTAACAAGTGGGCAAACAAACTGAATCACTATTCATTCTAGATTCCTACCTCACTGCAGTGTTTACTAGACATTTTGGTAGTCATGGTAACCCTTTGGTAAACTAGTCTACAGGATCTAGTAAAGCGCGCCGTTCATATGTGCCATGTGATTTAAGGTCATTCGTCCAATTACCTTTAAGAAGTGGATAATACCTAGACAGACTCAACCCTAAGACCTAATGTTTCATCGGACACCAAGTGACCTAGCTAATACCACTACACAAACAATTGTCGTTAAAATAGACCAATAAAAAATTTTCACCAACTTAATCTTCAATAATGACAAATTTTGAATTGACCCACAATTCAATTGATCATTTCTTTGTGACATTGGAAGGCTATATCCGGATATCGCTCCATTAAAGTAACGTTCTTTAGTTAAATGTATTAAAAAGGGGCACTTTGCAAGTAATATGGGGTATGCTATCTCTGAAAGAAAATGTTTCAATAGAACACCATATAAGTAAGTAAGCAAAACTATATCCAGATTGATCTCACATTATCTTTAATACCAACAGTATGAGATAATATGTGTACCTCAAAGCTTTTTCTTCATCATAGATGAAATTGGGCAGCTTTTTCAGCAACTCTTTTTTGTCAGTTCCAGCTAGTGCCTTACTTATCTGTCAAAAAATAAACTCAGCTACATAATGATGCAAATACACTCTCAGCAATATTCATGTGCATCAGAATAAATTTATTTTTGCATATATCAAACAAATATAATGCAACATCAAATTACTAGTCAGGTCGACATATCATACCTGAGGGGCGAAAATGCAGCCAAGTGTGCCAACAAGTACTCCCCCTAGAACAAAGCCACCAATGAAGGCACTTGCACTGCTAGATCCTCCATCATCACTGAAAAAAAAAATAACGGCTGTTAAAAAGCATGTCCATATGCTTGAGAGCAGAAACATGAGATTCAAAAGTTATTACACATAAACAATACACTTTGAGGAACATTCGACCCATTTGGCCTATTAGACATACCCCAAATTGACACATACATGAGTCAAAATCGCAACCTATGCTAACTACACTAGTCTTGCATTTGGTAAAACTTAACACTCAATCGAGACTGGGCAGCTGATATTACCTGTATCTTGCTTGAATAGAGAGTGTCCTTTTGGATGTGACCAGTTGCGTTTTACCCGCACGACTCTGCCCAAACGACAACTTGTTGAGTCCCTGATCATGTCTCTTCAAAGAACAACCTACCATCATTTACCGTCACCAAAATTTAATCATTGTGTTAAAAGTCGGTAATTGGTAAGACGTTATAAGAGTTGCATATCACAGGTAATTGCCTTCAAAATTAAATGCCTAGATACTGAACACATCAAACACGTAGTTTTTCAGTCGTACAAAAATTCTCATAAAACTATTTACATTTTTAGAAGTTATAATGGAGAAAATCATTTCTTATATTGCATCAACATTTCAATTCTACGGAAACAACATTCACGCAAGACGAAAAGTGGCATCCGTTTCTTTCACACATTAAACGCTTAAATCCAGGCTACTAGCAGGGACGGATCTAGCATGTAAGAGTGGGGGGCGGCTAGCCGAAAAAGTTGATATTTTAGTGTAATTTTATTTAATTTTGACCTTTTTCGAAAGTGACCCACCAAAACTCAAATTTTCCACTCGCGTCTTAAAATCAAACATTTAACTCTTTAAAGCTTATAAATCCTTCCATCTCAAGTAAAATACTCGATTTATCATTCGTTTTAGTTTTTCTTTCGTATGTTATTGCTATCGTAAAAAAATAATAAATAAAAAATTGAAAAAAATAATAATTTGCCCCGCACCCCACATCCTATTTTTCTCGGATTAGTCATTAATTTAGTATTTTTACAATTTCCCTAGAAATACTTGCTAAACCCAAAAAAGTAACAACACAAAAACATGGCCTAGTGGCAAAAAGACTTGTGACTTTACACTAAAATGTGCGAGGTCTAAAGTTCAATTCCTGCTACGTGCAAACAACCCGGAAGTGGCCACGCTAACCTGGTTTGAGTCTGTGTGGCGGCCAAAAGGTCGGAAACCACAATTGCCCAAAAAAAAAGTAACAAGACAAAAATCTGAACTTAGCAAAAAAAGTAAGTGGGTGGGTTTAGAAAATAATAATCCCCTAAAAGAATATGCAAAAGTAGCAGTAACAAGAAGAATGAGAAATACCAGATGAGTGATTGTTGAGTAAAAGAAGCGATGAAGTCGATACTGCAGCCATAGCTAAACAACAACAGATGTTTTATGTTTTGTGTGTTTCAAATTCTTGAGAAGAAATATTTGATTTGATTGATTAGCAAAGAAAGAGTTAGAAATGGGTATTACTATTATTTGGTCGATAAAATCAATGTTCTTTTCCACACTCAAATCTATTCATCAAATTTTAGTCGTTTGTAAATTAAGGCTAGCCCCAGGAACTCCAATCCCTCTCATTTCGTTCATTACGTCGCCTTTCTTTCTCCAAATGACCCAGGTGATTAGGTGTCGAGAAGCGACCTGCACACTACAAAAACATCACCCATGAATATCATTTTATTTTAATTAATACACACACAAGTGATATGTTTTGGTTTGTGATGTCGATCTTCGGACGACCAACTCCTCTCTTTTTGGCGATCAGTACTTTCAATAAAGAGATCGATTATAAATCGATCACCTATACCCACGATCGACAGAAGATTAAGCCCACTGGGGGTAGCCTAAGGGTTGCACCTATTGATTTTATTTAACCATTTTTTTATTTACTAGACGAGTACCCGCGCTTAGCTGCAGCGGTTTCTAGCGGCAAATAATTAAATATATGCGATATTGTGATAAGTGTTTCGTAACATGCGATAATTCAACCGAAGCAAAACTTCTTAACATGTATTAATGAACATATAAAATATTTATTGAAGCGAAAATAAAAGATTACATCATTATAGCGTATAACTAATATCTGATAGTGTAAAATTTCTTAGTACACCGCATATGACGTGTTGAATTCTTTTTACCGAACTCTTTGATTGGCTTCACTTTGTAGTTATCATCCATGGGTATAGATTTGACCCAATCAAAAACTTCAAACACAAGAAACTTAACAAAAATATATCTGTGGGTTGTATAATGTGTTTTGACCAAATTATTTCAGAAACTTTGTATATCTTTGAAATTAATGGTAGGAACAATCAACGATTAAGCGTCAATCAATCACCATCATTATAGCAATATCCGGAAATAGATTTGTATTTAAAGTATTTAATCGCAAGAACAAGAACGGAAAAATGAACCCCGCGACTATATAATAAATCGATACAATGTTTTGTGATTGTAAACATTCAAGTTATTCACAACAATATCTTTGCAATTTCAACTATATATAAATGTCAAAACAATATTTTTAAAAATCGTATTATCATTTCTTGCATTTCAATATTTAATAAGCGAGATCGCATATGATATACACACTATGAAATAACATAACAATAAAAAATAAGTTGTAATATGGTGCCTTATAAAATAGAATATGTTGATAAACTTTTAGAAATTATTAGTGTTAAGATTAAATAAATAAAAATATGTATTTTTTTTTTTTGTTGAGAAATTACATTAGTAAAAGTTGTCATACATTTCTTTGAAATTTTAGGTGTGAATTATTATGGTAGCTATTTCATTAAGGACAAATTCTTTGAATTTTTATGTAAAAATTTTAGTTTGAAAGGAATTTTAGAAATTTAACATTACTCACTTTTTAAGTTTCAAAAACATGGTTACATGTTTTGTATGTATAATAATAATAAAAAAATTGTATGACTTTCCAACATTGAATATGCCGAATCTGTTTTCATTTAATA
Source organism: Chrysanthemum lavandulifolium (assembly GCA_022545495.1). Taxonomy (NCBI): domain Eukaryota; kingdom Viridiplantae; phylum Streptophyta; class Magnoliopsida; order Asterales; family Asteraceae; genus Chrysanthemum; species Chrysanthemum lavandulifolium. Next base: position 248,772,116 of record CM040245.1, on the reverse strand, counting down.
CATATAGTTAAAGACGAGACCAAGCATCTGTCAGCGAGATTTTATAGCGACATATCGTTTAGTGATAAAACAAAATTTTATAGGTTATAAACGAAAAATAATAAAAGTTTGAAGATTAGGGTATTAAACATAATGTTTTGAAACCCGGGTCGACCCGGGTGGTTCAACTGGTTGAACCGTTTTGGTTGAAAAACGGATCGATTTAAACCGGATCAACCCGACGGGTTGGGTTGAACACGGGTGAAATTAAACCGGGTCAACCCGTCGGGTTTGAAGCGTCCCGGGTCAACCCAGTTTTCGATGTGTATTAATAGTTTCCTTTTGAAATATATGTTTTCAACATTTCTATTTTAATTTCAACTTTTCACTTTTTGTTTTTCCTTTAAATATAGCATATCTGGCATGCTATGATTGATTAACCGGACAAATAGATCTCGATGAGCCTAATTTACCGGTTTGTATCGGTTTCAACGGTCCTCTCTTGTTCATTTCGGACGACTTTTATTAGTTAGTCGAACGGTGTTAAATAGGTTCCCGGTTGAACCGTTGGTCCGGTCCGTTTTGAACTATATGTACCATCAACTCATAAATTGTATGAAACTTTGTGTGTTTATTAATTTGTATAATGTGTATAATAACACGTACTTTTTATTTTTGGGTGTTTTAAAAATAACATTAATTAGTGTTTTTAATTATTTTATATTCTGGATTTTGTTGTAGCTTGTTTAAATTGTATATTGTGAAAATTTTATTGTACTTTTTAGTATGGGATATTTTAATTGTTTGTATTTAATTTGGTGATATGTTTTTAGTTGGTTGTACAATATAAATAAATCAATGTACTTTTAAGTAATGAGGTGTTTTAATAAGAGTATTAATTACATATACATTTCTGTCACCTTTGACTTTCAACTTTCAACTTTCAATTTTCACTTTCACCTTTGACCATTTTTCTATTTTATGTAGTAAAGATAAAGATAAAGATAAAATAATAATTAATGAATAATTATATATTTTTAATTATTATTAAAGCATAAGTAATATAACTATGAAATGTTTAGTGTTAATTAAATATTAATTATGTAAATAAAAAATGCTTATACGAAACTTATAAGATTGTCATTAACAAAAACTTAAATTAAAACAATCTTAAAAATAAATCAATAAATAAGTGTCACGTTACAGCTTATTGCTCAAAAAACTAACATCACCACAAAATTTTAATTTTTTCATTTTCTTTTATTAAAAAACGCTAATGGCCCGTTTGGTTTATTAGTTAAGGGTTTTGACTAGTGTCAGTGAGGTTGGGGTTTAGGTTCAAATCATGAATTTGGTTAACTTATATGTTTTTAGATTTAATAGTCACTCCCAAATAATTACTTTCAACCATTTTAAATGACATGCATTTGAAATGGATTTCATTATTTTAATCTGGTGCTTGTCATATTCATTCTCAATCACATATTTTCTAAACTTTGACTAATAATTCATTTGTTTTACCTATTTTAATTTCTTTATATTTTTTTTTAAATATTAATATATCTTATCTATACTACATATAATAGAAAAACAGTCAAAGTTGAATTGTTAAATTGTTGAAAAATTAAAATTGGTCAATGGAAAGAAAAATGTATAATGTAATTTACTCTTATCAAAACACCCATTACTTACAAGTACAATAATTTATTCACATTGCACAACCAATTAAAAGCACATATACCAAATTAAAAACAACCAATTAAAACACCGATTACTAAAAAGTACAATAAAATTTTCATAAGGTACAATTTAAAGAAGCTATAACATAATCTAAAATATAAGATAATTAAACACACTAACTAATGTTATTTTTAAAACACCCTAAAATGAAAAGTACATGCTATTGTACATATTATACAAATTAATAAAACACACAAAACTTCATACAAGCTAACAAGTTGATGGTACATATAGTTTTGAAAACCGGACCGGAACGGACCAACGTGTTTGACCAGGAACCGGTATCGCCACCGGTTCGGCTAACCAATTAAAGCCATCCGAAAACGAACTAGAGAGGACTCGTTGAAACCGATACAAACTGGTGAATCAAATCTCATCGAGATCTATTTCTCTGGTTAATCACCACAGGTACCCGCCGCTGAAACACGCGGGTACCCTGCTATTACTAAGGAAAAACCAAAAAGTGAAAAGTTGAAACTAAAAGCGAAAATGTTGAAGACATATATTTCAAAAGAAAAGTATTAATACACATCGAAAACCGAGTTGACCCGAGACGCTTCAAACTCGGCGGGTTGACCCGGTTTAATTTGACCTGTTTTTGATCAACCTATTGGGTTGACTCGGTTTAAATCGACCTATTTTTTGACCGGAACGGTTTAACCGGTTTAACCACCCGGATCGAACTGGGATTCATATTTGACAAAATTATATGAGAAATGATTAAGTAGTTTTGGAACTCGTGACAAATTTGAAAAGATGAGAGACAAAGTAATTGTTGTTTTTTGTTGTTTATTTTGCTTTGACACATGTACTTTGTCATTTATATAATGTTATTTTAAAAAATATTGGTCTTGCACCACTTAAGGAACTATTGTAGCATATATGAATCGTCTTTTAAAAGTTAATATATATTGTATAGCCCTTTTGTCCAGTATATAAATAATTTTATGTAAGTTTATTGGAATCACAAAAATTAAATAGTATTGTTATCTTTAGCGATAATTATTTGTACCACAAACAAATAGCTTTGAACAATGCCTAAATATCTATGCAAATTGATAGTACAAGATAGTCTTATTATGGTCATATCAAATTTGTAAGGTTACAAGTTTAAAAGCCACACACCAAATGATAAACGCTACACATGTAAAAAAAAAAAAAAAAGTTATTCGCTTTAATTACCGACAAAACAAGAAAAGTTGGTCACGCACGTTGGCTATACCTATAAACTACAATATAATATTGACAACTACATAATACCGTTGCTTTTTGTAATGCTTGAATCTATTATAATTAAAATCTTAATAACTGAAAACAATCTATTAGAAAATATACTCCAACACTTAGATTGACTCCACATAATTTTTTTGAAACCTATATATTTCTGCTGGTATGCAACCACGTATCTAAATTATAGTTATTCGAAAATGATGATCTAACGCTACAAATACAGTTTGTTGAATGAAACTTATGGGTCGTTGGAATTTTGCAAAAAACTAGACACCGATGCCGCTAGGCGCGGGTACTCGTCTAGTATTAACTAAATATACAATTATATTTTATACTTACCTCATATTTATATCAAATTCAAATTTTAACTCAATTTTAAATTTGAATCCAAATTCTAATTCTAAACTCATTTACAAACCAAACAAGCCATAAAATTAAGATTTCATTAATAACTAAAAAATATTACATTAATAATTAATGAAAATATAAACATTAGAAAAAAAATTAAAATAAAATAAAATTACAAATTATTGTGCATTTGTTCAACGTCAAATGTGATTCACTAAATCGCCTTTAAGGTTTAGATGAGTTTCCTCGTTGACTAAATCGCTAATAGCTTTTAATGTTTGTTCATGTGTTTGTACGAAATTATCATCACAATGTTGCTTCTCTAGATAAAAGTTGGGAAATGTTACATTTTTTTTATGTTTTCTATAATCATATAATGTAATATAATGTATGTGTACATCATATTTGTTATTTTCTTAAGAGTCATTGGCCGTGCGTTTCTTTTAGTCCACTTTTCTTTAACCCGTTAAATGCTCGCTCCCCATTTTTTCTACTTCACGCGTTTGTATCAAACATACAATAGCTTCCAGCCCGACGGTCGGAGAGGTGCTTAGCCCGATTTATGTTTGTATTATGGGCATAGTCAGCCCTTGTATTATGTTTTTTCTCAATCGAAGTATGATGCTGAGGTTCTTGACCGAGCCAATATGCTTAATTACAACCCTTGTCGGACTCCAGTTGATACAGACACCAAACTTGCAGCATACGGTGATCTTGTTTCTAACCCCACTTTGTCGTAGTCATGTAGGTGCTGTAACACCCCCAAAATTGGTACAACTGAAGCATTCGGGGTCATGGGGTGCTACTCAATTGGTATCACAACACAAAGTATAGAATAATAGGTTTATCATATGAAACTTCATAATCAAAAGTATTATATTTACATCATTTGAAAATAGTGCGGAAATACATGCCCATATTAATAAAGCGGTCCCAAATATGTCAGTGTATCCTATGACCATATGCCCTGCCATGCCAAAAGCCTCCAAAGTAAGTTGTCGCCTTAAACCTGAAAATACATGCTAAAAATGTCAACACGAGGCTTGTGAGTTCATAGGTTTTGAAATAAAGTAGTAAATCAGTTTTTTATTTGCATTGGTATACAAGTAGGACAAGTGTGCAAACAATAATAAAGCGTAGGGCAAGCAGTTATATCACAATCAAACACTTGGTTAGTCAGGTAACCACCCATTTGGCTAGTCAGGTTGCCACCCATATAAACCACCACACTCTTCATCTTCGAAATATATATGTTCTACATGTATGCCTACCAGCTGGAGCTAAAACATGAGTACTCTCACGTCAAGTGGATTAAATCCATGACACGAGAACCACACACAATAACCAGAAACCATTAGTGCTCCTAACACAATTATAATAAAACAAACATTTAACTACAACATTAAAAACTTGAAATAACTTAACAAGTTATCACTACAAGAAAAGATGGCTTATAGGACACCTGTTAGCGTCCTATAAAATTAGTTTATAGGACCTTTAACCTAATAGGACCAAACTAAAAGTGTCCCATAGGAAGGGGTTGTAACAGATATTTAGGACATTTATCGGCGTCCTAATAACCTCTAACATCTTAAAACTAATTATTGGGTCCTATAAAAATGTTAATGCAACCAAAATGGCGTCCTAATAGACCACATTATAAGATGCTATCCGGTGTTCTAATATATGCTTACCCATTTGTTATGTTTTCGGACACTTTCATATGTCCTAAAACACATTTTCATAGGACGAAAACATAATGGGTAAAGTTTTATTTTAGTCCCAAAAAATAGGTCCTAATACATACGTGCTTTGTTAGGACCAAATTTGATGTTATAAAATACGTTTTGTCCCATGTTTAGTTAATAGAATTAGTGTCCTAATAAGTGACATCATAAAATACTTTGTATCTATGCAACATATTTAACATTACTTAATTTTAAAACATAAAACAATCAACTAAACAAAATTTGAAGCAAGTAAACAAAAGGAACATAATTCAATAAGCAAGAAAAAATTTCATTTCCATAAGAGAAGTTTTCAACCCAGTTATATTAACATCCAAGATAAAAGTCTTACAAAATTCAACATAAATACCGGGAAATTAAAGTAGCAGGAACAAGTAGAACGACTTGGAACCACACCCCTAACATCAGAAGCGCGAACACCTAGCCCATACATCTCTGCAGTTCCATTCTTATCATTACCCATCACTTTAGAATATATATCTTGAGGTCCAGGCTCATCCAATTCATGCTCTGAAAGTTGAGAAGTCAATTCTTCCATTTGTTCCTGATAAAAAGTACTAAATATGTTAAGTGTGATAGCTTAAAACTACTCAACTTGCAAGAAATGACAATAACTCAAGATAAATGAACATATAGATTTAGTAGATACAATGGCGTTATCAGCTTCTTCATTTCGTGTAATTCCATCTTTAGAAAAGCAAGCACAGAACATGTAAAACCCTAAAATCTCAAATCGCGTAAAATGACAATTTTGCCCTCCAACTTAAAATTTTACAAACTCCGGAAACACGTCAACATCATTTAACAAGTTATATGATTAATAATATTCCTACATTATGAAAGTAAGTAACTTATGATATAAATTACAAGAACAAGAATAATTATACTCTAAGTATCACATAAAACTTTTAAAACTTGTACACATTTAATCTGACTTGAAAGAGGACTATATACATAATTGAAAGATAAGATGGAAAGTCTTTGATTTGGTCTTGGTTACTCCTTGTGGCCGGCCCCTAAACCCTCCCCATATTAACCACCATATCAATTCTAATCAATCACATTTATCTCTTCATTTCATTTCAAAAACACATATTGAAAACCCTAGTCTTCTTCTCTCATTCATAGTGGCGGCATCCTTGATTTTACCCCATTCCATCCGAAAATTTAACAAACAAAGGTGTACCTAGGAGTCTGATCGTGGATAATCGATTGGTGGACGTGGTGATTTTGTTTGGGTCGAATTGAAGCTTGGACGTGGGTATATACATTGTGGCCGTGGGTTGGTATAACCAAGAGGAGGCTTGGTTTGATTTTTGTGGTTTGATTCGTGTTTCCTTGTCACGTACACGCTACTAGGGTAACGTATCGTCATCTTGAATCTCTTCCTCTTTGTTCTTAATCCAATTCGTGGCATATATATATTCTAGGGCTTGTAATATAAAAATGGATCACATAAAATCATAAGTATATTTGTTACATAAAATGATGAAACATGAATACATAAAACCTTGAATCTTGATCTCTATTATTCGAATGACTTATGATATTTAATATGAATCGAAAACTGATTTTGAGTCTTGCATTTAGTCGACACATATATGTATTGTTAAAGGGTTTAATGAACTATGAAATATGATTATACGTATATGATAAATGGAATTAACAACGAATGTTTTACGAGTGTGTTTTTGATCTATATATGGGGCGTATAAAATGGAATTGATGAAGGGTGTCTCGAATTGAATATGATATCACCTAAGGAGTCTTGTAATCTTGTATTAATCGAGCTAAAATGGTTTAGAACGGATTCGCTAATCATAACCTAAAAACTAGGGTTTATAATGTTTATGTCGATTTAATAAAATGAAGGGGTTGTTTTGTAAATTATGAAACTTGATGGATTAACTTGTTAATATACTAACTAAATGGATTAAATGAGTAAAATGAGTAAACTTACTATATTTACACTTTTAACCCTATGCTTTGCATTATTGGCATTGTAAACCCTAAACTTTTGTACTTGTCATAAATGATCCTTAAATCATGATAACACTCATTTTCATTATTTAACTTTAGATAAGTAATTAAGGTTACTAAATATGGAAACACGCTATTTATGGAAAGTTACTAAAAATAGAAACTTGCTAAAATGGAAAGCAGTCTAAAATGAGTGTGATCTTAATAAGCGTTATCTAATTCATAGGTTCCGGACGGTGGATTGATTCATCGTGTGACCTTACTTTCCTATTTTGCTTGCTTGATTGAGGTACAGATATTCTATCCCTTTTCGGTGGGGTTTCTCATAACTTTTGATCCTTCGACTTTGTTTCACTTATGATATCTCATTGTTATGATTCATTTGCTATTGACCGTCTAATATTGAACCTTTGATATCGATCCTTTGCTATATGACCATTGCTATTGAATCTTTGCTTTGCTATTGACCCTACGTTATTGAACCATCACATCGAACTTTCGTTATTGAACCCTTTGCTACTAAACCTTGCTATTGAATCATGCTATTGAACCTTTAATATTGAACTATTGCTACCGAACTTTGATATTGGACCGTTCTTTGAATTTTGATATTGAACTATTGCTATGAACCTTTGAAGCGTGAACCATTGAATATGAACCTTTAATTGTGAAGACTTATATATTGCTACACTTTGAACCTTTGTCGACCCTTGATTGATACCCGAGCCATTAACTAGGCATGGGGTTCCATGTCCGTGTCATTGATGCACCAATGGCATGACTCAGTGTGGATGAGTGATGTTCCACACCGCCCCATTTTGTATTGATTATGCGCGCGCGAGATATATTGTATGGCCACTATTGTTTTGGGCGTATGGATGCATCCTAGATTTGTATTGTATTGATATTGATATATTGTTTTGGTGATGTGGTGCGTGTGTACACCCCTCACATTTGGGAGCTAGCTACTCCATCGGTTCTTGAGGTCTCCCTCATATTGGTTTGGTATTCCGAGGTCACCCTCCGAATACAATGGTTACTATTGGTTACTTGGTGCTATTGCCACTATTGATATGGTTTGTTTTGTTGGCTCGGGATAGATTTCGACAACCCTTACACTTTTGATATCTTGATGTGCAAGAAACCGCCAAGTTTTCTCATGAGCAAGAAACTTAAAACAGCTTAAGCGCAAATGCAATGAGGATCTGGGGAGTATAGTGTTTCCCCGGGTCGTTATGTCCCAGCGAGCTATGCAATGGATTATCAAACGTATAGTGATCGCGAGATTTGAACGGGAAAAGGATCTTGAGATTATTATAACTACGGAAAAAGCCAATAAATTAAAACGGCTTAAATGCAAATTAAAGGAAATTAAAAAGATAAAATCTATTAAATAAACGCTATCACTATTTTTAAAATGATGAACGTTTAAAAATTAAAACTAAAAACTTACGTTTAAAATAAAAATACGTAAACGCACAAAATAAAAAGTGAAACTTATACAATATAAATCCTAAAAATATGAAAAATACATTTTTACAATCCTAATGATAAAATAAAATTTTAAGAAAAAGAAAATTATTTTTATAACTAATTATCTAATTATTATTAATTAAAAACTATTTTTAACTATTTAATAATTACCTAAAATACAAGAAAATAGGAAATAAAGCTAGAAAAATAAAATTAAGACTTGGAAAAATCTAAAATATCAAAATAGACTTTTCAAAACTATTTTTGTATTTTTCTGGTTATTTTTCTATTTTCTAGGAATTTTAAACTATTAAAAACTAATTAAAATTTTTAAAAATACAAATTAAACTAAGAAAAATATGGAAAAATACTTTTTTGACTTTTTATATTTATCTAAACTTAGGAAAATTGAAAAATTATTTTTTGGAACTTTTTCTCAATTAATTGCAATAAAAGCTAATTAAAAATGATTAAAAACTGAATTTAAATAAGAAAAATACTAAACAGTGTCTAAAAATTATGAAAATTTCAGGGAAAATCTAAAATGATATCCTAAAGTTATAAAAAATATAAAAACAAGAGCTTATATGGAAGAAACAAGAAATTTGATGTAAACTAAAATGGAATAAGACTAGGAAATAAGCTAATAAGCAAGACAAGGCACCAACCGATTATATAAGCTAAAGTATAGTGAAACTACTCTAAGGCAACTGTCTACATCTAATCCTAACACCTAATGAGCATCTAACCAAGGATTAGCTAGCGCCAATATAAGCAAAACAATGGCTCGGGTCCCCACTTTAGCTAGATTACATCGCCTTATCCAATAAGCTAACAGAAAACAAAAGGTGGAGATCTAAAGGCCACGGCAAAGAGTGTATCCAAAGTTTCAGCTCCTAAGGACTAGAGATGAAGAAACTATGAGATCAAAATAAAACCGCCAAATGGGACATGACCATGAAGTGCGAATCACGTTAACATGTACCAAGTTTGAGCTACTCTATAAGCCAGTTCAATAAGCTAAAACTAAAACTAAAATGTGGATTTGAAGAACACCTATCGACTATATCTAAACCAAAATCAAACCTAATTACTTGAAATGATCATTATGCATCATCTGCAAGTTCTGCAAAACTAGATCAGACCTGGTCTTTTTGACTTTTTGAAGATCCTATCAGTTGACTTTTATGAACTTCTAATGCATCTAATTTGATCTAGGTAATGAAATAAGCTGATATAAGACCTAATTAAGCTGGTGACATGATTACTAAACCTAGTGCTAACCTATGCTATACCTCTAACTGTCTGGATTGATGATGAGAGCAGATTAAACACAGATTTGACTTTGAGCAACTTTCAATGCAGACTTATGGCCTAAGTAAGTGTGATAAACTCAGGTTACTCCAAATCAACAAAGCTCACCTAATAAACTAACCTAAAACTCAGGTAAATTCACTGATCCAAACACTGGTTTAGGGACAGAAGTGCAAGTTTTAACTGGCAGTCTACTAACTAGTGTGAGAAACTGCCTAATCTAACTAAAGCTAGTTAAATTGAGTCTAAATGGAATGATTAGAACTACAACTAACACTAATTACATAAAAACAATCACATACAGATTTGAGCTAAAAAAATATGACATGAAGAAATGAAAGACTCACAGTAGCCCAGCTGGTGCAGGCCCAAAACCAAACCCAATATTGCTATTTTATACTAAATCCAACCCATTCCAACCTCTGTATCACCAAATACCATTTCCAAAACCATATGAAGCTCAGAGTTGACTTCTGTTGACCATGTAACACATTTGCTTAAAAATGAATTGTAATCTTATAAAAAGCTTATAGAGACATTAACTAAACTTTTTTAAGCTTAAAACAAGCAAACAACAACTTGGACTGAGGCTTTTGAAACTGAGAATCTCAACAGTAACTCATAAACTTGAAAATTTAGCACAACTGAAAGTAACACTTGAAATAGGTCTCAATACACTATAATTACTTACTTTAATAAAGTTTAACTTGAAATTACAATATTTAACTTAAACTAAAACAGTTTATTAAAAAACGACATTGAAAAGGAAAAATAAAACTAGCTACCCTCATTTTCTTGCTTCACTCTTCCTTTTTTATAGTTCAACCTCTTTCTCTTTCATCTCTGACTAAATCCCATCAAATTCCAGAGCTATTGGGTGACTTTTGTGACTTTTGGCCAAATTGTCAATTTTGGCGGGAATAATGGATTTGAGCAGTTGAGGTTGAGTGAAGGGTGGAAGGAGGTAATTAATGTTATTTGGATGTAGTGGAGGAGGGGGGAACAAGGTGTGAGCTGGGGGAATGGAGTTGTTGCTTGTTGCAGGTTCTGCAAGTGGGAAGGGAAGAAACTGGCGCCAAGGGGTCTTTTGACCAGTGGGTTTGACCAGATAATATAATAAAAGGGGGGGTTCAAAAGGTTAGGTGACAGGGGTCCAAAACAGGCTTAAGGTCCAAAAAGGTGTGTAAACTTAATAATTCAAGGCCATATGTGTAACTTCAAACTTCAAGGACCTAGGTCGCCAATTCGAAAAAGTTCCTCCAAGGACTAAACCCGACAATCTCACAAAGTACAAGGACTAAACTTGCCATTTCACATTTTCCGAGGACTAATTCAAACCAATTTTCAAACTTGGAGGACCATTTTGTAATTTTCTCAAACTTTTGACATTTTTCACCAAAGGACTAAATTTGACAAGTTATGATTTAAAAGGACCTTTGATGATTTTTCTTTGAAATTATGCTCAGGACTGTTTTGACAAATTTTGAAACTGGGGACTAAAACGCAATTTTGCAAATTTGATATATTTTTCATCCGATTTTGATATTTTTGCATTTAAAACACATAAAACACTGATTTGTGGTATTTTGATCATTTTGATGTGTTTCGAGTGTTTTCGAGATGATTTTGCGCTTATTTTGTACAAAATGATGAGTATTTAGACACTCATCAATCCCCACATCGAGATATTGCTAGTCCCTAGCAATGATTTGAGAAAACATAATGGATTTTAATCTCTTTACCAAAAGCCATTACTTACGGAGTAGCCAAATGTTTCAGTTCAAGTAAGAACCATGGTACAATCGATAACCATATGATTTTGAGCAAACCACCGCTTTTCAACGGATTTGATTTTGTCTTTACCGTGTTGCATCTTCGGACTAGCCAACTCTTAGATAAATTATCAATATTATCTTTGGTGAGCTGATTACCAATTATGGTTTTTCCATCGCTTTACCACAAGCCATAACCTGCGGGCTAGCCAACTCTTCACTTTTAAGTATATGGTGAATGAATACCATACAATTTTGGGCAAATTGCAAGCCATATAAACGGATTTGAGAAATCTTTACCAAGATCCGTTTGCTCTCGGATTAGCTAATCCTTTAGTCTTACGTACATGGCGGATCGATAACCTAATGAGAAAGTGTAAACACTTACTCCAAAAAAATTTTGGCCAAAACGGGAATTGGTATAATTATATGATAAAATTCGTGAGAATTCCCCACACTTAGAAATGAATATTGCTCTCAATATTCAAAGTACCGCGGTTATGCCGAAACAAAGAACGTAAAGGGAAATACTACGCCATTATTTAGAAAGAAGATTTTTTTTTTTTTTTTTTTTTTTGGCAAACTTATATATATATATATATATATAACATGGGCACTCCCCACACTAGTGTGGTACACACGGTGAAAACCCATGTTTAGCTACTGTTTTTGATTACCGAGTCGCTAGCTTGACTCGACCCCAATTCATTGGTTCATGGGGAAGCAAAGTGGAAGAAACAATCTCCATCGGACTTTCATTCAAGATGTTTGGACAAACATTTGCACGTGAAAGTTCCACACCGATGCGATATACATAGAACCGGCTCAAAATGATAAATGAAAATGCCGGGTCAAAGATAGTGTCTTCATTCGAAGGAGTGAAGATGAAGAGAAATCACAAGATATTTGAGGAAAGGAAGAAAGGTTTTGATAACGATCAAGATCCATTCCTCATCCTCAAATGTAGACATATCGGGAGGAAGGGTGAAGGTAGTATCATTAGTAAGCAAACTCATACGATGAGAGTACACCTTCCTCCAAGCTAATATCATCCTCAAGATCAAAGTAGAAATGATCATGTTCCGGAGGAGATATGTCATGAGAGAGTTCACCGAGAACTCTTCATGAAGAGAATCATTCACATGAGGTGAAATTGTGAACTCTTGTTCCATCGTGGGCTCATCACTATCCTCAATCGAGTATCAAAGAGTGGATTCTCGAGAAATTGAAGTGAATTCGAGTCGAATTCAAATAGAGGATTGGTGAAAGTAGCTTTGAATGTTTCAGAACAAAGTGATCAACATTCTCTATTGGATTGTTAGGGTAAGAAGTGAGTGAACGATCATTGTCAATGAGACTTCGGTCTCCCGGATCGGCTTCAAATCAAAGAGTGGATTGATGTGAGTGAGTTCACCGGAGAACTCCTCAAGAAGAGGGTCACATCGATTGTGGAAGTGATGCCTCAACGCACTCGATGTTTCCAAAGGAAGCACAATCGTCGCTAAAATCGGAAAAAGTTTCCAAATGATCATTTGAACACTCAAGAGGGTAAAGAGAATCACACATCCGATCGAAGTTCTCGTGACTCTCTCGGGATTGGGACAAGGTTCTCAACACTAGACTTTATGAATTCGTCCGATTCCTTTTCGTGAACAGTGTCAAGATGCTCGTCCCCATGTTTAGAGAGTGAGTGGGAATATCGGGTGTGATAACAGTTGTTGGAGATGGAATCTCAATCTTTGGGATATCATCCGATGAACTTGATGAATATTTATAGAATTGAAGGATATCAAGTGTATCCTCATCATCACCGTCATCGTGAATGAAACGGAATCGAGAGCTAGATTTGGTCGCTTTTGTATTTTAATTAATTCCCTAATAGAGTTTTCACCGCAACTGGGAATCTAATTTAGCGACTGTTCTTCACCTAACAATTCTTCCATGGATTTTTCATTTGGATTATCTTGGGAGTGTTTAGATTCCTTCAAATCTTCACTAAATCCAAAAGATTAAGGAGAAGATTTTGAGGAAGTGGGTCAGCGGTAATGTAGAGGTTGGTCATGATCTGAAGAGTCGAATTGTTACAAGGAAATGGGTTCCCTGCTTGACAATCCGAGCGAGTGAGGACCTCCACAATACTCACAACAAGAAACCGATGTGGCCGTGAGTGGTATGTGTTGTAGTTATAATTGTTATCGGGAACCCGCTCATAGACAAGCGTGTTTCGATTGACAATTAGAACCGGAGTGTGAACCACCACAAGACTCACAACAAGAAATCCGCCGAGTCTCACGATGTGGTAGGCGATGGAATAAATCGGTTGTGTTATGGTAGGAATAGGGATCACGGTTATAAATGCACCCGCTTCCGACTCCACCATGCTACAACCGGGGCAATTGCCACCATTATAAGGACCACCACACCATTGACAACCAAGAGGTGAGGATAAGACATAGAAAGAATCAAAGGTTTTCGGAAGGGTAGGGATGAAGAATCAAAGATGTGAGAGGGTAAAGATGGATATTTTTGGATTTTGGATAGACATGATGCAAAACAAAGACCGAAAATCTTTTGGATTTTGAAAAGAAAATATAAACACATACGGATGGTATAAACAAGGAGTGAATATCCAAATCACTAATCGCTAGACGGAAGATAAGCCTTGACACACTCAAGAATGGCGCTTAAAAATTGATGCATGAAACCGTCAAGTTTTCTCACGCAAGCAAGAAACTTAAAAGCTTAAGCGCAAATGCAATGAGGATCCGGGAGTATAGTGTTTCCCGGTCGTTATGTCCCAATGAGCTATGCAATGGATTATCAAACGTATAGTGATCGCGAGATTTGAACGGGAAAAGGATCTTGAGATTATTATAACTACGGAAAAAGCCAATAAATTAAAACGGCTTAAATGCAAATTAAAGGAAATTAAAAAGATAAAATCTATTAAATAAACGCTATCACTATTTTTAAAATGATGAACGTTTAAAAATTAAAACTAAAAACTTACGTTTAAAATAAAAATACGTAAACGTACAAAATAAAAAGTGAAACTTATACAATATAAATCCTAAAAATATGAAAAATACATTTTTACAATCCTAATGATAAAATAAAATATTTAGAAAAAGAAAATTATTTTTATAACTAATTATCTAATTATTATTAATTAAAAACTATTTTTAACTATTTAATAATTACCTAAAATACAAGAAAATAGGAAATAAAGCTAGAAAAATAAAATTAAGACTTGGAAAAATCTAAAATATCAAAATAGACTTTTCAAAACTATTTTTGTATTTTTCTGGTTATTTTTCTATTTTCTAGGAATTTTAAACTATTAAAAACTAATTAAAATTTTTAAAAATACAAATTAAACTAAGAAAAATATGGAAAAATACTTTTTTGACTTTTTATATTTATCTAAACTTAGGAAAATTGAAAAATTATTTTTGGAACTTTTCTCAATTAATTGCAATAAAAGCTAATTAAAATGATTAAAAACCGAATTTAAATAAGAAAATACTAAACAAAGGTCTAAAAATTATGAAAATTTCAGGAAAATCTAAAATGATATCCTAAAGTTATAAAAAATATAAAAACAAGAGCTTATATGGAAGAAACAAGGGCTGCAGTGTAAACTAAAATGGAATAAGCACTAGGAAATAAGCTAATAAGCAAGACAAGGCACCAACTGATTATATAAGCTAAAGTATAGTGAAACTACTCTAAGGCAACTGTCTACATCTAATCCTAACACCTAATGAGCATCTAACCAAGGATTAGCTAACTGCCAATATAAGCAAAACAGTGGCTCAGGTCCCCACTTTAAGCAGTTACATCAGCTTATCCAATAAGCTAACAGGAAAACAAAAGGTGGAGATCTAAAGGCCACCTGGCAAAGAGTGTGTATCCAAAGTTTCAGCTCCTAAGGACTAGAGATGAAGAAACTATGATCAAAATAAACCGCCAAATGGGACATGACCATCAAGTGCAGATCTGATTATCAGTACCAAGTTTGAGCTACTCTATAAGCCAGTTCAATAAGCTAAAACTAAAACTAAAAATGTGGATTTGAAGAACACCTATCAGACTATATCTAAACCAAAAATCAAACCCTAATTACTTGAAATGATCATTATGCATCATCTGCAAGTTCTGCAAAACTAGATCAGACCTGGTCTTTTTGACTTTTTGAAGATCCTATCAGTTGACTTTTATGAACTTCTAATGCACCTAATTTGATCTAGGTAATGAAATAAGCTGATATAAGACCTAATTAAGCTGGTGACATGATTACTAAACCTAGTGCTAACCTATGCTATACCTCTAACTGTCTGGATTGATGATGAGAGCAGATTAAACACAGATTTGACTTTGAGCAACTTTCAATGCAGACTTATGGCCTAAGTAAGTGTGATAAACTCAGGTTACTCCAAATCAACAAAGCTCACCTAATAAACTAACCTAAAACTCAGGTAAATTCACTGATCCAAACACCTTTGGTTTAGGGACGTAAGTGAAGTTTTAACCGCGATCTACTAACTAGTGTGAAACGCCTAATCTAACTAAAGCTAGTTAAATTGAGTCTAAATGGAATGATTAGAACTAACAACTAACACTAATTACATAAAACAATCACATCTGATTTGAGCTAAAAAATATGACATGAAGAAATGAAAGACTCACAAGAGCCAGTGGTGCAGCCCAAAACCAAACCCAATATTGCTATTTTATACTAAATCCAACCCATTCCAACCTCTGTATCACCAAATACCATTTCCAAAACCATATGAAGCTCAGAGTTGACTTCTGTTGACCATGTAACACATTTGCTTAAAAATGAATTGTAATCTTATAAAAAGCTTATAGAGACATTAACTAAACTTTTTTAAGCTTAAAACAAGCAAACAACAACTCGACAGAGGCTTTTAAACCGAGAATCTCAACAAGAACTCATAAACTTGAAAATTTAGCACAATTGAAAGTAACACTTGAAATAGGTCTCAATACACTATAATTACTTACTTTAATAAAGTTTAACTTGAAATTACAATATTTAACTTAAACTAAAACAGTTTATTAAAAAACGACATTGAAAAGGAAAAATAAAACTAGCTACCCTCATTTTCTTGCTTCACTCTTCCTTTTTTATAGTTCAACCTCTTTCTCTTTCATCTCTGACTAAATCCCATCAAATTCCAGAGCTATTTGGTGACTTTTGTGACTTTTGGCCAAATTGTCAATTTTGGCGGGAATAATGGATTTGAGCAGTTGAGGTTGAGTGAAGGGTGGAAGGAGGTAATTAATGTTATTTGGATGTAGTGGAGGAGGGGGAACAAGGTGAAATGGGGAATGGAGTTGTTGCTTGTTGCGAGTTCTGCAGTGGGAAGGAAGAAATCACGCCAAGGGTCTTTTGACCGATGGGTTTGACCAGATAATATAATAAAAGGGGGTTCAAAGGTTAGTGATTGAGGGTCCAAAACAAAGCTTAAGGTCCAAAAAGGTGTGTAAACTTAATAATTCAAGGGCCATATGTAACTTCCGAAACTTCAAGGACCTAGGCTGCCAATTCAAAAGTTCCTCCAAGGACTAAACCGACAATCTCACAAAGTACAAGGACTAAACTTGCCATTTTCACATTTTCCGTGGACTAATTCAATTAATTTTCAAACTTGGAGGACCATTTTGTATTTTTCTCAAACTTTGACATTTTTCACCAAAGGACTAAATTTGACAAGTTATGATTTAAAAGGACCTTTGATGATTTTTCTTTGAAATTATGTGCTCGTGGACCTGCTTTTTGACAAATTTTGAAACTTGGGGACTAAAACCGCAATTTTGCAAATTTGATATGTTTTTCATCCGATTTTGATATTTTGCATTTAAAACACATAAAACGATTTGTGGTATTTTGATCATTTTGATGTGTTTCGAGTGTTTTCAGATGATTTTGCAGTTTATTTTTACACAAAATGATGAGTATTTAGACACTCATCATATACCTATATTATACCTTCTACATCCCCAACGCACCATATTCGTGTATTTTATATGACTCACTCTACTACCAAGATATATACATTCCATTGCTTTGATCGTCACACTCTCATCCCGTTATTTCCGATTATCGCTCCATTCACGCATCGGGTTATTATATGTTATTGGATTTGATTATGATATTCATGTTTATATGACTCCGATTACTCTGTATGATATGTATGTATGCGATATAAGTTTTACTGTTGTCATCGATGATATGCTATCTTCTTGTTATGTGATCCTTTGATTTGTCTTGTAACCGTGCTTGTGTGAAATCGATTGTTGATCTGTTTATCTTTTGTACCTCGTTCAATTAATCTCGTGGACTATGATTACTTGATAGTATCCTTATCTGCTTGTTGTTGACCTGCCATGTTTGCATTTTCTGTTTTTCTACGGTTTGATTTGGTTAAATGGTTCAACTTATGACGTCTAGCTTGTTAACTTGTTTAATTGCTCTACTATGTCTTTAATTCATTTAATTATAGTGTTCATACTGTAGTCCTACTTGTTACGTGTGAATGCCATGTTTTAACTGCTGTTATGATACTGGTTATGTCTTCAACTAAGGTTTTTGACTTGTGTGAATTGCCATGCTCACTTATTAATTAATTGCTTCCGCTTTTCCTGAAGACATCTGTTTGGCTTGTATGTCTCCTGATTTTCCTGAATTGATTGTATGACATATATGTGGTGTGGATGCTACGCCTGCTATACTTGCTTATGTTTTAGTCTTGTATGTCTGGTTTGTATGTGCTTGTTTATATGTCATTGAGGCTTTGCTTTGCTTCGTTCTCATTGTTATATGTACTTTGGATATCTCAGATAATTGCGCTCGCAGTTCCTCATCGACTCATTATTCTCTTTCATTGCGACTTTGTTATCCGTTTCCTTTGTTTCATTTCGCATTTGATTTTATTTAGCTTTCGCTTTGTTATATCTGCTCCTTGGCTTTTTAAGCTCACCGCATTTCTTTTCTGCTGCGTGTTTTAGGTTCAAGATGGGCTTTGATTGGGTGAGAGGTGGATTGTCTGAGTGGACCAACCCTAGATACCTTATTATCTTGGATTTATTTTGATGGGCTACTGTTTGGGATTTCATTTTATTTTAGACATATTGGGGTTGTATTTTCGTAGTAAGTCATCTGTTATATGACTTGATATTTATTTTTTGTAAAGTTTCCGCTTGTAAATTTTGTTTGTATGTTCTGATATGACACCAGAATGTGACACGTCTACCCTTGTCGGGTTGGGGTGTTACAGAACAACTCCTTTCTAGTCGGCTCACGGCCCAAAATTACCTGTTTTAACAAAAAAAAAGTATATATGCAAACAAGTGTTAATGCCCAATAGCCCAAGGAATCATTTATTGCATAAGTATAAAACACAAAGAAATGGTGACCACTTGAAGATAACTTGCCATGTTATACGCCACACTAACATGCAAAAATAAGTACCCATTTCAAGATGAGAAATGGCAGCCATTTTAAAGGTAAAAATATCACAGAACAATTTTTTTTTATTATCAACTACTATAATTGATGTCGCGAATGATGAAAAAAAACATGATGTTTGCCATTTGAGTTATCGACTTTTAATGACATAAAAATAGAGGACAGTGTAAATATTTTTTGGTTACCAACTACTACTATCTATTAATAAGTGATGTCACGAATGAGTTATGGACTTTTAATTAGTGATGTCACGAATGATGAAAAAAAAACACTGGTAGTAAACAAGTAGAAATGTCAGACTCAAAATGTTCAGTGTCACAATTCTCAATTTCCGGTCATTTTGCAAACTTTAAAATTTTTTACTATTCATCTCGGGAATTTACTATTCATCATTTTACTATTCATCGTTTTTTAAGTCGGGTTGATATTTTGAGAGGTTATTTTAAAATTTTACTATTCATTTTCGAAATTTTTATTTCACATTCTCGTAAGTTAACCTATTTTAGTGATAACCCAAGAATTTGACACTTATCGGGTCATTTTTGCAAATTTCACGAAATTGTGTCTGAGATTTACGTTTAGGTTTAAACGACCTTTAGGCATCCTGATATGTCCATAAACATTAAAAATAAGAGAAATATAAGTTTTTCACCTTCTGTGACATTTTCATAAGTTTTGGAAATTTATGTTTTCCAGTTCTGCGTTTTACGCGAAATAAGCGTTTTTGACCCGCGTTTGTAGCTTTTAGCAGCGTTTAAGCAACCCGATAGAACTTACCACTCATCTAATATGATTATATAGAGTATATTGATAAGTTTTAACATATTTATAAGTTTCATATTTTTAGGATACCCAGATTTAAGTTTCGTGACTTTACGACTTACCGTTAGCGATTACCGAGACCGAAACTCACTCCGTAAAACAAATATCTAGTAAGACTTAACAACTAAGTCACCACTTATTCTAGGTGATGTCTTTCTTATGACTCACAAAGCCACTTGGCTTGGTGAGAATACATCTATCCTAAGATGATTCCACATGTTCTTAACTTAACACCTAAAAATAAGATATTTATTTAGTAATGACAAAAAATGATCGAACTTGACACTTTACGTGATTGTGTTTATTAACTATTTTTTCTTATTTATGTCTTGAACTTTCAAATTTCGATCATATGTGTATTTTGTGATTATTCTACCATGATAAATGACCATTTTACCCTTTGAAATTTGAAAAATTAAGGGTAAAATGGTCACAAATACACACAATAATAGAATTTTGAAAGTTCAAGACACTAATAAGAAAAAATAGTTATTACACACAATCATAACAAGTGTCAAGTTTGATGCATTTTTTTGTCATTTGCCCATTTATTTATCAACTCATTTGTGATAAACCAAAAATCATCCACCTCCCTATTTCTCTCTATAGCAACGACCCAAACACAAATAAAATACCCTCTATAATCTTGTTCTTTCTTCTTTAATCCATCACAAGTTAATCTCTTAGTTCCTTGATGATCCTTAGTTCATTTCAACCATAAAAACATAACAAACACTACCAAAAACTCATCTATTTTCTAAGAGATTTTCGTGAAAGTTTGACAAGGGTTTTTATAACTTATATCAAGGTTAGATCAAGCCTACCAATGGTTAGCATGATGTGTTAAGGATTTGGAAGCTCGGGTTCATATTGGAAGGGTTTAGGTTTTATTGTCCTAGTTCTTGGTTCTTGATTTGTTTCATCACAAGGCTTGTAAGCAAACTACTATAATTACCTTTGATTTCAGTAAATACTAGTATTTCATATATCTAATATGTTCTATATGCTTATTATACTTGATTGTTCTAAGATAAATGGATTAAAACACTAGAAACCGTCGAAAGGACTAGATTTGCAACACAGAAGCTGAACAGGGGCTGTAAACGTAATTACTGGGTAAAATTCGTGGACTGAGAAACTTAAGTAATAACATAGGATTATAGATCGATTTCTTGTGGTCGTTTCTCCGGGTGGCTCGTGCCGTAACTCATCCCGATGAATAAACTAGAACCAAAACGGCTAAACGTTTCCAAAATTGAGTAACAGATTTTAAACGGCTAAAACTCATAAAATTTATATATAACCCCTTGTTGGTCAAAGAATAAAAGTTTTAGCTAACACCCTAACTTGAACTTGGCCGCTGGCCGTGCATAAAAAGAAGTTGTAGAACTCGACTTATGACCAAAACCGTGAAACAGTTTGCTGCTGATTGAAATAACTAGTACATCCAAGGGTAAATTGGTAATTTCACATTAGTTAAATAATTTCTGGGGCAGTAGGGCCCACTAATCTGTTTAGTACTATCAATTACCTTTCCGAGGACATAAAAATTGAGTCGTGATCATTTACGGTTAAGAAGTAACGGGTAGATTTAGACGGGAAAAACTTAAATATAAGAAACATAAACACTTATACGACTTCACACATGTTATGTATCCAAGCATAATTGATGTAATAACTATATAAGGCATGTTTATAAATTCACATCGTTATTTTAGAACCTAAGACACAACACCTATTCTAGGTTGCGCGTAGAGGTTTCTCGGCTTATCCATCGATTCATTATATATTGGATATCACATTTATTAAGGTGAGTTCGTAGCCCCATTTTTACTCGTTTAATTGTTTTATAAACTCTTCGGGGGAGATACATGCTCAACTACTTGCTTTTACTTTACACTTATATGAACTTAAATAACTCTTGTTTCACTACTTATGCTAGTAAGTAGATTATGCCCGAACTAAATTGATCACTATGTTATGAACACTATTATTTGAATCACTTTCCTTGATTTTGAACCCTTTGACACATATATTTAAACTATTTTAAATTGATTTGGACCTTTTATCATATATTTGAACACTTTGACTATTTTGAGCCTTATGATATGTTTTGAGCTCTTTGACTGTTTTGAACTTTTAAACTCGACTTAAACTCTTGAACTTAATTATGAACTTTTGACTGGAACACTTAAACTTAATTGCGAAATTATGACTTATTTGAACTTATTGAACCGTACATGCTATGACCCTAAAAGTCTCCCTTGTTCGGAGCAACCTAAAGTCTCCCTATGTGAACGGAGCAATACCAATTCTCGCCCTATTGGTGGAGTGTGCAAATTCTCACATCTTCGGAGTGTTCTTAATTGTATATAATAGTTGTATGATGTACCGTTCGTTCATTCGCATTGTTAGTCTCCTATTAGTAGGTAGTATGGATAGCGGTATTAGAGGTCGGCCAACCTCTCGTTCACTATGTGTTGGGTTCAGTAAATACCCAAACCCCTTAATCTAGGATTTGAATAGAGAATAGCCCAAGTGTTTAATCCATTAACACTAACAGGTCACTGAGTGCATAGTCTCTCGGTGAGTCATCTTCGTGATACTCAAGATGAGGCAAGAAGAAGTCTCTCCACCAAGAAGGCGGAACTTAAAGGGTGAAGACCGAGTCAAGAAGAAGATGATGGATTCGGTGAGTAATGACAATAACTCATCAATCCCTAAGACTCTCCAACTACTTACATCAAGACAAACCAAGTAAGATCAAGGATGTAAAGATCAAGAAAGAGCGGGACAAGGCGGAAAAGGTTGAATCGATAAGACGAAGTCCTTATCAACCAAAGTCAACTTTCCCCGAATGGCAAAAGATCAGCGCATGTCATCACCGAACTTAGGAAAGTAGTCTTGTCTCTTACCTAGAATATTCTTTAAATGAGACAAAATACATCAAGATTTTGTCTTCCGAATGATGTCGGTTGTCACTTAGGAAAGAGTCAAATATCATACATGTATAAATAGCATAAGAGATGGAGTGAAAAGGTTAAGCTTGTGAATTGTAAAACACACATACACAGAAGAGCCATCTTTTCACCTCCAAATACAACTTAGTTCCCGAGATAGCTCAATGAGCTCTAAGAGTTGTGCTCGGACTTAGCTTCGAGCTAGAGAGGAGTCACCCAACTTTGTTATTTCAATCCCAAGTACTATTCGCAAGTACTTGGGTAACGATTCTTTGTTGATTTATTTCTAATAAGAATATGATGTTGAAAATTACTTAGTGTGTTTTTCTTATGTTAATTTCGGTCATAGTTCACTATTAACTTGTTTTATATATTTAAACGATAGTGAACGGGAACAACAAGTGGTATCGAGACATGTTAATTATAAAACTCGCTTTTTAGGCCGCCTAAAAGTTTTTAAATTAGGATCCTAAATGGTGAAATTGATGTACCCCAACTAGTCTATAAAAAGGTGGAGCTTATTCACCGTTGCCCTAGACTTGAAGTTGGCAAATTCAACAAATGGAAAAGCGAATGCTTTGCTATTTGATTGTGATGGAACCTTATTATATCAAGTGTATAAATGAAGGACCATTTGTCCGAAAGATCAAGGGTTGCCCAAACTCAAGCTCGGTGGACCTGTGATGAAAAGAGTGGTCAACCAGACCAAAGACTCAAAAATATCATAATATCTTGTCTTCCGACGATATTATGGAGTCGATATAAGTCGTAGTACTGACCAAGCAAACTCGATGACCTAGTTTATAGTCATGAAGGACCATCGATACCAAGGAAAACAGGATAATGGACACGAAACTTGAGTATAACACCTTCGTGGCTAAGGACTCGAAACTCTCTCAAACTTACACTGTGTACAAAACTCTTTTAAATGAATTGTCAAATGATGGTGTTAAGTTGTCCAAACATGAAATCAATGTTGGTTTTGTCATCAGTCTCGAGAAGTGGTTGAATTTCTCTGTGGACTTAGGAATGCTAATCATATCCAAAATCTTGAGCTTTCGAAATTTATGGGAAATTTGTCTATGAAGAAAATCTCATCAATGCACGATACCCCGACTTAAAGAAGTCTCGAAGTCAAGAAGTCCCTTACCACCACCTCATCACCAATATCAATCGCTTTTATTCTAACAATGTTGTTCAAGATTTTCGTGAAAATTCGATGATGAGCCCGATGAGAGATCAAGTTAGAGTACCTAAATGACCTAAACACCAATTTCGTGAAAGGTCACTCCTTGCTAACTCTCTAAGGTTTATAAAAGAAACAAAGGTTTTTCGAATGCCAAAGCAAATGAGGACATCAATGCTTTAAGTGTCACAAAAGGGGTCATTTTGCAAAAGAATGTTTTCAAAACAATTTCGTAACCTCTTATAAAACATCGTGGTCAAATCGGTCCTCGTGCTTTAGCAAATTTCAACCAAAAATCTATCGGCCTCATCAAAACTTTCAAAACAAATCAGATCAAAACAAAAGCTGATTTTGAAGCCAAGTATAAGAAAGTCAAAGCTAAGCTTGCATTGCTCAAGCTCATCCCCGTAAACAACAAAAGTGTTCAATCAGGCGGGGTAAAAACAAAGGCCTTGTTCTTTGAGACCTTCGATCGGGATGAAGAGCCGTGTCATCGATGATGAAATGGTGCATGTCATTGCACCGATGGCCCTCTCGTAAGAGGACAAGCTAGCAGTTGGAAAGAGTCATGCCGTAAACGGGAATGGGTCAACATCACTATGAAGAAGGCCAAGCTTGAGGTCACACCTTGCAAATTCAAAACACCGAACTAGTTAAGAGAAATCGGGCTCTTCAAGATGAACTTAAAAGGAACAAGATATTCTTAATAGTTGGATCTGCTAAGAATCCTAGGGTCTTTGATCTGGTGCGCCCAAGAGCAAAAAGAGAGTCATAGGTGAAGATCATCTCCCCGACTCGCAACAAAGACCAAAGTTCAAAACCATTTGTGTCGGTGGTATGATTACCAACATGTTGACAACTCCAAATTCTAGTGATGGATTGAACGGGTTAATCCCGAGTAAGCTTCAAACTTCGATTGGAAGGATTCTTGAGCACGAGAGCCAAGCTCTTAAGAGCATGCTAGACTTCCGAGATGACCAAAGGTACTGAGCGATCTCCGAGTCTCAGGCGTAATCAAACACCGCTTCCACCCCCAAACCTCTTTTGGTGCCGATCCAAGCTTTGAGCTTACTCCTCTAAAATTCAATCCTCACTCACCAAAGGAAAGGTCTAGACCTAGTAGAACCATCCTACAAAGACAAGCAAACTAATCCAACAAGAGTCTACTCCCACCGAGACTTCAACATCCTCTGTCCCCACCGAACCGACCAAATTCAAAGAACTTATCGAGCTTGTGAGGAAGCGATGAAAAGATGGACTCCATCAAAAATCCCCGATTCAATCAAGGAAGCTAAGTCATCCTCATCTAGCTCATCAAAATCAAAATCCACCAACAAACCCAAGGTAGTGTGGTGTGTCATTACACTACCATACCACCGACAACCTGCTATGAATGCAGACCACTTACAAGATGTAAGCTCACAAGAAAGCAAACTACACCAAAGTTGGTCACCGGTGATGTTCATCCTCCAAAACACTCTCATGAATAGAGCTAAACCTTTTCCTCTTTGCCCTCACTCGTGGGTTTAATGATCATCATCAGACGATTGTCTCATGAACACATGCCGTGATATATGTGGAAATCCACTCATGAGACATCCCAACATGACAAAGGTTGTCATGCAAGGAGAAGCACAAAACAACCCAAAATCACTAAGTCTTCCTCAATCTCTAAATGCAAAACCTGTGGAAGCACAATGCACACAACCACCGACCATGAGTCGATTGCAAAATTCAAAGAAACCTTGAGACCCAAGCCCACTAGCAAGTGGGTCACTAAGAGAAACTAATTCGGTTTACTACTTGTGTAGACACGCCAGAGCCTATTTGACATCTAGACAATGGATGCTCAAGAAGCATGTGGTGTAAAGAAGTATCGCACAAGTATGTAAAGGAACCAGACCCAAGGTAGTATTTTACGATAACTCATCATGTCCCAATCAAGGTTATGGTTCAAGAACCGCAATGGAATAGTTTTCTAGAATTGCTTACGTTAATGGTCTCAAATACAATCTCATCGATTGTCACCAACTATGTGATGCTAAGTACATTGTGCAATTTAATGACAAACAAGGTACCATCTTCAATGCCAACAAGGAAGTAGTGTTGATAGCTCCAAGGAGAGATGATGTTTATGTGTTAGACATGTCAACACTCTCTCAAGATGGAACTTGTCTCTTTGCAAAAGCCACTGAAACTATCAATTGGCTATGGCATAAGAGACTCCCACACTTAAACTTCAAAAACCTCAATAACTTGGCAAAACAAAACAAGGTCCTTGGCTTACCATCACTAGTTTTTGCAAAATATAAACCATGCTCTGCCTGTGAAAAAGGTAAACACCACAGAGCATCATTCAAAACCAAACAAAAATTCTCCATCAAAAGCTGCCTTCACCTACTGCACATGGATCTCTTTGGACCCGGATCAATCCAGCAATAAAGTATACACTTGTCATTGTTGATGAGTTCTCAAGATACACTTGGGTATACTTTCTTTCAAAAAGAGTCGCAAATGATATAATAATGTCATTTATCGTGAAGATTGAAACCGTAACGACATTATCATTAAACAAATCAGATCGACAATGGTGCGAGTTCGAAATCATGAGTTTGAGAGTTTACGTGATGAAAAAGGAATTCTCAAAATTTCTCATCTCCATATACCGAACAAAATGGGGTTCTCGAAAGGAAAAAGTAACCCTCATTAAGGTCGCTAGAACCATGTTAAATGGCTCACTCTCCAAGCATTTTCGATCAAGCGATAAGCGCACATTACACTCAAAACAGTCAATCATTGTCAAAAGACATAATAAAACCCCATATGAGATCTTCAAAGGTAGACTTCCTAACATCGCCTATTTTCATGTGTTTGGATATCCGTGTTCATTCATAACCACAAGGATCATCTAGGCAAGTTTGATGCAAAAGTCGATGATGGATACTTTAGGCTACTCACCGATCTCCAAAGCCTTCGAGGTCTTTAACACAAGGAGACAACAAGTTGAGGAAACCTTCATGTCACCTTTGATGAAAGTATTGAAAGCATCGTGTTCACCAACACCTCGATGGAGGAAATAGGATTGATAACTCATCAAGATATCCTCTTGATGAGTACAACATCAATTTAATTCCTCGTATCAAGCTAATGCCGACATCTCATATTATGTCTTACCTCACAACCTACCCCAACCAACTATCGGTGAGTTCATTGATAATCAATCACCATCTTTGGGATAAGGAACACCGATCTAAATAATCGGAACCACGTAACTCACGAACCTCAACTCGAACTAGACATCTCTACGGATGATCTAAATGATTCGTGACTCTTGCACCGAACTCACATCCGAACACCCGGTGACATCATCAAGCTCGCATCCCGCACCACAAAGTAAGTGGACAAGAACTCGTGACATTGAGCTTGTAAACATCATTGGTGAACCCATCGAGGGCATGCTCACTAGAAGCATGATCGCTAGTCTAACTCACGCCTCGACCAATGAATGTCTATATGCCGATTACCTATCGATATAGAACCCAAAATGTCATTGAGGCTCTAAAATACCCAAGTCGGGTTCGAGCTATGCAAGAAGAAGCGCAATAGTTTGATAAAACAAGGTCATGACCTTGATCAAATGTCCTCGTGATGTAGTAGTCATAGGAATGAAGTGGGTTTTCGAAACAAAACCGATGAAAACGGCACCTTTGTCATTAAAAACAAAGCGGACTTGTAACCAAAGGTTACATCAAGAAGGCATTGACTATGATGAGACATTTGCTCTGTTGCAAGAATGGAAGCCATCAGATCTTCCTTGCATATGCAACATACATGAACTTCGTGGTCTACCAAATGGATGTTAAAAGTGCATTCTTAAATGGTGATCTCAAGGAAGATGTGTATGTTCGGCAACCTCCGTGCTTTGAGAGTAGTGAATTCTCGACTATGTCTCAAGCTTGACAAAGCCCTTTATGGACTTAAACAAGCTCCCGTGGCATGGTATGAAACTCTCACCTTCCCGATACAAAACAAGTTTGTCGGAGGAAATATAGACAACACATCGCTTGTCTATAGAACTCAACAGATGTGATTCTAGTCCAAGTGTATGTTGATGATATCATCTTTGGCTCAACAAACTACAACTTTGCAAACAGTTTGAAAAAACGATGACAAAGAAGTTTGAAATGAGCATGATTGGGGAACTCACATACTTTCTTGGACTACAAATCGAACAACCGATAAAGGAATATCCATCACCAAGAGAAATACACCGTAAATCTCTTGAAGAAATATGAGATATTTGACTATGCCTCGTTGAAGACACCAATGGTCCCACCTAACAACCTTGGACCCGATCTCACCGGCAATCGAGTCAATCAAACCCATTTCGTAGGGATTGTTGGCTCACCGATGTATCTAACCGCTACTAGACCAAACATACAATTTTTAGTCCTGTTTAATAGCAAGATATCACCCAATCCCAAAGAATCTCACCTCACCGCAGCCAAAAGAATACTTAGGTACCAAGGGAACCCCAAACCTTGGACTCTATTATCCAAAATGCTCGTGGTTTGATCTTAAGGGTTACTCGATTCGATTATCTTGGCCGCAACATGGACGTAAAGGTACCTCAAAGTCTGTCAATTTCTTGGAGGAAAACGGTTTGTTGGAGTGCAAAAAGCAACAATCGGTGGCTATGTCCTCAAGTCGAATATGTAGTCTAAGCAGGATGTTGTGCCAATGTATTATGGATGAAAAGTCAACTCGGTGACTATGACATCCATTACAAAATGGTGCCCATCTTACGTGATAACACTAGTGCTATTGCAATCTCCAACAACCATGTCCTCCACCAAAGAACCAAACACATTGATATTAGATATCACTTCATCGTGGATCACATAATGAAAGGAGATATTGAACTTCATTTCATCCCTCATCGAATATCAACTGGCCGATATCTTCACCAAACCCTTGGATGAACCTACCTTCGAGAGACCGAAAAGTCGAATTAGGAATGCTTGACATTGAAAGCCAAGTATCTAAAACCAATCTCGGTGAGTTCTTCGAAATGGTTCATTCTCCCAACATCCAAAACCAACCTCTCACCGAATGAGTAAGACTCATTCGTGGTCCCTGACACTTGACAAAGAGCATTGAATGAGTAACTAAATGATCCAAGTATCAATTACTTTAATGTCCTAGGTTGGTAACTATGCCAATTTAATAAAGGAATATATGTCTCTTTGTCTTCTTTGTCATCCCACTTGGCATTTAATGCCTCTCACAAAATATCAAATTGATATTTTATCTCGCAAAGTGCACTTTTATGCATCGCAACTGCCCTTGAAAACGCGATTTCATCATGCGGATAATGGAGTGGTAGCATTAAATGTGGAAATTCAAACGTCTTTCAAAAACCGACTCTTAATATTCCCATTTTATGCACTTAACTATCGTTTGATTGTAACAAACTCATTTTGGTACATTGGAAATCTTTTGGGACCTATGTTTTGTAAACTTTGATTATTTTACTTAATCAAACGATATTTCCAAAACGAGACTTTAGATCGTTCGACATAACTGTAACTTTGATGCTATGACAGTCATCCCCCAGGTATTCTATTCCGCTGCAAAACAGGTAATTTTGGGGTGTGACAGATTGGTATAAGAGCATCGGTTATAGAGAACTAGGTTGCATCATAGACCCTAGACTATAACTACATCATCATAGCATCTCATCATATCATTGTAAGTGCATACTCATTATACATGCGGGTTCATGACTCAAAACCAAACATCATATGAGTCGATTAGTCCATGCATTGCATAGTTACTCCTAAATTATACATAGCCTGATCACCTATTTCTAATTTAGAAAGAATCATGTAATGAAGGGAGTAGTAGTCTCATATGTGTAAGCAATTCCGTAATCGAGCCAAATTTTCAAAAGATTTTCTTCAAACCACTTGTTTCCAGTTTGATCTGAGTGACAGTTCTTGTTTGATGAGTTGCAAAGATCTGCAAAGATCAAGCTAGAATCAAGTTGTAACTCAAACCGATTTAGCCTAATCTCATGACAGTTCTTGTTTGATGAGTTGTGAGATTAAGTAAAAATCGGTTACCTAAAAGCCTTTTGAGGGTTTTGCTCGAGAATGGGAAAGCTTGCCTCATCAAACCTCACCATAAGAGGGCATGTCTTTAGAATGGGAAATGGTCACGATAGCACAAGAGCATAACTAGTTGGATGAGAAACCCATATACATGAGCATTGACATAATCACTTAGACTATACACATGAGCATAAACTTTTAGAACCCTTGTCGAGGTTCGGACTATAGTTATCAATAATTGAATCACGAGGACGTGATTCCTCTAACAGGGGAAGAATGTCACAATTCTCAATTTCCGGTCATTTTGCAAACTTTAAAAGTTTTTACTATTCATCTCAGGAATTTACTATTCATTAGTTACTATTCATCATTTTACTATTCATCGTTTTTGAAGTCGAGTTGATATTTTGAGAGGTTATTTTAAAATTTTACTATTCACTTTTACTATTCATTTCTGAAATTTTTATTTCACATTCTCGTAAGTTAACCTATTTTAGTGATAACCAAAGAATTTGACACTCATCGGGTCATTCGTGCAAATTTCACGAAACCGTGTCTGAGATTTACGTTTAGCTTTAAACGACCTTTAGGCATCCTGATATGTCCATAAACATTAAAAATAAGAGAAATATAAGTTTTCACCTTCCGTGACATTTTCATAAGTTTTGAAATTTACGTTTTTCGATTCTGCGTTTTACGAAATACGCGTTTTGACCAGCTGCCAGCCTTTTAGCGTTTAAGCAACCCGATAGAACTTACCACTCATTTAATATGCTTATATAGAATATATTGATAAGTTTTAATATATTTATAAGTTTCATATTTTAGGATACCCGTTTTAAGTTTCGTGACTTTACGACTTACCGTTAGCGACACGGACCAAAACTTACTCCGTAAAACAAATATCTAGTAAGACTTAACAACTAAGTCACCACTTATGCTAGGTGATGTCTTTCTTATGACTCAAAAAGCCACTTGGCTTGGTGAGAATACATCTATCCTTAGATGATTCCACATGTTCTTAACTTAACACCTAAGAATAAGATATTTATTTATCAACTCATTTGTGATAAACCAAAAACTCATCCACCTCCCTATTTCTCTCTATAGCAACGACCCAAACACAAATAAAAACCCTCTATAATCTTGTTCTTGCTTCTTTAATCCATCACAAGTTAATCTCTTAGTTCCTTGATGATCCTTAGTTCATTTCAACCATAAAAACACAACAAACACTACCAAAAGCTCATCTATTTTCTAAGAGATTTTCATGAAAGTTTGACAAGTGTTTTTATAACTTATATCAAGGTTAGATCAATCCTACCAAGGGTTAGCACGATGTGTTAAGGATTTGGAAGCTCGGGTTCATATGGGAAGGGTTTAGGTTTTAGTGTCCTAGTTCTTGGTTCTTGATTTGTTTCATCACATGGCTTGTAAGCAAACTACTATACTTACCTTTGATTTCAGTAAATACTAGTATTTCATATATCTAATATGTTTTA
Organism: Chrysanthemum lavandulifolium; assembly: GCA_022545495.1. NCBI lineage: Eukaryota > Viridiplantae > Streptophyta > Magnoliopsida > Asterales > Asteraceae > Chrysanthemum > Chrysanthemum lavandulifolium. The sequence continues at coordinate 248,740,454 of CM040245.1, read as the reverse complement.
TATGCTTATTATACTTGATTGTGCTTGGATAAATGGATTAAAACACTAGAGCCAAAACGGCTAAACGTGTCCAAAACTGAGTAACAGATTTTAAACGGCTAAAACTCATAAATATTACATATAATCCCTTGTTGGTCAAAGAATAAAAGTTTTAGCTAACACCCTAACTTGAACGTGGCCGCTGGCCGTGCATAAAACGGAGTTGTAGAACTCGACTTATGACCAAAACCGTGAAACAGTTTCGTCATTGATTGAAATAACTAGTACATCCAAGGGTAAATTGGTAATTTCACATTAGTTAAATAATTTACGGGGCAGTAGGGCCCACTAATCTGTTTAGTACTATCAATTACCTTTCCGAGGACATAAAAATCGAGTCGTGATCATTTACGGTTAAGAAGTAACGGGTAGATTTAGACGGGAAAAACTTAAATATAAGAAACATAAACACTTATACGACTTCACACATGTTATGTATCCAAGCATAATTGATGTAATAACTATATAAGGCATGTTTATACATTCACATCGTTATTTTAGAACCTAAGACACAACACCTATTCTAGGTTGCGCGTAGAGGTTTTTCGGCTTATCCATCGATTCATTATATATTGGATATCACATTTATTAAGGTGAGTTCGTAGCCTCATTTTTACTCGTTTAATTGTTTTATAAACTCTTCGGGGGAGATACATGCTCAACTACTTGCTTTTACTTTACACTTATATGAACTTAAATAACTCTTGTTTCACTACTTATGCTAGTAAGTAGATTATGCCCGAACTAAATTGATCACTATGTTATGAACACTATTATTTGAACCACTTTCCTTGATTTTGAACCCTTCGACACATATATTTAAACTCTTTTAAATTGATTTGGACCTTTTATCACATATTTGAACACTTTGACTATTTTGAGCCTTATGATATGTTTTGAGCTCTTTGACTGTTTTGAACTTTTAAACTCGACTTAAACTCTTGAACTTAATTATGAACTTTTGAATGGAACACTTGAACTTAATTACGAAATTATGACTTATTTGAACTTATTGAACCGTACATGCTATGACCCTAAAAGTCTCCCTTGTTTGGAGCAATGTAAAGTCTCCCTATGTGAACGGAGCAATACCAATTCTCGCCTTATTGGTGGAGTGTGCAAATTCTCCCATGTTCGGAGTGTTCTTAATTGTATATAATAGTTGTATGATGTACCGTTCGTACATTCGCATTGTTAGTTTCCTATTAGTAGGTAGTATGGATAGCGCTATTAGAGGTCGGCCAACCTCTCGTTCACTATGTTACGGGACGCATAATATTTATTCTAGGGGCTTTGCCTGGCATACATTATTATATACGTGGTGCTATATTGTGAACTATTATGACAGCGTATACTTGACCACTAGACACACTATATTTTGTGCAATGGGTTGTGAACACACAGGTTGCAAGTTTTGTATGGGCGGAACTTGGAACTGAGTGGATTTACAATGCCTTTGCTTAGTTGACTATTATGATAACGTGTACTTGACTTCTAGACATACTACTTTTGGCAGTGGGTTGTGAACACACAGGTTGCAAGTTTTGTATGGGCGGAACTTGAAACTGAGTGGATTTACAATGCCTTTGCTTTGTAGACTATTCTAAATGACCAAAAACTTTGCCTTTGCTGCATGAGCATTCTTTAAAAGTTTTACATGTTTAACAAACTCTATGAACTCACTCAACCATTGTGTTGACACTTTTTAGCATGTTTTATCTCAGGTATCTAAGGCATTCACTTCATGGCATGCATGTGGACTTATCATAGAGTCGCGATGTTGACGCGTCTCACATATATTTTATGCACTTAACTATCGTTTGATTGTAACAAACTCATTTTGGTACATTGGAAATCTTTTGGGACCTATGTTTTGTAAACTTTGATTATTTTACTTAATCAAACGATATTTCCAAAACGACACTTTAGGTCGTTCGATATTACTGTAACTTTGATGCTATGACAGTCATTCCCGGTATTCCATTCCACGCAAAAGCAGTAATTTGGGGATGTGACATTCAGATACAAAGAAAGAACTGAATAACTTGGTTTTTTTATATTCGAGAGTATTTGATCAGGATATCAACTAACTTCTAGTGGAGTATGCAATAGTTTGCACACCAAAAGACGAGATTTAGAAGCACATGTAAAACAATATTTTCTTTACGAAAAACACAATCTTAATCTGGACTTATATTCCTCATAAGAACGATATTACGTATACAAACAAAAAAAGCAACAACAAGGCAAAAAAAATCCTACATTCCTACCACCAGATTTATATACAAGAAACCAATCACTTAAGCTTAGTAACTTCAAATTGTTAATAAGGAAGAAAAAATTTCACTAATGTACAGTCATTTTAACCCATTCACAGAACACGGCTTCAACACAAATCCTATCATCAACGGATTAACAAAATGCGGCTCGCATGAGTTTTCAACACGACATAATTTCACACAACCTACTGGTCCATACCTTAATGATAGCACCATTTCTATCATCATTATCACACAAAGATAAGAATTAAAGATTTTTAGAGGGCATTTGGATTAGCTTATTTAGCCACCATTTCTATCATCATTATCATATAAATATGAAGACAACTTCTCGCCTATGTACAATCCTTACTAGAAAGCGTTAACGATTTCCTGGGTCACTGTACTTTGTGGAAATGTTCATTGTTGTCATTCTACTTTTCTTTTTCTTTTTTTTTCATTGTGATCATAATTTCCTACTTATATGATCTTTTAGTCACTAGCCTACAAAAATTATACATTAAATTCACTACACTTTTTGAATTACCTTTTGTTTAAGGCTATCAGAAGATTATTTTAAGGCTATTAAAAGATTATTTCCATAGTTGCACACTTGCACCTATGCATTCTCTTAATACATATGCATATGTTGCATAAACAGTTGCACGAAAATATTAAATTACCTTTTGTTTTTCACGAACTTGAGCATAACTTGTTTTACCCGTGACTTGCACCCTCTTCTGTTTTGCCCTATTGGCCTTATTTTTTTCACTGATTCGCTGAAGTAAAAAAAATAAGGAGTTAAACCAAAAATTAAAAATTTTAATTGAAAGCTGAAAAATTATCGCATACCTTAGATTTTCCTTTATTCCAAGACTTGACGAGTCTCTTCCACTGAGACGCGAGTACTCGTTTTGGCTTGAAGGTAATTAGTTCATGAGATGACAAAGTCGGATCATAGTAGTCCTTTTTAACCCTTTCCCTCAAATTTTTCACCTTCCTACCCAAAAGATTTCAAAATCGAGTCATTAGAACCTGGGGGAAGTTCAAATTTGTCTTGAAAAAAAAAATATGTCTGTCACATGAAGAAATATTTATCTTAATCAGTTAGAAATGTAATTATTTCTGTCATACATTCACGGTGTCTAGCAAGATTTGTTTCTTGGCATTTTTAACTTTATTTCATGGTTTGTGAAGCTTGCAATACTTTCCGCTCCTTGCAAGCGATCCTATGAAATGGGTCAGTGTGCTGGTTGTATTCTTGTCAACGGGTTGCCCATATTCATTAAATTGAATGATAATACGATTCTCTTCCGTGGTCCAAACTTTTGGCATAAATGTTGGTCCTTTAGTTCTTTTCTGTAGGATCGTAATATTATGTTGTTTAGATGATTCAGGTGGTCCTGGATGATGGAAATACAAGTATGCCATGTTTAGAGAGAGAAAGTAGAAAGATGGGTGTTCTAGTTAGAGACTTGCTTTGCAAATAATGAAAGGTTAGATTAGAAGCACCACCCCTTCCATGGATGGAAGGGGTATTTATAGTTACAAACACTACGTCCTCCTATCGGACTGTGGATCAGGCATACAGTGGGTAAAGACCCGTCCTTCCTCCACGGTGTTGCTCTAAACTAAATAACTAATAAATAATGTAATGTCTACGAGCTAACATATGCTAGACTAGAGTTGGGGTGACTGACTCTTCACTATGGATTTTCCAATTCCTAACAATCTCCCCCTAAGGGAGGTCACCCCATGATTTAAATTTTGAATCCTAGCATTCTATCTTTGACTTTATTCTCGAGCTCAGACTTCAATTCTTCAATGTCCATGATCTTTGTGCTTTTGTAGTGATTCTTCAAAGTCCGCATATTTTTGTACTTTCAGTGGAGGTCTTAAACTGATCCACATCTTTGATGATCTTTGAGTTTTCTTTGAGATCATCAGCCACAACAAATCTCTCGGGATCATCCATAGTTGTGTTGCCTTCATGTGAAGTTGTGACTTTTGGACTGACATGCTCACACTATCTGGATCATGACATCTTTCCATCAGAGTAGCGGAAGCTTTTACTGGTTCAAGATATTTGCGGCAGAAGCGAACATTGTATAAAAATATCGAGCCGTGTTACGTAGATATGCACAAGTCACGATTTCTTCAATTAAGTGTGGATTTGTGAGCATGCGGCTTTAGATTGACTTCTCAATTCGATCACCGAACCGTCCAAATGTACCGCAAACAATACGAAGTGTCTTTGATCACTTCGTTGAATCGAGGTACACGCCCACGGTTCCCGATTGATCGAGACAAGTCTTCACTGTGATCGTATAATTCAAGAATCTCCTTGACAGGTTTCGCAGTTGCTCTAGCCGTTCTCAAACCGGAACGTCTCAAAGAAGACAACACGGAATGAGTGAACCAACGAATTGAGATTCACTGATTGATAGAAAATGATTTGAAAACAATCGCGTATTGCTTAAGAGAAAAAGTTTTTCAATACGACGAAGGTTTAGAAGAAGAAATCAATTTTCAATCATAAATACCCTTTTGATTTGAAAACATAATACACAGTTGAAGTGCTAGAGAAAAGAATTTTTGAGCACAACGACTGGTTTTTCAAAGGTATCCGTCAATCCTTTTCCTGGACCAAGATTGATTCACGAGTGAATCGCCCCATCGTTTCAGTCCAGTTGTCACAAGCTTGATCTTTAGAAAAGATCTCACATGTCACCCACCAAGAGCTTGTTTGATGTGGGCTCTAGAAGGATTTCCATCTTCATCGTGAATATTTTCATATAACTCAGATGTTCTGGCAATACCACAAGGATAAAGCGTAGGACTCTTAATATATATTCTTACTTTCAACATTGTGTGAAACAACAAGTCTTCATTAATTTTGTGTCCTAATGAGATATTGTGGATGATCTCTTGGCTCTAGACTCAATTGTGCATATTTGGTTTCCTATGCCAGAGACTAGGGAGAGGGTCTCCTTCTTCAATATCAACAATCTCTAAGAGAAAGTCGATAGATTATGTCTGTTCCCCGAGAGAATGAAACAAGCCCTTTTAAGAGGAACTTGAGTGGTTTGGGAAGTTGGGTGCAGTGCGTCACTGGGTCCATGACGTCTTGTCTTCAATGCCGTGTTACCTTAGTAACAACCAAGAGTATATGTATTGAACCGGTTTCGCCTAAGGTTGAATTATTGGAGGCTATTTCTTTTCACCCTTTTTCCATTCAATTCTTTTTCATTCTTCAACCCCTTCTGTGCTTACCGAGACTTCATAACTAGAACCTTGTTGGGTTTATTCCAGTTCTAACTCTATCTCAGTCCTCACGCTTCCCATATCTCACTATTCTCCTTTTATTTCATCGTACCTAAGGACTCTACACTATCTAGTGGATTGTCCCTGGGTAGATCCCTCCGGCTCTGGCAGGATCGTGGGAACGAATACCTAACCTAACCATCCTTATAACACCATGCATAAAGTAAATTGGTCGGTCTTTTGGTATTGTTCATTCTTCCATGAAACCAATTGAAAAATCATTTGGAAAATCAATCAAGGTACTTGTGATACGAGATCAAAGCATTTTTTACCTTAATAGTTTTGATCATTTAGAAATGCTCCCCCTCAACATGTGCATATGATTATGAAATTGTTTAGCACATGGAGGCAAGAGTTATTTTGAAATAATTTCTTTGATCACAATTTCCGTAGAAAAAGCCATTTGATTTTCTTGGTAAATTCTCCCCCTCAATATGTGCATAGGATATTTGACATCATTTTATCACATAGAGGCAAGAGTTCATTTGAAGCACATTCACGATTACAAAAGCCATTAAGAAACCATTTGCTCCCCCTCAATATGTACATCGATAAACGAAAGATTTTAGCACATATTAGAGAGAACTAGCACTTTTGAATCAAATCGATCATCCTTTATCAAATTTCATTATTAAATCACAAATTCTCCCCCGATCAAAAATATCAAACCCTTTGAGATTTTGGATCCCAAGTGATTTAATAAAGTTTAGAAAACGTGGGAGAATGTGTGCCTTTGTTTAAATACTCTTTTGGTTTTTGGTTAAATGCTACTCCACAAACATGTGCATTATGTATTTCAAAATCGTTTGGCACATGAAGGAAGGAGTGCTTTTGAAACAATCACCCTTTAAAACGTTTTGAGATTTAAATCACGATCTCTCCCCCGATCAAAAATTTCAAACCAATTGAGATTTTGGATCCCGATTGATTTAAATTATTTGGAAAATTTTGGGGAAAGACGTGGCAAGATTTAATTTTAAAAAATGACTGATACAGATCAATTTTAGACATTAAAGATTGTTAGTGTCAGGTATGATAGTTTTTAAGAGATCTTTAAGTAAAATAAAATAATTTCACAATCAAACAAGAACAGAAAAAAAATTCGTTTTGTAAGATCTTTGAGTTTTAAAGAAAATCGTACCATGACATAACATTAAATCTTTAGATCACCACTTATTATTGTACACACGGACTTTTTATGAAGAAAATATCGTTTGAAAATATTTTATTTTAAATCACTCTCCCCCTCAATCGATGACCGTAGTCAATGATTGAGTGACTTAAGTTTTGATAAAATGAAGTCCGATGATTTCCAAAATTAAGTCCAATTTATTTTCAAAACCATATTTTCCATTTTCAAAACAATTTATTCAACTTTTTCAAAATTGTTTTAAAAATGATATCTGCACAAAGATACGTTATGTGGTTGAGAAGCTTATGTTGTTGTTTGTAGGGCTTGGAAGAAAACCGTCTGGCGATGCGGTGAGACTTCTTACGTTGCATTTTAATGCCAAGCGAGGTCAAATTAAGCTCCGTTTCTTCATTTGTTGTTGAAGAAAACCATCTGCTGATGCAGTGAGACCTCTTATGTTGCATTTATGCCAACTCTCCATGGAAGTCAAATTAAGCTCCATTTCTTCATTTGTCAACCCAAGATATAGTTACCCTTTCCTTTCCGCATCCAATCATCTTCAATTGTGGGATCCGGATCGGGAACATTCTTATATACCAATATACCTGCATACGTTAGTGAACACACATACAGATATATGGTGGTCGACATCACCCAAACAGCAATCGACTAATTAAAAGTCAATGCAACATATCAATCAAATCACAAAAATGTATGGGAAAAATGTGTTTATCAAACTCTAATCATCTAATCCTAACAATCATATCCTAGGCACCTAGTCCTTCAACGTAGGTTAACATATTTAGCATTTAAGTATTTAGGATAATTAGACAATCTCGTTAGATGATACAGATTTGAAAACATTCTCCCCCTCAATCAATGACTTATTTTTCTGAAAATTTTAAAAGCGCTGAAGTCATTGATTGAGTTTTCAAATTTTTCGAAAACTCTGAAACTGATTGATTTTCAAGCAGCTCATTTACCACCATTAAGTTAAAACAAATATTTTTCTGAAGAATTTTAGAAGGAAAAATATTTGAGTAGGAATAGCAGTCCTTCGACATACTTTCCTCATTTTGTTATAGGATAAGTGCACGAAATATTTAAAAATGGGTTTAGCGTAGCACTTTCCTTTCTTGAAAAATGGGTTGCTATCAGAAGTAATAGCAAGCCATGGTTTTAAGCACGGGTTACAGTCTGAAATAACTGTAAGCCATTTTTGAAGCACGGGTTACAGTCTGACATAACCGTAAGCCATAGTATTAAGCACGGGTCACAGTCTGAAATAACTGCAAGCCATATTTTTTGACATGTTTAGAAAGAATATTTACACCTCCTGCTCGAACTTCATCTATGGTCCCGTGCCATTATTGAATGACATTTCTAAGACCGTAGATGTTATCGATACCAGAAGACATGTCATGAGAAAACATATTTTTGGTATTTTTGAAATTTTCTGATTTTTATGGGATTTTGATGGTTTTATATTTTTCTATTTTGTTTTTGTTGGTTTTATATTTTTAAATTTTATTTTTGATAAATATATACAAAGATAGAGTAGATGATACAATTTAAGAAGATGATGATACGAGTACCGAGATAAGGATATCGAGCAGCACGTCGTAGAAGATAGAATTCGTCATCTCTTAAACTTCCACCACCAAAGCTTCCAAGGCTCCAGAATAGAAGATAGAACATGAGCCTTTGAAAGAGAGACTTTGGTAGCTTCCCCAAACCGAAAATCCTTATGTTGAGTGATTCAAGCTCTATTTCAAGCTTGCTTTAGCAGTGCACAAAGAAGCACACCATTATCATTGATCCCGCTGCTCCTTTTAGGAATAATCACCGTGATTCTTCATTCGAGGTTATATCATCCAATAGAACCACAAAACGTATCATCCCACATTTAAATAATCTTCTCAAATTCCATACCCATCAAGTCTGAAGCAATCCATACCAGAAGTTGTCAAGAAACCACTTCCCCCAAGTAGACGAATTGATGCAGTCAGTCTCTTAGAGTAGAGCTTACGAACCCGAATACACATATAACCAAAGACAAAGAAACTTATACCATCAAGTAGCAGACAAGTCCAATAGCCAAAGAATAACCCCGATGTATACTTTTCTCTCCCCGAAGAAAGTGTATGAAGCTCACGAACCCGGCACCAATGCCCAAAGAGAGAATAACCGATAACATTGAAGAAACAGTCGAATCATCGATTATCTCTGCGGATGACAATCATGCGGATGTCCACTCGGAATAAGTGATTATATCTATCGAATCATCGATTAAGCCCTCAAGTAAAACAACCGAGCATCCCCAATGTACACAATCTCTCCTCGATGATTGTGATAACATCAAAATCATCACACACTTATGTACCTCTTTCATCTTTAGAAACTAACTCTTCCATCTCTTCCCCACATAGTTGGAATAAGAACACTAAACGCCATGAGTCAAACCTTGATTTTCTCTGCGGTAATGATAATAGTCTTCCCGGATATCTTCAATCACTTAGAAGTATTAAGTTCATCAAGTTTACTCGCTTAGATACGTGTCTCCTTCCCCTTGGCCGGTTTTGACACTTCGTAATCAAGAATATATTATCACCCAAATACTTGGAATTTGTTGAGAGGAACATCATGAAGTCTTTGTGAGAATCAACTTGCTGAAGAATGTGAGCAAGTCTAATTGGGGATTAAATCAGACATTTCACCCTCCCCTAATTAATGCTCTCCCCTAAATCGACAATCTGTTTGATAAATGCCCAGATTAAGAAGAAGTCTTTGGATAATCAAATGCAACTATTCTTTAGTCTTCTAACATGCATCAGAAAATGTAGAACAGACTGGAGACTCGACCTTCTTCAAGATTGTCTAGTTGGGGATCAAAAGTCAACATCTTCAACTCACCAAATGCATTCCTGTTAACATACAAATAGCAAATCCCCTTAACTCAAATCCCTCCCAATCAAACAAGAATGTAAAGATGTTCATTAAGGAAATCACCCATAATGGAAGCACTTTGTCATTAATCAAATCAGCCGTGTGAAGATGTTAACCAACGACTCTTAGTAGAAAACTCCATGTGAAGATGACCCGATAAGAAGAAGCTCGTTCTTACATGAGTTTGGAGCCGCTTTGACCATTTATTCTCAAATATCAATCAACCATGCAAGAATTCACACTTTTCTCCCTCAAGAATTGCATATCAAGTTGCCATTCTTGATTGAATAAGTGAATAACTTCAACAAATGTAGTCTATTCACACTTCTCCCCTGCAAAATTAGCACATGATGTCGCCATCGTAATTATAGTTGAGCAAGTGGAATAAGAAAACAATCAACAATAGCCGGTTCACTTGATGACCAAGCGCATGGAAAAGTATGAAGCATGTTGATGAGAATGGTCATAATAAGAAGATTTCTCTTCTTCAGAAGATAAAGCGCACTGAAACGTACACTTTTCTTTTCTTTAGAGTATGAGGCTTGAACTGTTGTGTTCAAACGTCATAAGAAGATTTCTCTTCTTTAGAAGATAAAGCACACTGACACGTACACTTTTCTTTTCTTTAGAGTACGAAGCATGAACTGTTGTGTTCATACGTCATAATCTCTCTCTTTTCATCATCTCTTGGCAAAACATGTAATCAACCCCATTATCATTCAGTAGGATCTTTGTAGTGACAACTGATGGAGAAAACCCAATATGATGAATTTGACCCTGAAGTAAAACTAACCCGAACTCGTGACTTAAACTTGCACATATGTAACAAAGAGCGGTGCCGAGACTTCATCCTCCATTGAATCTCTAAGTACTCTATACTCTTCAACCAACCAACCATCAAGTATAAGACGACATCACCTCTTGAAAATCCACAATTGAATGTAACATCGAGCACTACAACGTAACTCCTTAAAGTGATAGTTATTTTGAGATGATAAGAGCCCAATTCCCCAAGTGGTAAAAAGAAAAGGAAAAGTCACCTAACAATAACTAGATTTCCAAGTCTTCGCTTTTGAAAAAGCTCGAACAAGGATCTCAAGAATCTTTATCCAACCATCCCCGATACCTTCAGATACTAAGTACACTCGCCCGTGATATTTCACTTCAACATCAAATAAATAATAGTGAATTAACTCTGTTGTCACATCTGCTGGTTAAGAACTCAAATCTAGCCTCCTTTGACATTTTAAGTGAACTTTGATAATGGTTTCATCCCGACCATGGTTAAAAGCACATAACCCCGTAAAACCATGTAATAACCAAACTATCATGACGAATATCCAAACACACATCCAATTTGTGAAATACACCCTTTTGTCCCTTCTTCGAAGCAGAAAGCGTAGCACCAGCATCAAGTAAGATCAAGAATTACACTTTCTCTTCTCCAAGATGGTTCCATCATAACGGGATTTTACAACTCTATGGATTAAACCGAGAAATAGTTTCTTTCGCAGGATTTTACAAAACCAAGAATAAACCGAGAGATAGATCCGGAAATGCACTTTACTTTTACCAGATGTTTCCATTGTTACGGATTTTACAAGTCTATGATTTAAACCGAGAAATAGTTTCTTTCATGGATTTTACAAAATCAAGACAAAACCGTAAACAACGTCAGCTTGAATGTGTAATGACAACTTTGGTTTCGGTGAATATCTGTTTTAGGGGAACATGCAACGGTTCATTATCCAACATCAACATTATCATCAACCATTAGACACTTTGGTAGACACTACATTCACAAATTATGTCGGCTATTATGGTGACCATATGGAGAAGTAAACCCGATATGCCAAACTTGATTATGAAGTAAAATTCCCCAGATTTGGTACTTAAAATTGTACTAATCCTCGTGAAAAAGAAGCGGTGTACCCAATGTACAAAACCTCTTGACATTCTCAACAGAGTGAGACACCGAAGTGATAGTTACGTTGAGGGTTAAGCTAGAAAGAATCACAACCGTAATTAAATAGCCAAGTCTTTATCACCCTCTATAAATGCCCAAACAAGTCATCTTCGCGGGAGAGTAGAAAGAAAGAAGATGAAATAAGTAAACACGCCCGGAAAAAAACCTCACTTCAAATCCAAATAAGAAATACCGTCCTCAAACAACCCCGTAGTCAACCTTGTTTAAATATCAATTCAAGCAGTGAAATAGTATCTTCCGTGACAATGTATAAGCCAAAGAATCAATCCGCATAGCATCACAACTCTCATCATCACATCTCATAACCAATCAAACCTCAAGATCATCAATTCTCCTTATATCCAAGTCTCATATAATCCAAATCTTGAGAATTCGCACATAATTCAATTATGAGAGGCCCGTACCAACATTAGCCATAGACAAATGGATCATCCGTTGAACATTGAAGACCAAAATACTCATTATCAAATGTTATCGAAATTTATGCATCAAATCATGTGTAAGTCTTAAAAAAAAGTAAAAAAATCAATTTGGCCCAAGTTCATTCTAACTCGTAGCTTGAGCGATACGATGCATCCACAAACTACAAGTCGCATGAATATTCATATAACATCCAATCTATTATTAAAGACACAAATATCCTTTTACCATCTTTTTAGGCCCATGAATGAGATAATCAACACATGTCCAAATCCAACTTGTAATATTTCTGCCCATCTGATTGAGTGAGACAGCGTGATCCACGAATGAGATAAAAAAATGTCAAGCCTAAGAAAACAATTATACTCAGTGACATGCACATGCATATTGAGTCTTTAATGAATTCGATATAGCACCTGAACCTCCTAACCATGAATTGATAATGCTCAAGTATTGCATGTGGTCTCATCACGTCCACCGGGCCCATATTCGCAGCCTATACGATTTTCAGTTCCAACATCCTAAAATACCAAAGATTCGGCCCATGATAATTCCCCTTGTCCACTTAAATCACTACCCTACATAACAGGGTATTTAACATTCCACCCAAACACATTATCCCTAATAATTATCACCAACCCTAAACCTCATATCTCTCAATATATTCACCGCCCCCTCCTGACTTAACCAAAACCGGATCTCAAAAACTTCTCATCTGCTCTTCCCAAACCGATCGATTCACAAACAAACCCTAATAAATCATTCATAATAGTCCGCCTCTCTTTTACCTTCACTTTGACTGAACAGCAATGATTCAACCCAAACATAATAGTTTTGTCAATCAAAATGAACTCGCCACAAGGATGGCTCGAGTCATAGATCTTGGCTTCGAATCATATGCCACCGAGATGGTATGATGCTCGACATCAAGGTAGGTTTAATTTATTTTGTGTGTATTAGTTTCTTTGTACCAATCGAACATGAGGGAAGGGGATAACATATTGTTGTTTCCTTTTACTTGAAGTTCGAACATGACCAAGAATTTAATTTGTGTGACCACAAGATGTACTTCTTTGTCTTGATCATATAAATGAGTCAAGAAACTCAAAAACAAAACAGATTTGTTATTTGAGTTATCTTTTATATTCGGATATATTAAAGGGATGAACTTCAAAATAGATCTATGATGGTGAATACTCGTGTTTAAGGACCTCGAGTCTTGATATATCTTGAATGTCACACGAGTCAAAACTGAGATCAATTAATTTCCTCGCTTTTATTTTCAGTTTGATCGATGATGGGTTAATGTCGTGTGAAATATCATTGTTGAAAGCATTTGAGTAGATACACATGACTGACTGAGATCTGGTTAAAGATTATGAAAAGGTTTAGATCCGACATATTTGTGAAATATCATTTGCTTTGAGTCATGATTAGTGATAAGTGTTTATGGACTGATGATGGGTTATACTTGAACCAGAGGTCGAGTTGCTGTTATGGTATATGGTATGTGGTGTTTTGGTAGTTGTTGGTCTTGTATTCTCATTCTTCATTTCTGTCCAAGTCGCTATATTGAGTCAAGTTGCTAGATCATGAGTCAAGTCACTAGATCACGAGTCAAGTCGCTAGTATAGACAAGTCGCTAGGTTTATGACAAGTCGCTAGCCTTATTACAAGTCGCTAACATTTCAGTTTGACTCAAAAGTCAAACCGTCACCAAGTCGCTTCATTTTTTTTACCACAACTCGCTAACTTGTAAAGACAAGTTGCTATCATTTTTGACACAAGTCGCTACATTAAAATACATTGCATCTGGATTGTTGACAAATCGCTAGCAATATTTTTGAAATTATCCGATGAGTTTTCCGACCATATTCATAGCAACCCAGAAACATCGACTAAAAACTCTTCATTAATGCCTGTTTTGACCCAGAAAATGACCAGTTGACCGTTTTGACAGTTTGACTGTTTATCCAAAGAAAATATGCGTAAAACCAAAACCGATACATAGAACATATGCAAAATACTCAATATTTTTTGACCAGAAAATGACCAGACCATATGAAATTTTTTGACCAAAAACCAAGTACACAATATTTGATAAACATTGTTTGCCCAAAAACAATTTTCCGACCAAAAGTAATACCAAAACAGTAATAACACGGTACAATAGACCACAATAAATCAACACAACACAAGAACCTTGGCTCTGGTACCATTTGTAGGATCGTAATATTATGTTGTTTAGATGATTCAGGTGGTCTTGGATGATGGAAATACAAGTATGCCATGTTTAGAGAGAGAAAGTAGAGAGATGGGTGTTCTAGTTAGAGACTTGCTTTGCAAATAATGAAATACGTCCTCCTATCGGACTGTGGATCAGGCATACAGTGGGTAAAGACATGTCCTTCCTCCACGGTGTTGCTCTAAACTAAATAACTAATAAATAACGTAATGTCTACGAGCTAACATATGCTAGACTAAAGTTGGGGTGACCGACTCTTCACTATGGATTTTCCAATTCCTAACATTTTCCACGCATTCTTTGGAACTGCAAAGAGTAAACAGAACTTGAAATAGAAAAATAGTCTAACAACCTAAGGAACTATGGTGAACCAATTAAACAAGCCAAAAAAACTATATACCTTGAGCGTTGTTAGGTTGGTTAGAGCCTGCTTCATTCACATCTTCAGCTTCTTGGCTATTGTTACGACCTCTGGTGGTAACTCCATTATTCCTCCTTGACTGCATTCCTAAGTTATAATATAAAGATGAAAAGACATCAAAACCTTAGTAAATTTTTCCCCAGAAAAAGGAAGCTATTATAACACAAGACAAAATAAAAAGAAAATTTTACAAGGCTTCGGCACTAACTCACAATAAAAACAAGAAATGACCCTACTTGCTTGATCGCATATGACAACTTCAAACACACTAACATAAGAAGTGTAAAGCAATCATCAGAAAAGTAACTCACTGGCACCAAGCTGGGACATAATTCAAGGTTGATTTGAAAAGTCATCAAGCTTGGTTTGAAACACATATGTAGTCAGCTATCTTTGTGTCAGAGCATAATTCCACAAACAGAGTGAAATTGGGAGGGGGAACTTTTACCAAAATAATGTATACGATGGAGGACCATATATAATGTACAACAAAACATCACAAACTATCCATATTCGACATAAACATAAGGATAATTGTTGATACTCGCAATCCAAATCATTCAAATGCCACTTGTTCCAAGTTGTTCATAAGGAGTATGCACAAAGTAGTGGACTATAACTCAAATTATCTCAATCTGAATTCAACTTAAACAAATTGTTCAATGAAAACTTATAAGAGTATAATAAACATGCTTGAACCTTACATGCTTCTAAGCATTTATATTATTCGCTTGAAATTGACAATTTGTAATTGGATTTTCCGACTGATGGTGAAACAAGGCTTTCGACATAGGCACATTTAACCATCCAAAGATGCATATAAAAAATATTAGCAGTTTGATACAAAGTTCCTTCTTAAAGATCATATATCCACAGTTTTTCCGGTTTACAAAAAAACGTTTTCTGATGTCATAAAAAATCTTGGGTTTATACATTGGAATTTCATTAAATCCATGGACTACACTATGACTTGTCCCTCTACTTTATCAAAATATAAACTAATGATTCAGATTACTTATACGACAATGATTTATAGATGTTAGATGTCAATTCAAAACATTTGTGCATATAACGAAACTTACTAATACAATAATTTAGATTACTACTAGTAGTAATACCAAACAATAATTCTTTAATTCAATTTCACACACCAATAAAAATTCACATACCTGATGAACTCAATTCATAACAAACTGACAAAGCTTACAAAGTAAACAAGGTTATACAAAGAATTTAAACTCGAAAAAGAAAAGTTTACCTTCAATTTATGAAGGCAGAGTGAAACCCTAGCTTCAATTTGAGGTTCAAATTCCAGACCCCAAACCGTTTTTGATTTTGAGATTTAGATAAAATCAATAAAACCTAAACTTTAAGGGTCATGAAGAACGTGGATCCTTCAATTTCATAGCGCCAAAAATCAGTATACTCTTAGAATCGCAGGTTCTAATTTTCCTAAATTGATTGGCGGGTCTATATCCCCCCCAATTTTTGGAAGTTAATGAATAATGTAATTTACAAAATAAGTCCTTATGTTGAGCTTTTACACACTTTTCACATTTTTTAAGCTAAACATACCAATACATGTCTAAACTAAAGTTGTACCCGTAATACTTACGCGATTTTTTTTAGCGTCAAATAGTTATAAAAATTAGGTTTTAGCACGGTCTTTACTTGTTGAAAATTATTTAAAATAAAAAATATGTTTATGGTAAACTTAATCAATCTTCGAGTGTAAAGCTCAGGCTTGAGCCCGTTTTTACATATATGTGATCTATGTAGATATATACTTTAAATCTTGTATACATTCGCGAGTCTAATCAATCTTTGAGGTATGAAGCTCGGGCTCATTTATTGAGCCTAGGACTGGGTTCAAACTCGAAATATGTCTTATTAAGCAACTCACTTACACACCCTTGTCCCTATGCCTAACATGTAATTTTATTTTTCAACTCGTATTGTTTTCAGGTTAAATTCATTATGTGTTTCAATTCGCTTGTTAATTAAATTTGTTAATTGATGTTTTGGATACACGAATTATTTCTCGTGTATATAATTAACAATTTTTAGCCTTCAGAATAGGAAAGGTGTGTTCTTTCGAATAATGTGATATAAACTTATGTTTGTTTTTTATATTGCCTCGGCGTTTAAACCAAAAAACATATTATTGCATAAAAAGATCCACATGTATAATAACCTTAACCTCAATTGAATGAAGCAAGTCTACCGTTGTTTATGTAAGGTATGTAATGGATGACGGTAATCAATCGTTTGTTTCAGACATTCGGTAAGGACCCAAGTTTATAACCGGAGTCAAGAGTTGGGGTAACACTCACGAGTCGATTATATTGTGCGAGTATTTTTGTCCAAAAGTGACTTGGTTATTTCAAGGAAATGAACCGGTATTTATATAAATGTATTTACACTTTTGTGCAACCCATTGATGCAATCTAATGGTTTAGGATGGTCAACGTGGCGGACATCAGGGAGGAGACAAGAATGACACGTAGAGTGACATCATTGGTTGTGTCGGATTCATGGAATGTCTCATATATGAGATCACGTACCAACGTGATGTTCGTAGAACTACCTCTGCTCGAATGAGGCAGTGACACGTATTGTCTGTTGTAACAACCCTGGATGAATTTCAAGGTGAGTCATGGTCTGAATATGCTTATCAGGTATGACTTTGTTCGTGTTTAGTCCAGGAAGGCGCTTCCTAGCCAGGTTGTGGCGGGCTTTAGTCTAAGTGAGATTGTCTTAGGCCTATTTTCGAGTGTATGGGCTTTATTCAGTTGGGCTGAAGCTCCCATATATATGCTATTGACCGCAAAATGTGTAATCTTGGTCACAACATCTATCATTCACAAATAAGGATTAAGCTCAACCATCCCATATAGATTCAATTATAATATTGAACTTATCAAGCACAAAATTTAAATAACTCTATTTACATAGAATAACATAAGTGAAGTAATCTAAATAGTAGATTCTATAAGTTCGATGACCTAAATGAAGTAAAACTAGTATGATAACCTAGTTGAACAGAAACACAAAGTACATCAACCATTTTATGTATAACCCAATGTTGTAAAAATAAACATAGTGTAATACTTATTATCAAGGTCATAATTTATAAATTTGTACATTTACGTTAACTTAATTATGATGTTTCATATATACATATATCAAAAGCAGTGGTAAAAGAAAAACTACCACTTTCATCTCAGAATATGTGAAAATGACATTTTTCACCTTGCTTACATAGTTACATATCTAATTTTTCCAATCTTTTACACCACCACCCAAATAATCGACAATCACGAAGAATTATTGCCGTAACATGCGGGTATCTGTCTAGCAAAATATTACTCTAACGTATTATGTAAAAAGTGCAACTTATAAAACATTTAACATTCCAATAATAGATGGTGCATTGAATATTTTGATACATAGTCGAATATGTGTCCGATAAAACTAGATCTAATAGGACCCATATACTAAGTGTCATATTAAATTATAATCTAATAAGACTAAACAAAAAAAGTGTCTCATAAGATGTATTATAATAGGACCTTTATATCAAATGTCCTATTAAGTTATATCATAATGAGATCATATTAAAAAAATGTCTCATAAAATGTATTATAATAGGACCTTTATATTAAATGTCCTATTAAGTTATATCATAATAAGACCATATTAAAAAAGTGTCGTATAAATTAACTTAATAGGATTCACATAAAAAGTGTCCTATTTAAAGCCACTATAATAAGACTCAAAATTTAATTGGTGCTGTAAAATGTTTTTTAGGACCTCATTCAAAAAAGTGTCCTACATAAAGGTCCTATAAGCCCTCTTTTTTTGTAGTGTTATTTAGCGAAGCACATAAAGTTTTCAAGAATCAAATCATTTGTTTAAGTAATCGCATATATTGAAAATTAGTAAAACAAGCATGTATTATCCCTCAAAAGTTTCAAAAACAAGCATGAACTCTCCTAATATGAAGTAACGCAAGAATCACAACTGTCACAACTGACATCAAGAAGCAAACACAACCGTATCACAAAGAAAGGCACAACGATATCCAAAAGTGCAAGCACAATGGTACGACATCGGCACAACCTAATAGTATACGATCTCAGAAAACGTCTAGAAAAGCAAAATAATTTCCGAAAGACAACGTGTCTTAGTTTTCGTAGAATACTCGCATCAAAGATTTCAAAAATCCAGTATCAATAACTCAAAATTTTAGTATTAGCGTTTTGTGTGGTGGTAAGAAAACATAGACTCGACATACAACTCACGCCAAAAGTAAAAATATGCATCCAAACGTAACTCACACAAAGACATAATATATATCCTAATATATTATGAGGAATAGTTAAGAAGTATTGACCAAGACTCACGTCGAGAAGACGATGACGAGAAAGTTGTCGAGACAATGACAACACATAATTTATTCAAGCTTACCTCCACAAAACCCTCCATCCTTTGTGGAACCTCCACCTTCCTCATCAAACTTACCTCCTCAAACTTCTCCGTTCTTACCGCCATCATTTTCTAGTCATAACAATGATTGCTATCATTGTCAACATGTCCAAGGGTTAGTCCATGACGTATACGATGAAGTACGTTTCATAATCTATCACATTCTTGAACGTTTTGATGAAGTCAACAAATCTAACCGTCCCTAAACCTAGGAATGCAAGCACAAGTGGTGTTTTCTCTAGTCTTAGGCGCAACTTAGATTGTTAGGATTCTTACTTTAATACATGTGAGTGTTGTCTATCTCTCCTCTAATCTCGTACAACATCAACGCATGTAGCACATAGAGATTGACATTCACTTTGTTCGTGATTTGGTAGCTACCGATCATGTACGTGTTCTTCATGTTCCATCCCGCTATCAGTATGCCGACATCATCACCAAAGGCCTACCTGCTGCTTTGTTTGATGAGTTTCGCTTTAGCTTGAGTGTTCGTTTATCTCCCGCTCAAACTGCGAGGGGCTATTAGCGGAGGAATGAGCTTGGCTCGATTTGTATTTGTATTATGGGCTTAGTGACCTTTGTATTATGTTTCTTATATATTGCACATTGTAACAGACATTCGGTAATCAATAATAATTCACATCAAGTTTACAATATGCTCATGCAACGACACCTATAAAATTTATAAATGCCCACTGCACCTTGCTCTCTAATAATAATTTTCAACATCACCTCAAGTAGCTAGTTCATCCCTTTCTCCCGCTAAGCTCTTTTTAAGTTGACCTCACTCAAACCCTAATCAATGGGGGATATATGTAGTTATGTACAACTCTAATTTACCATACTTACATTTTCCATAAAACATATTTGGTTTAGTTATTGTTTTGTTAGTTTTCTTACAAGAGAATAACAATGTTAACAAATTTTCCGCTTGAGTACAAAAACAATAAAGGGAACCTTGATTTACTCTCTAGTTATTGTGGTGTTGTCTTATGCCTAATTTTTCTTACATACCTCGAGAGCACAACTGTCAGCGCTTATAAGAAACTACCTAGTAGAGAGAAAAAAAAAGAGAAAAAATTGGTAACTATTCCGCTAGCAGCCCTCACCGATTGCTCTGGCAACCATCAAGGAAGAATTAAGTCGCATAATACCATGATTACAAAGAAACTAGGAAAAATTTGTACCCACGACCTTCATTTTATGTTACATATCACCCATCATTGAGCTATCATCGTAAAACGTATATCAAAGTTTATGATGGTTTCAAATTACGGAAGAGCATTCAACATGTCTTTATTTTTACTTTAATTGATCTGTCTTTTTTTAATCGAAACGCAAAATGGATG
This sequence comes from Chrysanthemum lavandulifolium, assembly GCA_022545495.1. Classification (NCBI taxonomy): domain Eukaryota; kingdom Viridiplantae; phylum Streptophyta; class Magnoliopsida; order Asterales; family Asteraceae; genus Chrysanthemum; species Chrysanthemum lavandulifolium. The sequence continues at coordinate 248,719,845 of CM040245.1, read as the reverse complement.
AATTCTAACTAAATTGATCATAGTCCTCCATGATATGTTTATTAGACGATAAATATAGCCCAAGCCAGATTGTGGGTCTGGGTGATATTTATCATCTAATAATGAAACCCCGTAAGTGTATTCTATCATTAGCCGAACTATATATAGAGTACATATATACACATATATATCATGAAATCCTAAGGACCTAATTTAAGCTTGAGCCATATTTATCGTCTAATACTTTCTAGAAATCGATATATATATTAGAGTTACATTATTGTTTTGATTGATTCATAACATTATTCATATAGTAAAAACCGGCAAAGAGAAAAGTAAACCAAGTCTTCCTAATTTGCATAATATCGCCAATCTAGAAACATATATAATCCAACTACTACACAACAAAAGATAATTAACGATATGCAATTACAGTTTAATCATTTTCATCATTACATTTCTTACTTCATTGCAAGTTAAATAAAAGTCACCCAAAAAAAAAAAACTGTAAGTTAAAGATTATTGCATCTAAAACACAAAAAACGAACCGAATCGGTACGTATTCATGATCACATGTATGAAAAAAAACACCACGTTTTGTGAGTTGATACACAAAAAGTAGAGTAACAGATAAAAGATGATTATCAAATGTCTTAAGTTAAAATCAAAATAGAATACTAGCTAGGTTACTTAGTTGTGTTAATAACCTTTTAAAACACTATACTTGTCAAAAATTGTAGTTTTGCGTAGCGAACTAAAAAAATAACTCTTTTAGACATTAATGTTGACATTTTTGTCTTTCTTTAAGTATTATGACCATATTATGACCATTTTACCCTTTTAAATTTTTTTCGAAGTACCATTTTCTTCGAATTTTTTTTTGAATTTTTTTTTGAATTTTTTATTTCGAAATACTTTTTTTTGGAAATTTATGAAATTTTTTTTTGAATTTCTTTATTTTTTGAAATATTTTTCGAAGGGTAAAATGATCATAATTTAGTCATAATACTTAAAGAAAGACAAAAATGTCAACATTAATGTATAAAAGAGTTATTTTTTAGTTCGCTACGCAGAACTGCATTCTTGACAAATATAGTGTTTTAATAAGTTATTAACCCTACTTAGTTTGACTACGTTGTCATGCATAGATGACTTGGTCTTACACGATTTATAAACAAGACACAACTTATGTAATTTGTTTTTAATTTGTTGAAATGATATTTTCTTGTAATTAATTTACTTAAAATGGTATTTTTCTTGTTAGTATTTAGTCACTTTTTATTTTGTTATGTTTTGAAGAAGCGTCGTCACTGGCTTTATCTTTGGCTTTTTGTTTGATTGTTTTATTTAGCTATTGAATACACTATTACATATTTTAACTTTGTTTTAGGACCATCAACATAATATATTATGCGATTTAGACATTTCTAAGAAAACCACCCAAGCCAAAGCTAAGGTAAGTTGTCTTGCTTGCCGACTGTATAGTTGAGCCATGCTATCAACATTTTTCAAGAGTCTTGTCAATAATTTGTAGGATTAATTGTTAAAAAATGTATTATACTTGCTATTTTTTGTTATTGTGTGTACTGAATTTTTTTTTCCTTATTGTGTGTATTGAAGTTTCAAATTTCGATTATTGTGTGTACTGAAGTTTCACCTTTCAAAATTTGAAAAAAGCAAGAGTAAAATGGTCATGAAATACACACAATAAGCGAAATTTAAAAATTCAGTACACACAATAAAAAAATAAAAAAAATTCAAAAACACAATAATAAAAAGTGACAAGTACAATGCATTTTCAAACAAGTAACCCTAATTATTTGTAATGAGTTTATATAAACAAACAGTCTACCATCATATCTTAGCTGATTTTGAATGAGTTTTATAATAACAAGAGAATAAGATCCAACTTGCTGTTTCTTGTGCTATACATTTCTTAATAGAAGTTTTTAATTGTTTTCAAAAGTAAGGCCGGCTAGGATTTATATATATATATACTATACTCACTTACTATCTTATCAACTATAAGCTAGGTTATAAAATATTACAAGTATCAAGTTATAATCATAACAGAGTTAAATAGCTTAAAACCAATGGAATCAAAATAAATTGATGAAGTTTCTACCAAAAGATGGCATGTCTTTTTGGGACAACAATTTCTACTTTCAAAACAAATAGTTTTTGTTGAAGTGTGTAACTTGAATTTGGCGATCCAGCAATTTTGGGACTAATCAGATATTTAATTTGGATGACGCGATGATGTAAATTTTTCGATGACATAAGCAGACAAAGTAGTTCTTTAGCAATTAGGCCCGATCGAATTGAAAGCTGTAAACAACGAGTTTTATACCAATTTTTGACGAGCATAAATGATTTACGTCGTGTTTTATAAATACCCATTTACCCTAGCTAACACTAAAATACGACCATTCCTACCCGTGAAGCTAAGGTAAGCCGATACCGGTAAGTTTTAAATAATTATATACCAGTGTGTTCTTATGTATAGCTAGACGATGTATATTTGTTTCTCGTTAGTATGATATTGCATTTAGCAATATAGCCAATATGCATTATTGGTTTTTTGTACCAATATAATTTGGAGGAGATATTTTTTTTAAAACTTTTATCATTGTAAATGCTTACTTATAATTGATGTTGTAACTTTTTAGACTGATAGAAATAATATACACTTAATCTCATTGTCAGATTTAGAGAAATCTAGCTTATGAACTTATACAGTTCTTTTAAATTAATTGTTGGAATTTTGTTTAAATCGAAACAAACAAGCAAAGACATATTCCTCTCCTAATTTAATAAATACCCTGGGATTCTAATTAATTGGCCACTTAAATTTTAGACCTAATCAACCTAAACAAAATCGAAGATTCTTAAGAGAATTTTGATGCTATCTGTTAACATGTTCTCTACTGGCCGGATTATTTGAATGCATGATTCTTTTCTACATTTATCGCGACATAGTAAATACCTAATGATATAAAAAAATCATTAAGTGAGGTACATTATCTAATTTATATACTTACATAAATACTAATTACAGTATAATCTAAGCCTTACATTGCGCATAAAGAAAAATAGAAACATAACTGCATTACTAGCTTTAACAGATATAGTGGGTATACCGTGTTTGCTTAATTAAGCTTATCTGTGGGCTTACGAGCTTATTCAATTTCGGCTTATATTTCATAAGCTCAAATTTACATGCTTACTTTGGGACCTTATGGGCTTACATGATTTTATTATATCATACTAATAAGCTTATTAGCTTATATAAGCTTATAAAGTTTCAAAATAAGCCGGAAAATTTGAGCTTATGAAATATAACCCAAAATCGAATAAGCTCGTAGGCTCACAAATAAGCTTAAACAAACACCCCATTAATAGTCCCAACAAAACAAAACCTAACCATCCAAAAATGATAAAATGACAATGCTGACTTATTCAAAGCATTTCTTAATACCATATTAGTTCATTAACACGCTTTGTATCTCACTATTTAAATGACTTGCTTTGCTTTTCTCTCCCATATATTTGTCTGATCCTACACCACTTCTTGTATACTTCACTTGTTCTTGCTAACCGGAAATCACAAAGAAATCTTGACGCCAGAGCCTGGAGTCATTTTGTTAATTAGGAGTTGAATGGCGGGAGGGTCGTCATCATCAGATAGGTCATTGGAGGAAACACCAACTTGGGCAGTAGCATTAGTTTGTGCCGTATTCATAATCATCTCAGTCATCATCGAACATGGGATTCATTCACTTGGCAAGGTGATATTTTTCGTAGTTTAATTTCATATACTTCTTGAAATGTAATACAAGCAATAACATATACGTATGATCGACATATTACAAGAACAATGATTAAAAGAGCTCTCTTATATAGTACATGAGATGACGTTTTAATATTTTGATAAGCTATGAAGATATAACGGTTTAATGTTACATGCATGCAGTTGTTCCAGAAAAAGCAAAAGAAAGCAATGCTTGAAGCCTTAGAGAAAATGAAAGCAGGTAATTCTAAAAGGGATAATTCTCTGAAAATGTATCTTGTCACCTTTTGTCGTTGTATCTTGTATGTAGCTTCGTTTTTATCGGATTATTTAAGAACTAACTTTTCAAATTTCGATTATTCTGTGTATCAATTGACGTATTTTTGGGTATCGAATTGAATCAGCTATTTTGAGAATCGAATCAAGTATTTTTAGAAATCGATACACAGAATAATCGAAATTTAAAAATCTAGTTCCTAAATACTCCGAATGAAACGATGCTACACACAACTACAAAAAGTGACAAGTAAGATACATTTTAGACAATTAACTCAGCTACGTATGTTAGAAATGATCTACTTCTAAATTGAAATGTATCTTAATTAAATTAATCTAAAGTTTATCTAATATATATACATTTATATGTATTAAGAATGTGATTTGATGTGAATCCAGAGCTGATGCTATTGGGGTTTATATCCTTGCTATTAACTGTGGGTACAAAATACATTGCAAAGATATGTGTTTCTGAAAAAATTGGATACAAAATGCTTCCATGCAAATCAAGTGAGGTCAAATCGGCTGATAAAAGTAAAGGCGGTGACAAAGGTGGTGATGGTGATAATGATGGTGACAATCGGCGAAAACTACTTTCTCTAGCTGAAGAAATGATTTTTCGGCGTGTGCTAGCAGCAAAAAATGAAAGTGGTGATTATTGCGGAAAGGTATAGATTTGTTGTTCATCCAAAATGCTTTTAGTACTCTTTTGGCTACATTTTATAATAATTATTAGATGATGATGAAATATATTTTGTTATTGATGTTGATATGCAGGGAATGGTACCAATGATATCATATTCGGCAGTTCATCAGCTTCATATATTCATATTTATTCTTGCCGTTTTCCATGTTCTTTATAGCGTCGTTATTATTGGTCTCGGTCTTGCCAAAGTAACTACCTTTTCTTCTGTCTCTACTATATATTAGAAACAATGAATATATAACTGTCACATAACTAAGTTTAGATATATAACATTTATGTATATTTGAAAACATGTAAATATGTGCCATCGCATCGTTTAGTTCTGCACTCTCAGAAACACAAGAATCAATTCTATTGTTATATGTTAGTGAACTTTCAAACACATATACACGGGTCCAAAAGTAAAAAGAGAATCAGTATCAGCTAGATATTTTTCAAAGAAAATTCGGATATGCAGGCCGGTTAATAAAATATATGATATATATCCTTATATGATTAATTAGTTTATGAATGATTTAAATATTAAAATCATAGAAAATCTTACTGCGGTAAGAACTGACAGATGAAGAAATGGAAGACTTGGGAAGCAGAAACACGTTCTTTGGAATACGAGTTCTCGAATGGTAAGTTACTTGTGTTCCAAGTCAAGTTCTTTAATCAGAATCTTAACTTTGGCTAAATTAAATTGAATAGATAACATCTAAACTCTTATTCTTTTGGCATTTTAGATCCTGCAAGGTTTCGATTTGCTCATCAGACCTCCTTCGTCAAGCGTCACACTGGCCTTTCTACAAAACCTGGAATCAGATGGGTGGTAAGTTTAAACTTTACGTTCATTTAAGATCGAAATTTTATATGATGCACTCAAAGGCTGTAACTGAATAAATCAAATATCGCTCTCATTCTTTATATAGCCCTTTAGTTTCTATTCATATGGTTTTACAGTAATTGGATTTCATTTAAAATAGGTAGCCTTCTTCAGACAATTCTTCGGATCAATATCTAAGGTTGACTATTTGACCATTCGCCATGGATTTATAAATGTAAGTCAACTGTCACTCTATTTGCTTTGCTTCTATTTCAGTTGTTTAAATATGGCTTAATTCATTTCGTTCGATATGATGTTATATGTGTTTAAGTACTTCTATTTTTGCGTTAAAACAAACATATAATAAAGTACACATAATGCATTCATGTCTAACTTAACTCGAACGTTTATCAAATCCAACATGTTTGACCTATGCTCCATTTCTATATATTTGCATTAGAATCATACCTTCATTTGACCCGTAATTTCTGATTAAAACAGGCACATTTTAATCCAAGTAGCAAATTTGATTTCCATAAGTACATCAAGAGATCCATGGAAGATGACTTTAAGTCAGTCTTGGGTATAAGGTTACTTTTCCTGCTCTATATTTTATTGTGTTTGTCGTCATTCATTCATGTAGATTATATTGTTTGTTTTGACGTATATTGATTTATATGTTTATTATCATTTTACAGTATACCTCTCTGGATGTTCTCAATCGTCTTCCTACTTCTAAACGTCCATGGTTAACTCTCTACCCTCCCTCTCTATATACATTAATATGCATATCATTAAAAGTTTGCAGCTTGTAAACAAAATAAGTTGATGTCCTCATCCAGACATCATATTGCATCAAATTGTGTTCAGTTTCTTGCAATATGTTTTGGTCGACATGCAATAGAAGTAGTGTTTACTTAACAAATATTGTGGAGTTTACGCATTGATCTAAATATGACATTACAAACATAGTAAAACTGATAAAGGTCGTTTATTTGACAATGGTGTAGGATGGCATGCACTTACTTATCTCTCGTTCGTTCCTCTTGTGGTACACTAGATCCTTCACACCTTGTATAATTATTTAATCCTAAGTCACAGAGATAAAATAACGTCGTTTTCTGTTTTTTAGATTCTTCTATTGGTGGGTACAAAACTTGAACTAGTGATCATGGAAATGGCTCAACAAATTCAAGATAAGGCAACCATTGTTAGGGGAGCCCCAGTGATAGAGCCAAGTAACAAGTACTTTTGGTTCAATAACCCCCAATTGGTCCTTTTCTTGATCCATTTTACTTTGTTTCAGGTATACAGTAACAATTATATAAATATCGCTGGATCATGTATATAGAAAATAGCATACATTGCTCTAAAAACTATTAGGTATAATAAATCGAGCTAGGCACTTTATTGTCTTCCATTATTGGCTAATTACATAAGAATTAACACCTTTTGCATCTTAATAGATACTTCAAACTTCCAAAAAGCTCAATACAAGGCGTTTCTTCGGGTTTATCCGACTGAATGAGTGACATGGTTTCCAAAATATCAGTAACTTTAGCTATGTTGGCATGCCACCAAGAAATCAGTCAACTTGGGAGATTAACCTAAATGAAAACTTTTTGAAAGTATAATTGAACATTTTTATTGGGGCAAATGAAGTGTAACAACATATATATAAACCACCCTAAACTTAATCACCACTGTAAAGCTTGTATGATTCTGTTCAAAGAGTGGAATAGAGGTATACACGAAATTATATACACGTGGCAAGATATATGTATCATACACATAGATTTAAAAGTCAGACATGTAATGATACAAAATATACACTATTACAATCATTTACACTTCCTATGGAAGCTTGAATAGTATCGGCATAACAGAAGTATCTACTATCCAACTTTGTACTACCACATTTACCTTATTCTGTTTTCCTCATTGCAGAATGCATTCCAAATGGCGTTTTTCTTGTGGACCGTGGTAAGTAGTTTTGGATTACACCCAAAAACTTGCAGTGCGTCGTGTGGACCTAATCTTAATCTCTACATAAACATAACTAGTCGAAATGAAACCATATATCATGACACAAAGTAAATAAATTTTCATGTTGTAGATACAAAAAGTCACCTCATTTAAAGTTCGTTTAGCTTAGTACGTAAAATTTTCATCTTCAATCTAACTCAAATGTAGTTGCGTCTCTGGGGCAATAAAATGCTCCGATGAGGTGAAGAATAGAGATAATGGTCGATCCACCGGTTTCCTGTCTTCCTTTGTTGTATTTTGCTCAAAGTTTAAAACATAATGATGCATCGAGTTTTTTTGAAAGGGCTGCCTTATCCGCTTTCATAGGAATCTTTAATATGGGATAATCACAAGTCAGGATGTGATTAACATATCATAGAAATTTTGATAAATATAATAGACCGATTTATTACTAATATGGTGAAACATTTGCAGTATGAGTTTGGGATACATTCATGTTACCATGAGAGCATGACGGCAATTGGTGTAAGAGTTGCATTGGGCGTGATTCTTCATATCATGTGTAGCTACATCACATTCCCTCTTTATGCCTTAGTTACACAAGTAAGTACCATCTTAAAGCAAACACACCCTGATTGGCATCACATTTTTAATTGTTTGATGAATATTATTCATTTGGTGATATAATGTTTGGATCATTTATTTAAAATATACAGATGGGATCTCACATGAAAAAGTCAATATTCGAAGAGCAAACCGCTAAAGCTCTAAAGAAATGGCAGAAGGCCGCCAAGGAAAGGAAGAAGTTGCGAGAACTAAATACTAAAGGAGGAGTGACAGATAATTCAGTGTCAAGCATAATGAGCCCTGAAAAAACGCCAAGTCATGGTTCATCTCCTGTTCATTTACTCCAAAACTATAAACACCGATCATCCACGGCAGAAAGTGAAATAGACATTCCACCATCTCCAAGATCATATACCTCAGAGACAGAACTCTCAGATACGGAAGGTTCATATCATGCTCGTGACCATAACAATAATCTGCATCATGAATTTTCCTTTTCCAGATCCTAGCTAGTGTATTATTAGGTATTCAGTCGTTTTTATGATGAAATATTTTAACTCTACCTCGATTTTACTCAGTAGTCCTTCGTTGTCTAAGGATATGATACGAATGTGTATTCATTAAAAATAGTAATAATTAAGCATCTTACTAATTTGACTGTTATACGTATATTGTTTTTCTAGCATATGTTTTTTTAGAAAGGAAAACTTATTCACAGAGTTATGTAACACCCGATATCTCACACTATCACACAATGGCCGGTCTCAAATGAAAGGTTAAGATGTAAGGTTGTGGTTATCAACTCGTGGAACGTTACGGCATTGGTCCATATAATACAACCTTACTTCCTTTACTAGAATGTCTAAAATGTCCCAGTGTTTTGCACGAGACATGCATATAGAATTGTATCAGTGGCTGTGGTTAATTGTTAACCTTTACTTGCTTTAAAAGTGTACATAAGTATTTCCAAAATGTTTCTATTACTTTAGGTAGTTCTATTAACTTATTATGCTTACCTGATTCATGATTGTTGCTACTTATTGGACTAGTTAATCAAAGCCCAAAAATTCAAAAGAGAAAACTGAAACCAATAGCAAAAATACGAATAACTGATAAGTGATAAACAAGACCAAATGGTTCCATTCTCAAATAATAAACAAGACCAATCCCAATCAACACTTGCTCACAGGTGGTGAAAGCTAACATGATGATGCACGACGAAAAGAATACTGTAATTTTTATTTATTTATTTATTTATTTTTTTGTTGAAAGCGATGAATTTATATTAGAATCACATAACCATATACAACAAATATGAGGAGAACTATGGACATGGCCATATCTCCAAATACAGAAACTAGGAAACGACATTCTGAAAACAGTGCAGAAGAAAAATGACTACACTATATGCTATATTCAAACACAAAACAGCAGATTCACCTCAAATTCACCAACACCATGTTGGAATTAATAATCATGACAAGCATATTAATATTATAAATCACATAAAACACGCAACAAAAGACTTAATCAAATACTTGTAATTAATTAACCAAAACATAAAAGTAAACGTACCTTGCAAGCAATCCAAGCAAACAAAAGCGATCAAGAATCACAAACCCTAAAGTTAGGGCTTATGCAAATCGACACACACCCTAAATCGATTAGGGTTCTTCAAAAAATCCAATTGGGATTTTCCTATGATCTTGTACACGCGTATTGATAGCGATTCAATGTGAATGCTAGTTTCTTGATCACAATAGCTTAACCAAACACTTTTGTTACGCTCAATGTCAATCACGAATCCCTTCGTGGGGTTTCGTATTTTCGACCAAGGAGTAAGAGGGAAAGAAGAGAAGAAGTTTGGTCAACTATGGAGAACCAAGTGTACCAAAGAATAAATACATGTGGATGTATTTATACTACAATGGTAAAGTCCAAGTTTACAAAGGATTCCTATGTGGGAATCCCTTGTTTGACCGGTTTCAAGACCAAGAGGGGTTTCTAGAACCTTCTCTTTGTTTGTTTCTTTTTCTTCATATCCCTTTTACATTTAACGACCGTTCGCCTTTTTACCGTTAAGTCCTGACGATCGTTAGACGCTTATTGTGAAATAATAGTTAATTCATAACATTTATATTAATTATTAAACATTGAAACTCATATGCAATGCGTACAATCTCATAGTATCGTGTTCGAATCCGGTCATACGTATAATAAATATAGTCCACAAACTTACAGCTCCCACTTGGAATATCTTAATATAGGTAATGACATTGGTTAGTGTCTAGCAAACACGCCAATGCCCCGAGAACGACCCTGAGTGTGGTTTCCTGGAAAAACCTTTTAATGATTTATCATTATACTTATCATTTTGTTACTAATACCACGTTAAATATGGATATGGATCTAAGTCATTCTATTTATTTAACTATTCTGTTTCTCGTCATATTATGATTGAACAAGATTACTAAATCATCCTGAATGCATTCTAGATTGATCTTGGGTATGGCCATACAAACATCGTGTCAATCCTACGAGGGGTCCAACAGTATTATACTTCAAAACAAATTCGAAGGAACAAATTCTCTCTTGACTACAAGCAAAACTCATGAATTTCACAACACTTACGGATAACGTTAGACTATTTTACAGACATGTGCTACACCTACGAAAATTTCTTGACATCTCAAGTCAGAGGACAAATATACATTATTTACTTGATGACAAAGATCTATAAAGTACAATCATGTAGTTGGGATCAATCCTATATTCAAATCTTTTGAATATCATGTGAGTTTGGCATGACCACCCATCAATATACATAAGTATATTCTACCAAACCTCAGATTTGTCTTAATTCAGTCATATTCTCATATGATTGATTGACAGCGGACTATTTAGAATAACATGAGTTATTCATGGATTTAAAATGCAAATACAAGATACAATATATTATAAATGAAAACAAACATACTAAGTATTTTAATTCATTAAAATAATAATTGTTTATTACATCCCTTATCTAAATACTAACCAACATATCTATATGAAACTACTAGCTAAACGAAGTCCAATGCTATTAACATGTTGAGTAAGCGTTTCTTTAGGTAAAGCCTTCGTGAAGGGATTAGCTAGATTTTCATCTATGTGAACTTTAAGTAGATTGGTTTCACCTACTTCGACTTGTTCTCGAACATAGTGATATCGTAAAGGAAATTATCTAGCGCCCTTCATGATTCCAAGTTCATTGGCGAATGTAACTGCTACAGAATTTTCGCAATACACTTTCATAGGTTCATTATTTGAAGGCATAACTCCGAGCCCTGAAATGAACTTCCTAATCCAAACAGCTTCCATCGCAGCTTCTGAAGCAGCTATGTACTCAGCGTATGTTGCAGACATCGCAATAGTATTATGCTTTGTGCTCTTCCAGTCTACAACTCCTACATTGACTACAAATACATATCCCGTCTGAGACTTCGTATAATCTTTATCAGTTTGCCAGGACGCATTGCAAAAACCTGTAACATCAAGCTCTGTCTGGATTTCCACCATACACTAGAAACATATCTCGAGTAGCCTTTAAGTACTTGATAATGTTTTAAACAGCATGTCAGTGAAGATCACATGGGTTCTATTGATATCGACTGGTGATATTTTGTTCAAACGCCACATCTGGCCTTGTGGATCTTACTGCATACCTGATAGATCCTACAACCGAAGCATAAGGAACTATACTCATGCGTGCCACCTCAGCAGGTGTTAAAGCCCATAGTTTGCTACTCAAGCCATGTTCTACTTGCATTGGCAGATATCCCTTTTTGGAATCTTGCATCCTGAATCTTTTCAAGATTTTATCAATGTAAGCACTATGACTTAATCCAATCATCCGCCTAGATCTATCTATGTAGATCTTGATTCCAAAGATGTATGCTGCTTCTCCTAAATCCTTCATAGAAAAACATCTTCCAAGATAGGACTTAACCTCTTATAAACTTGGAATGTGTTTTCCCATAATCAATATGTCATCGACATATAGGATAAGGAAAGTAACATTACTCCCACTAGGCCTATGGTATACACATGGCTCATCGAGATTTCGAGTGAAACCAAACTTCTTTATTTCCTCATCAAATATCTTATTCCATTGCCTTTATGCTTGCTTCAATACATAAATGGATCTTTGAAGTTTGCATACTCGCTTTAGAAATTGTGGATTCACAAACCCTCAAAGTTGCGCCATATAGATATCTTCATCTAGGCGACCATTCAAGAAGGTGGTTTTGACATCCATCCGCCAAATCTCATAGTCATAGTATGTTGCTATGGCTATAAGAATCCTAATAGCTCTAATATAACACCCCAATTTCGTGATACGCAATGAATTCAAACCGGGTGTTATTTCATGGCACATGATTATAACAATAGAAAACAAACTCTAATTGAGTCGTTTTAAAGATTTATCATTCGAATTATATAAATATCGAGTTTACAAAATGAGGTCCCAATAGTTTCAAGGTTTACAAATTACAATAAATGGATTTTTGAATGTTAATAAAATTTATAGCCTTCTTGATTATCCGTGCTCCTCTGTGCCAGCCTCATTCATTATGTACCTGAGATAAACATGCTAAAGTGTCAACACAAAGGTTGGTCAGTTCATAGAGTTTTTTGAAATAATTGTGAAAACCTTGTAGAATTTATCAAGACAAGTATATGTAAATACTAAATGTAGTTCATAGAAATTTTGAGTGTATGACTATTATAATATCACATAGAGATATTACTTTCGTTGCCCTAGGATACTAGTACCGAAGTCTTAAGTTTTCTAGTTTCTCGTTTCTAGTATCTGCTTAGTTCATGATTGTACTAAGTCTGTTGAATCGTCATTGTATCAAGTTGAATCGTGGGTTACGTTATTATATACCCATAGTCGTCTCATCCCATTCTTATAGATGTCGATATCGTAGTTTATCGAAAATCTACCCGGTAGGGGTGGAGGCACCAATCGTTCTGGTTAACCTTTAACCTCGTACCAATAGAAATTGGCATAATCGTTCTGGTTAATTTTTAACCTCGAGCAAATAGAAATTGGCATAGTAGTCGCAATCATAGCCTAGTAGGTAATTTGTTGTTGTACCTAGTATTTATTGCGTTTGTTTGTTCTAACTGAGTCAACTTAATGGTTACACTAATCACAATAGATCTAACCATAGTATTCGTGTTCACTACGCATAGTGCTTAATGGTTCATGATATAGAAACTTTAAATATGGCAATAATGTTAGTTAGCATGAATAAACATTTAGTTCAGATACAACATATAGTTTACAAATAATCGAAATTGAATTAAAATAGTTGAGCATGAATCTCCCGCAAAGAGTTTACAGAACAGTTATACGATAGAAAATGGGGCTATGACTCACCGTAATTCATAAAAGTTTAGAATACTTGTAAAAGTAAAAGAAAGTAATTGAGCATGTATATCCCCCAAAAATAGTATAAAACAATTAAAAGTGGGGCTATGAAACTCACCGTGAGTTGGATGATGTTTAGTGAGTAGTGAAAGTGGTGGTCGAGTCGTAAAAATCTCTACGAGCAACCTATAATATGGTTTCGTGTCTTAGTTTATGGAATAATAATGCGAAATAATAAATGAGTCTATATATGTCACTTATATTGATCATGATGCTTTGTATGGTAGTTTGTGTATGTCGTTTTTATAGAAATGGTTTATGAAACATTTGTAGTTTATATAACTCGTACTACCGTTCGGGCCATCATAATTCAGAGGTTATCTAGTAAGCGCTCGAGGAGCTAGGACACTTTAATTCGTAAATCCAAAGAACTCGTCGATCCGTTTACCCAAATGAAACCCCTCACATGAAGCTCCCTTGTTTTGTAGTACTCGATATGGAAAATATATGTTCTACTTGTTTGATTATATGACATATAGTTTAAGTGGTTACATGGTTTACAAAATAAGTTTGGTCATGTTCCGTAGGCGGGTTTGAGTTGGTTTAGATGTTTAACAAAAATAGTTTGGTCTTTTGGTTATACAAGTAACTTAAATGGTTTTACAAGTTCTCGTCATTTTACAAAAGTTACAATTCCGAAGGTCGAATAAACTTAGGAAAGTTTATTTTGGATGAATATTGTTATTTGTAAAATTTCATGGTTTATCGATGGAGTAGATCCAAATTGTTTTGGTGTTTGTGTTGTTTTGCTAAGGCTAAGGCCTTGGCTAATGGTCTCGGCTTAGAAAGCCTCGAGGCCTTAGTCGTAGCCTTGTCGTGGCTTTGGTCTAAGATACCATGTCCTTGAGCCCTTAGCCTTGGCCTTATCCACGGTTGTGGTTTCGGTCTAAGGCCTTTAGGCCATTTGGTCATACTTTAGCCATGACAAAGTGTATAGTCGTTCGGCTATACATAGGGCTGTTAAGATTTTTAAAGAAAATAGCCTTCGTTATGCATTTTTAGACCGAGTTTTAAAGTGGTAGACGTAAAACGTCGTTCCGGACAACTTTCATGTTTTAACTTTGTGATGAATCAGACAAGAAGGGTCTAAAAAATCGAAATTTGAGCAGTAAGCAGTTTGGCAAATTCGGTTTTTCAGTTTCGCTAATTTCTTTTGATCATATCTTTTGACTCGTGTGTCCGTTTTGGGTGATTCAAATATTGCTATGTTTTTATTATAAGATCCTCTATAACAGTATGTTATATATCCAAGGTCATGGCTATTCTAGTTTGGTCATTTTTCATAGCATAAGACACTAGTTTACTTGCTCACTTATATAAGTTAACATATAAGCTTTTTCAACTTGTTTTAAGGGTTTGTACATCATGAATTCAATATAATGACCATATATAGTATGATTGAGTATTAGAAATATGTAAATGATGTTGAGAAAGAGCGGGTGTTAGTATTTCTTACAACTTTTGGCTTTCTATAAGAAAGGAAATCAAGGACTTAGAACTAGGACTTTGAGCAATTCCACACCTTAGAAACCTTCTATAATTCTTGTATTATTTAAGGGCTTGTGATGAGATCTTAGGTGACTTGAGTGGATTTAAACTAAAAAAGATCACCTAAACTTGCAAGGATTTGAGGTAGCTTTCTTTGGCCTTTAATTTCTCTTGGAATACTTGAAGTAAAACTTGAATGAAGAGTGTTTGTGTTTATTTTGTGTTGTGAACGACTACAAGAGGGGGAGGGGTATTTATAGGGCCTTGATGAGGTTATTTTACACTAAGTTATGGTCCAGAATGGAACACATGATGAATACTTGGTTGATTTTTAGCCTTAAGACTTTCTATGGCTCATAATGTAACACATGATGCTCTAAATGTTTTATGTCTCTCACCAAGCCACCAAGGCCATGTTGATACACCCTATACACGTTTAATATAAGGGGGAGGGACTAGGTGGATGAATCTTGGCCTTTTATAAGTGACAAAGTGAGTTTTGGTCCCGTTAATCGCTAACTGTAAGATGTAAAGTCACGAAACATAAAACCGGGTATCCTAAAAATATGAAACTTATAAATATGTTAAAACTTATCAATATACTCTATATTAGCATATTAAATGAGTGATAAGTTCTATCGAGATGCTTTAAAGTGGTAAAACCTAAAACCGTAGGCTTAAAACGCGTAAACGTAAAATGTATGAAGTTTACGTAAAATGAGAAAATAAAATGTAACTTTTCTAATATGATTATTATGAACCTAAAAGGTTTATAATGTCTAGATTAGGCTTAGTATAGTTTCGGTTGGTGTTAAATGTTCTTTAAACCTAAAACCGTAAGCATAAAATGCATAAATCGCGTAAAACGCAAAATCAGAAAATGTAAAATTCCAAAATTCTTGCGAATGTCGTAGGATGCGAAAAACATATATTTCTCTTCTTTTTAATGTCGTGTGGACATATCGGGATGATTAAATGACGTTTAAACCTAAACGTAAATCTCAGACACGGTTTTGCGAAACCGGTTCTGAATGGATTTAAAGTACGACATTAGGACGACCCGTCGAGTATCAACTATCTTGTCGTGATAGAAGAAAAATTAAAAAAAGAATTATGGGATGAACAGTAAAAGTGAATAGTAAAAATTTGAGATTGGTTAGTAACCTAAAAATGCGAATTATTACATTTAATGTCTGCTACAGGAGAAAATGTCTCCTTGTAGTCAATCCTGTAGGTTTGAGTAAAGCCTTTAGTTACCAGACGAGCCTTATAGGTGTGTACTTTTCCATCCATGTCAGTCTTCTTCCTAAAGAGCCACTTACTTCCAACGACTCTAGCGTTAGGAAGAAGGTCTACTTCAATCTACACTTCATTATCTTTCATGGATTGCATCTCCCCATTCATTGCTGCTTTCCATTTATCATTTTCAGGATCAGCCATGGCAACTTTATAGTTAGCGGGTTCTCCAAGATCCCCTAAACTATATTCCTCAACTTCTACATTAAGACATAGACGTTCAGGAGCACGTATAGTCCTTTCAAACCTATGAATGGGAGTAACTTCAGGTGGAGGTGCAAGACATTCAGGCTCCATTTGAAGTTGGCTAGTGATGTGCACAGAAAGGAGCGTTCGGGATCGAGAAAACCTCCTTTTCTATGAGCAAGTTTTTCAACCCTCTAGCAGTGAACCTAATCGTTGTAGTGTAGTATGGGGTAAGCCTCGAGGATTGATATCGTTCTCTAGGGGAATAGGAATGCTAGCAAGAAATATATGACGAGAAGGTGGGGTTGAGGATGATTTCTTTTTTTATCTTTTTTTATATATTTTTAGAAAGCTAAGGTAAAATCTTGGGGCAATTGGTTGGGGGTGGTATTTCTACCGATTACTCTACTTCTAATAACTATCTAATTAATTAATACGGATAACTATGTTTAATTGAGGTGTGCTCGTATGATGATTAAAGATGTGTTCACTTAGATACTATTACTCCCTAGTTATCTTTTATTGGTTGGTTGAGTTGTCATGCCCTTTATCTTAACGCGTTGTATTCCTAAAAGTCGTAGGGTGTGCGAATCCCCTAGTTCTATGAGGTTATCTCTCGTATATGATTCATGGAATCGACAAACCTAAGCTATTCCATCCGTACACCATATCATCATTAAGCATACTCAAGCATTAAATACAACGATAGCCTAGTTCTACTACTAAGCCAATTTCAATTAAGAAAAGAAACAACCTAACAACAATCAATAACTAGGTTTCATAGATCTAAGCAAACACACACGTATATTAGCTAGACATGTTGAACAAGCAAGCATACACACAATCAATCGAACATGGGGTAGACATAATGATAAATTGGATTAACAAACTTATCTTGATGTGTAAAATAGGGTATGGGACCCTATGATACTGTCCAAGTCGGACTACAACTGAGTTAGGGTTTGCTCTCCAAAATTCTACCTCTTAAAATACTATAAAATCAAATTCTATATATAGATTTACAACTGCGACGACGTCGCCTTTTGCATGCGACGCCGTCAGGTCGCCGTTCATTAGGGATTCGTCTTGGCCAAGTCATCGATGGGACGGCGTCAGGTTGGAGTTGTGATGTCGTCAGTCTTTATCTTGAGACGTCGTCTGAGTTGGATCTAGGACATCTGAAGTGAAAACTGTGAGTGACGCCCTCCAGATTTAAGGTGTGACGTCGTCAGGCTTTAGCACCAGAAATTTAGCTAAGCCGTCTTGGGCACATTCTGATCAAATCTTCATAAGGGGACGAAGTAGCCCTTTGGATGGGATGCCGTCAGGTGTTGCTGAGTAGGCTTGAGTAGCTTCGATCTTGACTTTGCCATTTTCTTCATGTTTTTGCTCCTTTTCGTCCAAATGTGCTTCATTCCGACATTTTGCTTCCAAAATACCTAAAAAGTAAAAGGAACAAAATTAAGCGATACGGATATAAAATGTGTCAAAATAGGGCTTAAATGACCCATAAAAGCGTCGTTTTAAATCCTTATCAAATATCCCTACACTTGGTATTTGCTTGTCCTCAAACAAATGTGCTTTTGACAAATCAATTTATGAGTTAGGGGCATTAAGCATTGGTTTAAAATAGTTCATAACAAGTAAAAGCGCCACAATAATCATAACAAGCACGAAAATTATGTACTAGCACCTCACAAGGGGTGTTTGGATTCTCTCATCTCTCAGGTTTATATGAAATATAATATGAATGGAAATAGAAGATAAACACTCATTACCTGGCATAGTACATAGATTACCATAAGCTTGAGAATATATCAAACCTCCACTGCTTTAGCGTAAGCACCTAGGAACAACTATTTAAGAGGTCTTTTACAAGGGTTGTAACGTTAGGCTTAGGGTATGGAAACAAAGGGTTTTGTTGGATAGGGGATATTGATGCGTTGGCACGAGGTTTTAAATTTATAAACATGAATTACCGGTTAACTAGGAACACATTCGGGCAAGTATACCCTAGTCAAGTTGTAGTATAGGTTTTGGTAAATCAAGGTCGTCCCAAGAGACTTGGTTGCACTTCAAGTGTCGTTTGTTTGTTTAAGCAAGTAGCAAGGTCGTGGTTATGATTGTCACGGATCAAACCACAAAGAAAAGCAATAAGAACAAGCACACAAAGAACATAGATGTTTAGACAAATGATCACAAGGATATTAGGATGTTTAGTTTGGAAAACATATTATCAAAGATAGAACCCATAATAATAGTTTAGTGTTTTATAAATCAAATATGCATAGCCTCAATCAAATGGTCATGTCATGAGCCTTATGCCTAAACCAACAACAACAAAGAATCCTTTCGGCCTTAGACTTTGATGTTATTAATTCGATAATTTCCATTTACTTGAAAGATAATGAAACACATATTCAAAAGATTTCTTTGACCTTAATCCAAATTAAACCTTTACTTGTTATGTTTATTAAGTTTCTCATACAATCGTCACAAAGTACAAGACCAAAATCATTCATAGACTAATGAATTGGAACTAACCACTATTGAGAATCCTTTCGGCCATTAAACTCAACAATGATTAACCAAAACAATAAACAAGACAAGTTCCAATTTAACCAAATATAATGTTATCAACATATTCCAAACAAACACTACAATTATCCAAACATCCTTTTATCACAAGTTCTCATATGAAATAAACAATTATCAAGATAACATTCACAAGACAAGAACACATCACAAGAATCACATAATCAACACAACCAAAGAACCAACCATAAATAAGAGAATTGAACATCATAAAAGTAAAAAGGTTTACCAAAGTATGAATTACAATAGGCAAAGGTGAAGGATTATAGCAACCTTCAAGCCTCAAATCAACTACAACTTCTAACAAACTCGGAAAATTATACCCCGAACACTTTCTTAAGCCCTTTAGCACTACTTCTGGAAATGGCAGAGGTTTATGGCCTTTTGGGGAAGAGAAGTTGGTGGAAATTCGTCCTTAAGGGTGGAGGATCGAATTTCACACCTAGAGAAGGAGTGGTGGTGGAAAGGGATTGAGAGGGATGATATAGATGGTGGAAATTAGTCCTTAATGTTGGAGGCTTGAATTTCACACTATTGGGATGGAGATGTTGAGAGAGGATAGTGAAGGATTGATAGGGATGATGAAATGAGGTTCCAAATGGGTGCTATTTATACTAATCTCAAGGTTAGGGGTATTCAATGCTAAACTTGGCCACCAAAGAGCTTGGAAGGGACTAGAATACATATAGGAAGGACCTAGGATCGTTTGGAACAAGTTTGGGGTCTTAGTGATGAAGAAATGGCTGTCCAGGGCTTCCCAGCCGATCGGCTGGTCTTCTCGACTGACCTCCAACCGAATCGGTTGCGGGCCCGACCCATCGGCTGGAGAAAGATGACAGAAAATGATAAGCACCAAAGTTGTAGATCTGTCTCTTAGCTTTCCGTGGCCGCGAACGGGGGGTCAAACGGAGTCCGTATGCAAACGTTATGGCAAAAATGGTGAAGGTGTGTCGGGAACAACGAGGCTTCCAATATTTCTTCGTTTAAGCTTCTTTTCTTCATTTCTTTCTCGTTTTCCTTCTTAAACTTTATTCTTGAGTCTTTGTACCACCATCTTGATGACTTTATCTTCTCGAATATACTCCACAAGTCTTTCTTTTGTAGGGAATTCTTCGTACGTGGAGAAATCTTCGTATTTTCCTTCTTTTTCCGTCTTTTTCTCCACTTTCCTGTACTTGGCTACAAATGAACTAGCAAACACACTTTGATACGATTAAGCAACAAAAGCATATGATTATAGCCAAATAACACACATAACGCTACTAAAAACATGCACAATTTGAGCGTTATCAAATTCTCCCACACTTAAACTTTGCTTGCCCTCAAGCAAATCTAAGAAAAGAAAAATTAAAACAAATACCTAAATGATAAAACGAAAAGAAAAATTTAAAAATTAGCATCTTTTTTTTTATAATAAGCGAAAAATGACCGCAAACTCCCCCACACTTAAGGGTTTGCTTGCCCTCAAGCAAATCTAGAAATTAAGAAAAATAAACCCACATGGTGCATGAAATATGATTAATAAAAATATGATTCAAATCTACCAAGTACAAGTACAAGATAAGTTTCATCGATTTAAGCTTTAAGAGGTGAAAAACCGAGATATTTGACAATACCATATGGATTCTCTCGCTTGATAACATGGCTAAGCACCTTACGAAAAGGAATGGATGTACAATTCACTCAACACTCAATTTATTTAGTGATGGATAGTATTATTAGGAATTGGAAATTCCATAGAGAAGTGTTGGTCACCCAAAATATAATCTAGCGTAAGTTAGCTCATAGCATATCATTATTTACTAGTTGTTTAGTTATTTAGCTAGTTAGTTATTAGTTTCGTATAACACCGTGGAGGAAGGACGGATCTTTATCCACTGTATGCCTGATCCACAGTCAGACAGGAGGACGTATTAGTTGTAACTATAAATACCCCTTCCATCCTTGGAAGGGGTGACGCTTCTTAATCTAACCTTGCATTTTTTGTTTTATCTCTCTCTCTAGAACTCCCTCTCTACTCTCTTCATCTCTCTAACATGGATTACTTGTATCATCACCATCCTAGACCAACCGAATCATCAAACAACATAATATGTATGATCCAGCAATTGGTATCAGAGACAGGTTGTTTTGTTTTGATGATTCGTATGTTTTTTTTAGCGGTCTTATGATGCGGTTTGTGAAGTTTGGATGCGGTTTGATTAGTATGGTTTGTGTAAACAAAGTGTTGGTCGTGTGATGGTTGATTGATGCTTTATACTAACTTTGATATGGTTTGTGAAGCGGTTTGATTTGATATTGTTGTTGATATATGCTGATTTGTATTCAAACATCTTTTAAAAGACGTTTTACTGGTTTTAAAAGATGACATGCTTCATAAAAGACGTTTTACTGGTTTTTAAAAGATGTTTTACTGATTCTAAATGTGCTGTTAAGGTGTTCAGTTTGCTGGATTTGAATTGCAGATTTTTGAATGCGGTTTGCACTCCGATTCTTTAATGCGATTTGTCTTCAAAAACTATCCGGATTCAAAGTTTTGGATGCGGTTTGTACTGTTATGAGGTTTGACGATTCATCGATGCGGTTTAAAAATATGCGGTTTGTTCTATCTGTGTCAAGATTCAATGAATCTAAAGTGCGGTTTGACTCGAAAAGTCAACTGCGATTTGTAAAGATGCGGTTTGTCAATAAAAGTCAAGTGCGTTTTGACCATCTTGAAAGTGGTTTGAAGGATAACAGGTATGTGGTTTGACTTTTTAGTCAACTACGATTTGCATTATGAGGTTTGTTAAAACATGCGTTTTGAATGAAAGAGTATGATGCGGTTTGAGATATTAAAACTGTTGCGGTTTGTACTATTGGTGCGGTTTGAACAAAGGGGATTGTGATGTGTTTTGTTAACCTCATATACCAAATATCTCTAGTCACAACAAAAACAAGAAGCATATTAACAAAACAATATCAAGAAAAATATTAATCAAACCAACATCAAACACTTTCTCCATAAGAATACTACATCATCAACCATAAGAATCTTACAACATAATCACAACAACAGATTCAATGAAACATGAAGCACAACAACATTAAAACATCATTCATCACACATCATGTCACACCCCAAATTACTTTTTTTGCAATGGAATGGAATTCTCGGGATTGATCATAGCATCACAATCACAGTTATATTGAACGACCTAAAGTGTCGTTTGGAAAATACATCGCTTGATTTAATAAAATAATCGAGTTTACAAAGTAGGTCCCAAATGTAAATCAACTGTGCGGAAATAAGTTTGTTACAATTCAAACGATGTTTTAAAGCACGTAAAACTCAAGTGAGACGTCGTCATCGCGACTCCATGATGTGTCCAAATGCATGCCATGAAGTGAATGCCTTAGATACCGAGATAAAACATGCTAAAAGTGTCAACACAAAGGTTGAGTGAGTTCATAGAGTTTGAGTTGAAATGTAAAGCCTTTCAAAATCGTTTATGCAAAGAAAGGCATTGTAAATCCACTCGGCCCAAGTTCCGCCCATACAAAACTTGCAACCTGTGTGTTCACAACCCATTGCCAGAATGTGATATAGTTTATGTTCCAAACATATGATGTCAAATGAATTCACAATAGTACTTAACTCGACGTAGAACAATAGCACTTAATCAATAGGACCATAGCACATAATCAATAGCACCTAACTCAATGTATATCAGTAGTCAACTGATTTAGAACGTTATACGACGTAGAACCATAGCACGCAAACAAGGACAATTGATATAGTATAATCTTTGATTTAGAAACAATGGTAATCATGCTAGAGTTTAGCCTTGAAAATCTAAAGTACTTGTGAAAAATAAATGAGCATGTATCTCCCCCAAAACAGTTATGAAAACAAGTAAAAGCAGGGGCTACGAAACTCACGGAAATCCGTAATAGTTAATGTACTTGTGAAAGTAGATGAAAACAGTTTGAGCATGTATCTCCCCCAAAACAGTTATGAAAGCAAGTAAAGGTAGGGGCTATGGAACTCACTTGGTAAACTGAGGCGATGACAAAAGTGAGTACACCGAGGTATAATGTGAAACTTTAATCTTGACCTATGATGAATGTTATGATATGTAATGAGTTGCAATGTGATGTTATGCATGCACTTCAGATGTTATTTATACCATTTACGGGTTTTGAAAATATTACTCGTCGTTTAAAATACTCTTTGACGCCTTGACCAATCAAAATCACTTTTCAAGTTTTTACGTCAAAATGTCATCCTATAATGGTTTTATAATGATTTATGGTGAAATTATCACTTTTCGCCGCAAAACAATGTCGTCGGAAATATCATGAAATTAACAAAATGGCTTTGGAAAACTAGTCGTAAACGGTGTACGTCGATCGTTAGAGAACGAACTCGACGGTTTTGGAAAGTTTGTATCAATATCTAGAAGTTTCAGTTCAGAGTTTTCGTCCAAAAGGTCTCGATCATAAAGATATTAAGGGTTAAAGTTAGTGATTTTGTTGAATTGTTGTGCGAAAGTGAGTTTCGCCAAGTTTGAGCAACCGTAATTATTTTACTATAACTCCGCTTTACAAACGACTTGTTGTTTTGAAAAATATGGCGGTGAACTTAATTTTACTAGAAGACATTTCGCTCTAAAAGTTTCACAACCTAGTTAAAAGCGCATAAACATGGTCGTTCTGACTAATGTAACACTTGAATCAGAAAATAATATAGATTTTCGAAAATAATAGTTACGGCAAGTTTATGAAAATGTGCATATCTTTGTCGCTTCAAACCGTTTTCTACGATAATATGTCCTTAGTCAGATCAAGTATACTAATATATTTTTGACTAGTCGAAATAATTTGTGAAGCTTAAGGCTCGTTTTGACCCAAACAATGTCAAAACAGTTTATTGAAAATTCGAAAATAATACGTTTCGTCGTCAAACTTTAAAAATCCATAACTTCTTCGTTATAACTCCGCTTTTATCCGCTCAAGCGCCACGGATTCGCTTTAAAGTATATTTTCTAAATATCAAGGCCAAAGTTTCGCACCAACTGTCGGATTTTCCAGAAAAATGAAACAAGGACAGAACCTAATTTATACGTATTGAAAATAATTTTTCTCGGACAAAACCTATTCTAATCCCTTCAAATCAACTCCAAAGCTAATCTAATCCTACCATACACCTTCTTAGGGTGTCATGGGTTCCTAATCACCATCAAGACCAAAGAATACCATGGGAATATTTATAGGATGACCAATATGTATATATAACTTCTTAAAATCATGAAAAATGGTATAAATCACATATCATGCATACTATCTCCAAAAATGAAGAGATTCATATGAAAATGAAAAGGAAACATGAAAATGATAAAAACAAGCTTACTAGTGAAAATGATGAGGTGAAAGTAACAAGGATTAGCCTAAATACTCTTGGTTTTTATTTCAAAACCATATAAAGAGTATAAACTAGATTGTTTTACACTTGAGAAAAGTTTTGGAAGATGATCCCTTGGAACCTTGATGTATAACCGGTTCTTATGGAGAGAAAACAAGGAGAAGAAGTTTTTGGCTACTAGGTGAAAAATCTTGAGGTTGAATGAAATGAGGTGAATTATTTGAAGTATAAATCTACACTTGATTGAAAAATCTTACCAAATCATGAATGTCACCCCTAAGGGCCGGTTTTTAGGGGACTTGGTTCCCAATTATATATTTTTTTTTTAAAAATTGTATTGTGTACATATACTTGTGTAATAATTGATAAAAGGTGTAAGAATATATGTAGAAAATGTACAAGTATAGGTAAATGAAAATTTTTGGTACAAGTAAGTTTTAATAAGTCAAAATAGAATGTAATGAGATGATAAAATTGTAAAATACATTCCTTGTGAAATTTTAGTGATAAAATAATTATCGATAATTTTAAGAAAACGACGTAATAATTTAACTTTAACGATTTATGTACCAAATAAATTTGAAACACTAGGAAAACTAAAATATAGTTTTATAACTGAATGTAAGTTTAAAAATACATCGGGATCATTTTTGAAAGTAATGGATTAAATTTTTAAAATAATGACTCACGCGATAAAGATTATTAAATATAAAATTACGCGATAAAGTGAAATGAAATGTCGTGAATGAATTGATATGATGCAAATGATGTCAATGGAATGTAGACTAATCTTAGTCCATATGAAATGTTCGTGATGTTATGATCATGAATTCACCGCTAAACCTTTAAGGTTACGCGAATTTGAAACACGCAAAACCAAGTTTACGATAAATGTTGAAATAATGAGGCATAAATTGTGTCAAGAAATGACCGAAAGTACGGGTTGTCACATTCGCCCATCCAAAAGGAATTCATCCCCGAATTCAATCGTTGTTAGTCTATCGGGTTTAGGGTTTGATGTGGCAAACTTTCCCATTCCCGAGCAAAACCTCAAAGACTTTTACCAACCATTTTCACTTAATCTCACAACTCATCAAACAAGAACCGTCATGAGATTAGGCTAAATTGGTTTGAAGGAGGACTTTGAAAATTTGGCTCGACACGGAATTGTTTTACATATAAGCCTACTACTCCCTTCATCGCATGATTCTTCCCGAATTAGACATAGGTGATCGGCTATGTATAATTTAGGAGTAACTATGCAATGCTTGGACTAATCGACTCATATGTTTGTTTGGTGTTGAGTCAACTGATGTTAAAATTGTGATGAACATCGAGGAGAGAAGACATGGAGAAGTGTCGTTAAAATGATAGTTAAAGTAAAAGAATTAAAATCCTCGTAAATGATAACAAATCGGAAAGAAAATAAAGTACGATAGATGAGAAATTTTACAACGAGTGGTTTATCAAATGTAAATACATCTTAGGTTATAAAGATTCGGCACGATGGAAAACATAAACTTAGTACGACATAATACATAAGGAGAAATGAGACCGTTAGTTTCGAACTTCTTCGCCTTCGCGTCGTTGATACCTTGACGAGCTCCTCCTCCTCCTTCTAACATATATACATTCCCATGAGCACCTTCGACTTGTTGACTTTGGTTTTGAGGACATTGACTTCGATAGTGTCCTTGCTCCCCACATCCGGCACGTAACTATAGTCTTGCCTCTACAATTCGCATGGTGTCCTAGTTTTGACACTTGTAGCACTTAACAGGCAAAGACCCGTGTGATGATACTTACATCGATTACATAGTGGGTAGGTTCCAAGATAACCTCCGCCTTCTATTGGTGCAAGCAACATAAACCATTGTAGTCTCTTGCCTCTATTCCGTTGTTGATGATGGTTATTGTTACGGTTTTGGTTGTTGTTATTGTAACCTCCTTGGTCATTTTCCCATTTTCTTTGTTGTTGTTGATTTGGTTATCGTTGTTGTTGTCGCTTTGGTTATTGTTGTAGTTGGTGCGGTTGTTGGTATTGTTGTTACGGTTGATGTTGGTGGTGTTGCTCCTTTTACTACTTGTGCCATGAGCTTTTGAGACAATCGAATAGCTTCCTCAATCGTTCATGGTCAAGAAGTCACATCGCCTTGAATAATCTCGGAAGTCCTTCAATGAAAGCCTCCAGAGCTTCTCATTATCCGAAACCATAGATGGACATAACACGGCCAATTCTTGAAACCTTCGAATGTAAGTATCAATGTCATACCCCATAGTTTCCAATTCATAGAATTCGGTCTCCAACTTCTTCATCTCCGTACGCGGACAAAACTTCTTTGTTACCAAACCTTTGAATTGCTCCCAAGTGAGCTTGAAAGCATTCTCCATTCCCATTGGTTGGGCATATGAGTTCCACCACGACAATGCTCCATCGAGTAGTGTACTTGTAGCAAATTTGACCTTACTATCATCCGGACAGCTATAAAGCAAAACACGGATTCCAACTTTTCAAACCATCGTACCATTGTCGTAGCTCCTTCCGTCCTCTAAACTTGGTGGGTTCGCCACTTTTGAAATCTTTGTACGAACATTTCTTAACCCGGATCCTCCGACATTTCCAAGAGCAAGAGTAAGCCTTGCGGCTTCAGAAGACCATGCCTCAAAGAAGAAGCAGCCCACCGCTTCCTTTCAATCCTTAATGCCTCGGCCACACTATCCCTTACCAACTTTTGAATTGCCGCTTGAGTCATTCCGTGTAGCTTTCTTCGTGCCATATCTTCTTCAAAACAAGAGGAATTGTGAGACGAGCAAAACCGATGTTAATAATAAGCGCTTCAAAGAAATGTGTTAAGAAACGATAAGTTTGAGGTTATTTTTTCGAAATGATCGACGGGTTCGAAAAGATGGGTTATGAGGTGTTGTAAGTGCTTCAATGTATGATGGTTTAGAGAATTAATGTGAATAAAGTGTAACTCGACATGTTAGTGGTGAAACAAAGGAGTGAGAGCGACTTAGCCCTATTTAAAAGTTTATCTCGGCATTCGTCGTTATCGATGATGAATCACCGATATAAAATTGTGATAGGGAATGACAAGGAATTCTCCACGTTAGAGTATGGGGAAAAGATAATGGATGGGCATTTAAGGGCATCCATGTGACAATTGTTTTGAAATGAAAGTAAATAACTCGAAAATGTACGATAAATCGCATGCAAAGTGAACATGCACTTGTGATGAAATGATGAGATGCTATGATAATGTAGTTATAGTCTAGGTCAATGATGCAACCTAGTTCTCTATAATCAAGCTCGATGCCAATCTGTCACACCCCAAATTACTGTTTTGCAAATGAATGGAATTTCGGGATTGATTGTCATAGCATCACAATCACAGTTATATTGAACGACCTAAAGTGTCGTTTGGAAAATACATCGCTTGATTTAATAAAATAATCGAGTTTACAAAGTAGGTCCCAAATGTAAATCAACTTGTGCGGAAATAAGTTTGTTACAATTCAAACGATGTTTTAAAGCACGTAAAACTCAAGTGAGACGCGTCGTCATCGCGACTCCATGATGTGTCCAAATGCATGCCATGAAGTGAATGCCTTAGATACCGAGATAAAACATGCTAAAAGTGTCAACACAAAGGTTGAGTGAGTTCATAGAGTTTGAGTTGAAATGTAAAGCCTTTCAAAATCGTTTATGCAAAGAAAGGCATTGTAAATCCACCAGGCCCAAGTTCCACCATACAAAACTTGCAACCTGTGTGTTCACAACCCATTGCCGTAATGTGATATAGTTTATGTTCCAAACATATGATGTCAAATGAATTCACAATAGTACTTAACTCGACGAGAACAATAGCACTTAATCAATAGGACCATAGCACATAATCAATAGCACCTAACTCAATGTATATCAAGAGTCAATCGATTTAGAACGTTATACGACGTAGAACCATAGCACGCAAACAAGGACAATTGATATAGTATAATCTTTGATTTAGAAACAATGGTAATCATGCTAGAGTTTAGCCTTGAAAATCTAAAGTACTTGTGAAAAATAAATGAGCATGTATCTCCCCCAAAACAGTTATGAAAACAAGTAAAAGCAGGGGCTACGAAACTCACGGAAATCCGTAATAGTTAATGTACTTGTGAAAGTAGATGAAAACAGTTTGAGCATGTATCTCCCCCAAAACAGTTATGAAAGCAAGTAAAGGTAGGGGCTATGGAACTCACTTGGTAAACTGAGGCGATGACAAAAGTGAGTACACCGAGGTATAATGTGAAACTTTAATCTTGACCTATGATGAATGTTATGATATGTAATGAGTTGCAATGTGATGTTATGCATGCACTTCGTATGTTATTTATACCATTTACGGGTTTTGAAAATATTACTCGTCGTCGAAAAATACTCTTTTGACGTCTTGACCAATCAAAAATCACTTTTCAAGTTTTTACGTCAAAATGTCATCCTATAATGGTTTTATAATGACTTATGGTGAAATTATCACTTTTCGTCGCAAAACAATGTCGTCGGAAATATCATGAAATTAACAAAAATGGCTTTGGAAAACTAGTCGTAAAACGGTGTACGTCGATCGTTAGAGAACGAACTCGACGGTTTTGGAAAGTTTGTATCAATATCTAGAAGTTTTAGTTCAGGAGTTTTCGTCCAAAAGGTCTCGATCATAAAGATATTAAGGGTTAAAGTTAGTGATTTTGTTGAATTGTTGTGCAGAAAGTGAGTTTCGGCCAAGTTTGAGCAACCGTAATTATTTTACTATAACTCCGCTTTACAAACAGCTTGTTGTTTTGAAAAATATGGCCGGTGAACTTAATTTTACTAGAAGACATTTCGTTCTAAAAAGTTTCACAACCTAGTTAAAAACTGCCGCAAACATGGTCGTTACAGCTAATGTAACACTTGAATCGTAAAAATAATATAGATTTTCAGAAAATAATAGTTACGGCAAGTTTATGAAAATGTGCATATCTTTGTCGTTTCAAACCGTTTTCACGATAATATGTCCTTAGCTTCGATCAAGTATACTAATATATTTTGACTAGTCGAAATAATTTGTGAAGCTTAAGGCTCGTTTTGACCCAAACAATGTCAAAACAGTTCTTGAAAATTCGAAAATAATACGCTTCGTCGTCAAACTTTAAAAATCCATAACTTCGTTATAACTCCGCTTTTATCCGCTCAAGCGCCACGGATTCGTTTTAAAGTATATTTTCTAAATATCAAGGCCAAAGTTTCGTACCAACTGTCGGATTTTCCAGAAAAATGAAACAAGGACAGAACCTAATTTATACGTATTGAAAATAATTTTTCTCGGACAAAACCTATTCTAATCCCTTCAAATCAACTCCAAAGCTAATCTAATCCTACCATACACCTTCTTAGGGTGTCATGGGTTCCTAATCACCATCAAGACCAAAGAATACCATGGGAATATTTATAGGATGACCAATATGTATATATAACTTTAAAATCATGAAAATGGTATAAATCACATATCATGCATACTATCTCCAAAATGAAGAGATTCATATGAAATGAAAAGGAAACATGAAAATGATAAAACAAGCTTACTAGTGAAAATGATGAGGTGAAAGTAACAAGGATTAGCCTAAATACTCTTGGTTTTTATTTCAAAACCATATAAAGAGTATAAACTAGATTGTTTTACACTTGAGAAAAGTTTTGGAAGATGATCCCTTGGAACCTTGATGTATAACCGGTTCTTATGGAGAGAAAACAAGGAGAAGAAGTTTTTGGCTACTAGGTGAAAAATCTTGAGGTTGAATGAAATGAGGTGAATTATTTGAAGTATAAATCTACACTTGATTGAAAAATCTTACCAAATCATGAATGTCACCCCTAAGGGCCGGTTTTTAGGGGACTTGGTTCCCAATTATATATTTTTTTTTTAAAAATTGTATTGTGTACATATACTTGTGTAATAATTGATAAAAGGTGTAAGAATATATGTAGAAAATGTACAAGTATAGGTAAATGAAAATTTTTGGTACAAGTAAGTTTTTAATAAGTCAAAATAGAATGTAATGAGATGATAAAAATTGTAAAAATACATTCCTTGTGAAATTTTAGTGATAAAATAATTATCGTATAATTTTTAAGAAAAACGACGTAATAATTTAACTTTAACGATTTATGTACCAAATAAATTTGAAACACTAGGAAAACTAAAAATATAGTTTTTATAACTGAATGTAAGTTTAAAAATACATCGGGATCATTTTTGAAAGTAATGGATTAAATTTTTAAAATAATGACTCACGCGATAAAGATTATTAAATATAAAAATTACGCGTATAAAGTGAAATGAAATGTCGTGAATGAATTGATATGATGCAAATGATGTCAATGGAATGTAGACTAATCTTAGTCCATATGAAATGTTCGTGATGTTATGATCATGAATTCACCGCTAAACCTTTAAGGTTACGCGAATTTGAAACACGCAAACCAAGTTTACGATAAATGTTGAAATAATGAGGCGTAAATTGTGTCAAGAAATGACCTGAAAGTACGGGTTGTCACACATCATTCTATACGAATCTAAGTTATCCCATCTCAAGTTCATGACTCAGCGCAACAAGAAAAGTGCAAGATTTCAGAAAGGTTCAAGGGTTATCGTTTAAAGATTTTTGAACCTCTATCGTCACTGATCCAATCTTCCAAGTCTTGACTCAATTTCAAAAGGTAATGAAATGGTTCTTAGAATGCTTTGTGTGTAAAAATTAATACACCAAGACTACGAGGGTCTAAACATATGAATGGTTTGTTCATCAATCATCATAGATCTTATAATTACATGAGTCAAAATTCATGTTCGAATACAAGGCACAACAGAAAATGAAATATAAGATCTCAGATTTTTCATGAGTGAGAGATCATTCAAAGATCTTTTCCAGATCCATACTAAACCCATGGAAATCATCATTGATCTTAAATGTGTTCTATATCCGAAAATAAAGAAAGTTTTATAACAATTTTGTTATAAACTTTCTTTGATTCGTTATTGGCACTAAACAGATTATCTAAAGAAATCGTCAAGCAAAAGTTTATAATATACAAATGTTAAAGTTACGATAATAACATGGGTATTATGTCACTACTTTGATTCGGGTTAAAAGAACTAAAACAATAAATCGAATATCTCATCTCTTGTTACCTCCCTGAGATCCGAATACCTTGGATTCGAGTATCCATAAAAGGAATTAGGCTGTGTTCTTGATGGTTTACCTCAAGATTAACCGCCTAATGAGAAAGATTAGCCTGGTATACTCATTAAATTAGGGAGATGATTTTTATAGAAAGATTAGAAAGATGATTTTTTAGAAGAGGCACTTAATGGGTCGTACAGTATATGATGGAGAGAAATTAGGGTTTGATTGTGTGAGTAATTTTAGGTCAAGTGTGAGATTAGTGTGTTACTTATACAGCCGAAATATTAGGGCAGCACTATTGTGGACGGGGTGTAATTCCTTTGGGCTTCTCATTTGGGTTTGGAAGTCTCTATCCGAATATGGGCTTTTGGTGGTCGTATTTCGTTTGGGCTTCTCATTTGTGCTCGAGATTGATACTTTTTCACGTTAACTAAAATGAAGAAATTTGCTATCCAAAAATTTTATAAAATTATTGGATAACAAAACTTTGACAAGAGAAGTATCTTGGTATTAATTTAACAAGGATACACGTTTAAGGACATTATGTGTTTAGAGTTGGATCGGATTTGATCTTCACATGGGCCTGAACGGATCTACTGTTAATTTGAAAAGTGAAATTTGTTCAAATGGGCCGACCTTTATGATTATACTTGGATGATGGACTGATGGGCTTATCAGTATTGGATCTTACACAAGAGATTTGGACTTTATGAGTTGTGATAATGAGATTTGATGATGAGATCTAATGATGAGATTTGTTGTGGTATGAGGTTTGATACTTTGGTTTATACATTTTCACGGAGGATACTATTTCACGGCATGAATTGATGATTGGACAAAGTTGACTACGGGGTTGTTTGGACGGTATTTCTTATTTGGTTTGAAGTGAGGTTTTCCGGGCGCGTTTACTTATTTCGTCTTCTTTCTTTCTACCTTTCCGCGAAGATGACTTGTTTGGGCATTTATAGAGTGTTATAAAGACTTGGATATTTAGTTACTTTTGTGATTCTTTCTCGCTTAACCCACAACGTAACTATCACTTCGGTGTCTCACGCGGTTGAGGATATGTCAAGAGGTTTCGTACATTGGGTACACCGTTTCTTTTTCACAAGGATTAGTACAAGCTTAAGTAGCAAATCTGGGGAATTCTACTTCATGTTCAAGTTTGGTATATCGGGTTTACTTCACAAAGTGGTCAAAGCAATTCTTGATGTGAATTTTTGAATGGTGTAAGCCAAAGTGTTCAAGTGATGTGATGTGATCAAGAATTCCATGGAATATTCAACGTACAAAATGTTAATGATACTTCACGCCTAAGCAAAATCTTTCAAGAATCTTCAACGTCATACATGATTTTTTAAGATGTTTGCTTATGACAAGAACTTCTCGGGAAAATTGTCGTACACGTTAATGATGTTTCCGAAAGTTCGAAACCATCATGGGAGAGAAACGTGTACTTTGATGTTTTACGGTCAACCTCCAGGGGAAAGTAATGAATACTATTCTACTTAGCATGGTTTGTGAAGTATTCTACATATGGGAGAAGAGTTGTTGACAATGGGATCAAACAATTTCTTTAAATCTTCTTCTGAGGGGGGTTGACATCTTCCTTGGAGAACTCCACATCCAATACTGCCAGTTGACTATTATAAACTAAGTAAATGGACTCAGTTGCACCAGCAGTGATGTTTTCAAATTCTTGCTTCAAAAGAGTCTTCTGAGTTTTCTTGGTGTGTAATCTCCACCAAATCTGGTTTCAATGGCTTTTAACAAACTCTGAGCATCTTTGTGGTTGTTGAAGGTGAGTTGATGATCATCAAGAATTGCCATAAGTAAAAGACTTCTGGCCTTGAGATCATTGCCTCTTAGAGCCATTTCTTCGTTAGTGATAGGATCACCTCTTTCTTTAGTAATGGTCTTACCAGTAACTTCTTCAGTGATAGTGCGTTTGTAAGTGTCTCCATAGAGCACAATGTTCCACAGCTTGAAATCAAGTACCAAGAAGTACTACTCTATGCGCATTCGAGAGTTCATATTCATTTGGCTCCAACTTAGGAACTCGGTTAATCGAGTTGGATTTGTCGTAATCCATTTCTTCATATCACCACACAGATCTTCTAAAACAAAGCTTCAGACACAAGCTCGATACCACTGTGGAGTCCCAAACCTTGGATCTAGAACACTTAGCTTGCAAACGTGTTAGTTGCCTTGGATGGATCCAAAACAACAATGAGAAACTTTGTTGTAGATGCACACAAGTATGCGGAATCTACTTGAATGCACTTAGAAGATTATTGTAAGAACAAGTATAACACCAAACACTTCAATATTATTAAGCAATAATACGAGTACTCTCCTAGTACTAGGATTTACAACCTTGAAGCTCTACTTTAGACGGCTAGAATGTATATCTGTTTAACCTAGCTAGGATCTCCCTTTATACACTAAGGAGATCCCTTACGAGATAACTATGCATTAGTATATCATATCTTCTATTGGAATAGAAGATATGTCGTTATAACTCTTACACGACATTCCTTACTTAGAACAAGACAAACTCTAACACTATCAAGACTAATATTTGTACTATCAAGACTAACTAGTTAATATTTATCAAATAACACTATCAATTACTAACTCCATTGAAATAAGTATTAACTCCCAAAACGCGTATTTTCCAACAAATCTGTTCATCACGTTTGTTTATTTCAAAAACTGCATCAAACTCAGGAGCATCCGAAGATGTCTTGGCATTTGAGGTTTTAATATTTTCGTTAAGATGTTGATATTTTAATTGTAAATCAAGATATTCAACCTCTAATTTAGAAAAATGCCTGACCATGTTATCATGATCATCCTTTTCGATTTTATCATGCAATTTCGAATTTATGGTCTCAAGTTCAATGACACGATCTTGGAAAACTTTCAATTCAATCGATAATTCATGAAATTGAGAAACAGTAATTGAATAATTCGTAACAGTATAAAACACATCTGAGCAATACATCTAGAAATCAAATTTTCATTAAGGATGTAAATATTCTTCCTCTCAATCTCATTACTTTTAAGCTCACATGCACTAATTTTAACCTCGTTTTCCATTTCATTAAACATCATTTTCATTTCTTTAACTTCAATATCAATGGCCATTTAAATACCCTCGAATTGTTCTTTTAGTTGTTTAAAGAATGGAATGACCTATGTTAAATAACAAGCTTTTGTTTGTTCAAAACCCCTTTCCCCTCCAGTAATTCCTGTTGGAGTGATTCTCTTCTTACATGTTTTCTCGAAATCAACAAATAGTTGGTAAACTACGTATAAGTTGATTAAGGTTTTACTTTGAGAGGGAAGAGTTCTAGGCACTAAATGCATTGGTGTATTGGGAGGATACACTGTAGCAGGACGCAATTTCCTAAGGGGAGGATTATTCTCAATAAGATCTTCTGCCTTTTTCTTTTCCATGTCTAACTTCCAAAACACTTGTTCAGGGGTTAATTGAGTCTGAGGTCTAAACTTAGCCGTGGCTATCCAGTTATCCTTAGTGTAATTGGGAGTTTTGAAATTAATGTTATGACTTACACACCAAGGATCCTTTAATTTCTTTTCCATTTTCTCTCTAGTGTTCTCAACACAAGTTGGCTTCTGTGTAGGCTTAAGAATCTCACTACCATCATAAATCACATCATGAGCTACTTTTGCTTTCTTAAGATATGCAGGATTGGGATCTTCTATAAGGCCAATACTATGCTTATCACTTAATACTCTATGCTTAGTGTTCAGGTGAGCAGTCTGAATGGTGTTGCCTTGTACGTACAACTTGTTTTCAATTTTGTGTTCAAAGCTTTAAGGTTGGAAAAATCATTTAAAAGTTTTGATTCCTTTTCATTGAATTCCTGTTTAAGCACTTTTACATTTTCTTGAAGTTCTTTCTTTTGCTTAACGGTCTTATTAAGTTTTTCATGTAAGGAATTTAACTCTTGTTTTAATGTTTCTTCCCTTAAATTATTTTTTTTCTCGATTAATGTGCGTGATTGGCTATCCATTTCTCGCTCACGGATGGTCACCAAATTTAGCACAATCGCTCATATATGGCAACTTGATCCTTATAAATATTTAGTTCAGTGTTCATGGAATCATCAGGTGCAATTCAGTGTACTCATCGAATACACATTAATCATTAACTACAGAAGATTCACCACTTGGTACAACAAGACTTTTATCATGTTTCACATATTGTTCATATGGGACAACATTGCTATTACCCATATTTTCAATATCTGATTCCAAGATTTCTGTTGATTGTACTTTGTCGAGAATCTTTTGCTCATCAACCATGTCATATAGTTTTAGTACCTCTGATATGATAGCATCCTTGGAGGGACAGGCTTGTTGAGGTGATGAGACCATTTGAGAAATATTAGCCATGAAGATGGTCTGTGCCATTGGTTCATCATCAATATCAGAGTCAAAAGCATCACAATATGCAACTTGGAAGACATTGGGATTGTTCTGTGCCAAATCATAGACTGGTTGTTCATCCACATCTGCATCGTATGTTTTGGCATTCCCATCAGCAAGAAACAACAACTCTTCCTCATCTAACACAACTCCACTATCTTGAGCTTGCACAAGCAGCATCTTATCCCTGAAGTACTCAGCATTCTGTGGACATTTTGGTTGAGTACAGTTCCTAGCAATGTGTCCTTCTCCTCCACAGTTGTTGCACTTAATCGGTTTCCCTTGACCCTGTACCATGATCCTTCCTCGGTTCTGGACACCCACATAACCAGCTCCCGCTCCAACATTCCCGCCATACAGCTCCTACATTCCCTCGTGCATTATATCGTGGATTCACATTCTGCCTTCCTTGCACGTTCTGAAGCACAACCCTTCCATCTTCAGTAGCATCATGATTTTGTGGATTAGATGAGGTTCTGAGATGGTTGTTGGTGTGGGGAAGTAAGTTTTTGTTTTGTTGAACCATTAGGGCCAGTTGCTTTGCAAGGTTTCAATAAACATGTCAGATGGGGAATATCCTGAGTCTGATATGGTAATGTGATTCTGATTCTGAGTTGGTATGACTTGGGATGCTTTGGTACTTATCCTCACATTTGAAAGAAATGCAGTCAAGTCATTTGAAGAGTTTGTAGCAGCAGTATTAGATTGAAATTTCTCCAAGATCAAACGCTCAAATGTAGCATGTTTCTTATGTTGGAGTAAGTAAGCATACAAGTGTTCATAGTTGGTGTTCTTCAGTCCTTTGTTCAACTTGACTGCAGTAACAAATCTGTGCCATTCAGGGTTCATGTTGTTTACGAACTTGGAATTGAGTTGGATATTTGGCATTGTCATGTTGATGTTCCTCATATCATTCACAAGTTTGTGACACCTCACATGATACTCTGTGATACTTTCCCTTGGGTTCATCTTGAAATTATTAAAGTCGTCATAAAGTCGTGACTCTCATCTTCCTTACTCGGGATTCGAACCGAGAGAAGCATCTTGACATTATCCCAAGACTGCCTTGGCCTCGGTTTTGTGATTGATCAGCTTGTAAATGTCCTTTGGTAGACCTTGAAGTATGATGTTTGAAGCTCTAATGTCAGCATCATATCTCTTCTTCTCCTTATTATCAAGATCATCATACGTCCTTGGTCTGTCCAAACCCAAAACGACAGTTCCATCAGCTCCAGTTTCAAGATGATCTCTGGTTGTTCCCATTTCGAATGGTCCTTCATCAATTGACTTAATGATGTTGAGACCATTCTCTTTGCCCAAGCAGTACAGTCTGATTCTCTGTGCCTAAGAGTCATAATCGGTTCTATCAAGCATAGGAGGACGAGTATCGGATCCTGCAGCTTGAACGTCATCAGCAACGGAAGAGATGATTGTAGACATGATTCCTAAGTATACGGGATTTGACTACTCTTTGATTAAACCGGGAAATAGATTCTTTCACGGGATTTTACTAAATCAAGAGGAAACCGTAGAACTTAACACAAAAATGTCAAATTTCAAGCGACAAGTCGCAGTCTTGACAAATCGCACAATGGTCAAATCGCAGTGTGACAAATCGTAGTGAATTAAGTCGCAGTGAATCAAGCCGCAGAGACAAACCGCATAAAGTGACAAACCGCAGTGACAAAACGCAGGAAGTAACAAACCGCAGTGACAAGTAGCAGAAAGGTAATGTCAACTCACACCCAAGAGCACTCAAACCGCAGTCTAGAAAAGCAATCTGAGAGTCAAACCGCATACAAGAACAAGTTCAAAAACCACACTTTTCCAATCAAAAACACTACAACCAAGATGAATCTAGCCTTCCAAACCAAAAACTAGACTAATATGATGATCCTAAACAAAAAAGTACAATCAAAATCCAAACTTTAACACTAAATAAGATCAAGATGTTGAAAATGTCTCTAAACTCATTCAAACCCAAAACTTATGAAAACCAACTAAGAATCCAAGAACATGTAAAGTAGATGATCAAACCATGGCTCTCTGATACCATTTGTAACATATTGGTTTTTATAAGCACACAATCACAAGCACAAGGGTTCGATTAGTATGAGTCCTAGAGAGAGAAAGTGGAGAGAAATGGGAACTTCTAGTAAGAGAAACAAAAATATATTATGAAGCTCCACCCTTTGCCTTGCAAGGCAAATGGTATTTATAGTACGTGTCATACAGGATACGCCACCTACGGGCTATGGATCAGGCATATAGTGGGTAAAGACCCATTCGTCCTCCACGGTATTACTTAACTAACTACTAGAAATACTAAAATGACTACAACTACGAGCTTTCTACTGATTACATATACTTGAGGTGACCGAGTCTTTAACTACCAGATTTTCTAAATCCCAACATAAGTGGTTGATGTGGTGGTTGATCGTTGTTTGGTGGATTGTCACCCATGGTGAAAAGTGACAAAGTTACGAACAAAAACACGAAGAAGGGGATAGACTACAAGGAAGCTAATGAAAAAGAGAAAAAAATCTCATTTGATAGGAATCAAGCGAGTGGACCTAAACGAGATAGAAATCTATCTAGCTATTATATTCCCCGGCAGCGGCGCCAAAAACTTGATAGCAGGGTTCGGGGTCGAGAAAACCTCCTTTTCTACGAGCAAGCTTTTCAACCCTCTAGGTAGTGAACCTAATCGTTGTAGTGTAGTATGGGGTAAGCCTCAGGGATTGATATCGTTCTCTAGGGGAATAGGAATGCTAGAAAGAGATTTATGACGAGAAGGTGGGTTGAGGATCATTCTTTTTAGTATTTTTTATGTTTTTTTAGAAAGCAAGGGTAAATATCTCGGGGTATATGATTGGGGGGTGGTACTTCTACCGATTTCACTACTTTAACTAATTTTCTAATTTACTAATTAACCTAAGGATAGATTATGCTAATTGATGTGTGCTCATATGATGATTAAAGATGTGTTCACTTAGATGCTATTAATCCCTACTTATCTTTTATTGGTCGGTTGAATTGTCACTTCCTTTATATTAATTAGTGCGTTGTATTCCATTTGGTCGTAGGGTGGTGCCTAATTCCCTAGTTCTATGAATTGTAACTCTCCTCTAGCATACCCGGGATCGGCAAGTGCAATAGCATCTCCTCTGAATATACTACTATCCTAAAGCTACAATTCACACAATAAACACAACGGATGGCCTAATGTGCACTCGAA
The DNA here is from genome assembly GCA_022545495.1 of Chrysanthemum lavandulifolium. Lineage (NCBI taxonomy): Eukaryota > Viridiplantae > Streptophyta > Magnoliopsida > Asterales > Asteraceae > Chrysanthemum > Chrysanthemum lavandulifolium. Next base: position 248,680,380 of record CM040245.1, on the reverse strand, counting down.
GGCTTTTTTGCTATTTAGGACGTCCAAGCTAACAACATGAAAGAAGAAGCCAGTTTTCTTACTCTAGCGTCTACCAATTAAGACAAGAGACAACCTAACAACAATCAATAACTAGGTTTCATAGATCTAAGCAAACACAAGAATAATTTAGCTAGACATGTTAAAGAAGCAAGCATACACACAAACAATTGACCATGGGGTAGACATAATAATAAATTGGATAAACAAAATTATCTTGATGTTTAAAATAGGGTATGGAACCCTATAATATTGTCCAAGTCAGACTACAACTGAGTTAGGGTTTGCTCTCCAAAGTTCTACCTCCTAAAATACAAAAAAATCGAATTCTATATATACATTAACAATCGCGACGGCATCACCTTTTGCTAGTGACGCCGTTAGGTCGCCGTCATTAGGGTTTCTTCGGGCTAAGTCATCGCTGGTACGACGTCACTGAGGAGTGTGATGCCGTTAGTCTTTAGTAGCGACGTCGTCTCAATCTTGGATCTTGGGTGTCCGTGTGGAAATTGTGAGTGACGCCCGAAATAAGGCGCGCGACGCTAGGTTTAGGACCGAAATTCCGCTGAGTCGCCGCTTGCACTTTTGATCAAGTCTTCTATAGGGGACAGTACGCCTTTGGTCAGACGCGTCAGTGTCGCTGGAGACCCTTTGATGTTGACTTTGCTATTTTCTTCATGTTTTCGCTCCTTTTCGTCCAAATGTGCTTCTTTCCAGCATTTTGCTTCCAAAAGACCTAAAATGTGAAAAGGAACGATTTTGAGTAGTAACGAATATAAAATGTGTTGATTTAGGGCTTAAATGACCCCCTAAAAACGTATGTTTTAAATCCTTATCATAGTACATGAGGTGTAGGAGCCTTTTTTAGTAAACCTATATCATAGTTAATGAGCATTGCATGTAACTCACTAATTGTCTTTCCCATGCAATGCATATGATAATTGTACACAAATCAAGCAAATTTCTTGTTAAGGGATCTGTTGATGAGGCCAACGCAAATATCTTGCGAAAGTTGGTAGTTGAGACACTCAAGTTGATCAATGTAACGTTTTATCTCAAGTACATGAGTACTCATAGATTTACCGTCCTCCATTTTGTAGCCGTGTAGAGAATCTAGAAGATCAAAAAGTTCTACACCTGCCTTATTCTCAAAAATAGATTTGAGCTCAGTAAGCATATATTGGGGAGAATGATGCTAAAATTGCTTTTGCAAAGTGGGAACTATACTACCCAGCATAAGACATGCGACCTCATTGTGACGGTCGTACTGAGTAGTCCATGCTGCTAAAACCTCATTCGTAGAGTTTGTAGGAGGAGCTGGAGGACAAGGCTTTTCCAATACATCTAGTCTTTTAGCAACTCGCAGGACATTCCTCAGCTGCCTATACCAATAATTGAAATTATCGCCAATCAATTTTCTTGATTAATCATAGATTTGAAAGCAGAACTTATTGTGTGGTTATCAGGTTGAGCCATTCTACAGAAAGTTAGTACTTTCGATAATTCAACTTTTAAAAAAAATTAAATACCCATTGGTTAATATTCATATAAACCATAAAATTTTCTTAAAGCTAGGATCCAAATTAATATAGTACCATTAAATCAGTTGATCTGCTAGTATTGATAGTATTTAGTAAGGTAATAGTCGAACAATAATTGTCAAACTTGTTGCAATTCCTAGATCATTATGGAATTTACTAATTGCCAAACTCGTTGCAATGTAAGCATGTTTCATCCCATCTTATGCCTTGGGTTACTAGATTTCACTCTAACTCAATTAAGTTGTCCAATTTAAAAAACTATAAATTTATCCCAGATATGTCTAACATAACGTAGAGATTTACCTTGGGATTATAATCTAGCTACGTCTAACGTAACGTAAATTGCAACTATAAGTGTTTCTTTAACTGTATGGCATAAACTTAAATTCCAAAGGGTACAAATTCTTTTGATTGTGTGTAATCAAATATGTACGAAGAAGCATGCGTACATCTTCGTATCAAAGTTTTTAGGGTAAAAGCCATAAAATAAAAGCGATTTGTCAATTTTTCCGACTTGAACACTTACTTTTTCATTTATTACTCAACGAACTTTCAAAATTTGTTCCAACTTCACCCATATGACCCGCTTATATTAAAATAATAACTAAAATGACTATATTACCCTCAAAGATATGGGTGAAGTTAGAACAAATTTTGAAAGTTCGTTGGTGAAGTTAGAACAAATTTTAAAGAATACAAGGGTAGTGTAATCATCTCAGTTATTATTTTAATATAAACATGTCATATGGGTGAAATCAGAACAAATTTTAAAAGCTCGTTGGTGAAGTAAGGTAATAAAAAAGTAAATGTTTCAAGTCGGCAAAATTTGAAAAGTACATTGTTATTTTATGGCTTTTACCCAAGTTTTTAATAAAACTTTACTCAATTAAGTTTTCTTATTAAGAATAAAACAACAAAGTTTTAATCGAGGTATTGGGTAAACCAATCAAAGAATTACCAATAATTATTATCTAATATATCGTACTACTGTATGAGTCAAAAGACCCAAGTTATTCGGTTAATTACCACAAAGTGCCGCGTAGAATTAAGGTAATTCACACTTAAGATGTGTTTGTCAATCAAATAGTCGTAGGTAACTCCATTTTGACGTACAAAGAAGCGGAGAAGCGGGTCAGCGCGAAGCTTATTAAAAACCTTTTTCTTAGGTTGCAAATACATGACACCCTCCTTATACCTCTCTTATAGTTTGTGAACAATGGATGAGCCTTTCTAACTATATATACAAATAACATAAATCGACTAAAAGTTTAAGTTTTCATTCTTAAAAAACACATTAAAACTATTATTAGTCTGGTTTAATTTTCTTTTATAAAACACCCTTTGCTTTGTTACTTATCAAACAATAAAAAAAAAAGCAAACAAGAAAATAACCAACTATTAATACACATGCATAAATAAAATCAACTAACATGTATATTTTGAACTCAGACTCCCACTTGTTTTCGATCTAGGTACAAGTGAACCACATACATCGATAAATCTATTGCGTAAGTTCCACGTTAAAAATATACAATAACACACAAAAGTTGATTAAATAAACGATACATAATGAGGTCTTCCCCAATTTTACAATTAATTAAATTTTATGTAATTAACATGTCATGCAAACCTAAAACCCTAATTAATTAACATATATCTATTTAATTAAGCATGTAAACAATACATAACAATTAAAGCATACACATATCAAATATTATATATCCATGACAAAACATGCATGTTTTCATCATGGATCCCCACATAGTCACTTATTATCATATAATCAAGTCAAGCAAGAATGAATATATAACGACATAAATCAATTACTCATTAATCATAATACATAAAAAATTGCATGCAACCTAGGGTTTCTACAAATTTGCGAAACCTAATTTTTTTTTAATTACAAGGCAATCGGCCTTTATTAAAAAAATTTAAACCCTAGAAACAAAGAAACATGCAATAATCATTCAAATATTTGATTTTAATGCGTTTAGGTAATTAATTACACAATATTAATAGTTCGTGATGCCACTGTTAGAATTAATAATCATGACAAGCATATTAATAATATAAATCACATAGAGCAGGCAACGGAAGACTTAATCAAATACTTGTAATTAATTAACCAAAACATAAAAGTAAACGTACCTTGCAAGCAATCCAAGCAAACACAAGCGATCAAGAATAACAAACCCTAAAGTCAGGGTATGCAAATCGACACACACACTAAATCGATTAGGTTTCTTCACAAAATCCAATTGGGATTTTCCTATGATCTTGTACACGCATATTGATAGTGATTCAATGTGAATGCTAGTTTCTTGATCACAATAGCTTAACCAAACACTTTCGTTACGCTCAAGGTCAATCACATATCCCTTCACGGGGTTTCGTATTGTCGACCAAGGAGTAAGAGGGGGAGAAGAGAAGAAGTTTGGTCAACTATGGAGAATCAAGTGTACCAAAGAATGAATACATGGGGATGTACTTATACTATAATGGTATAGTCCAAGTTTACAAAGGATTCCTATGTGGGAATCCCTTGTTCGACCGGTTTCAAGCCTAAGAGGGGTTTCTAGAACCTTCTCTTGGCTTGTTTCCTTTTCTTCGTATCCTTTTTACATTTAACGACCGTTAGCCTTTTTACTGTTAAGTCCTAACGACCGTTAAACGCTTATTGTGAAATAATAATTAATTCATAACATTTATATTAATTATTATACATTGAATCTCATACGCAATGAGTGCAATCCCATAGCCTCGTGTTTGAATCTGGTCATACGTATATTAAATATAGTCCACAAACTTACACACCATAACTTCATGACTACATTTCCTTGTCTAAGCAAGGCATCATCATACAAGTTATAACTATCCCAGACATCATCACAGAATAGACACTGCCACTAGATTACATTTCCTGTACTACTTAATAATACTCACTATATCGGCAGCCACATCCTCACAAGAATAATGAAGTATTAGTAAGAAAGTAGGCCTCACCTAGTGGATAGATCACATCTGTGTGAATCCCAATCAAACCTCCTTTGGCAGTGTAGAATGTAGTCTTAAATTTAAAAATTATATGAACATTACCCATTGAAGCCATTTTTGCACTTTAGATTTACACTTAAGTTATAATAAAAGTAAGGGCTTTACCTAATTTGAGTTATGTGGCAATGGGTTCAAACTCCTTAGATTAGTCGGCCATTAGGTCAGAAACGATGGTTACCACGAAAATAAAAAAAATGTAGATTTAGTTAGAATCAAACATGCATGAGAGGTATCCATTTTAATGCTTCTACATTGATTGATGAATCAATATGTACATTTAATTTGAGTTGCAGACTAGTGAAGTATGCGTACAAGTCACAGATACTTGAACAATGAGTGTTAAGGCATCAGTATCATTAGCTAGTGGATGTTATTCATGTTAGGCATAGACGGAACTTGAAAAGTTTAATTAGAGGGACATCACTTTAATATTTTTATTTTAGGAGGGCTAGTTTACATATTCGGATATTCATATAACATTCGTACTAATAATACATAGGGTAAATTGCAAAAATGGTCCCTAAAGTAGCCCAAATGCGTAAAAAATACACCGAGACAAAAAGTATTTCAAAAACAACATTAATGTTCCATATTTTTGCAAAAAAAATCCACGGAGAGCTACTTTATGCTAATCTTCATTATGTTTGTCGTTAAGTGCCTCGTCACTTAGGGCATTATTGTCATTTCACTCGTCTTATTTCCGCCAATTTTGTTATATCAATGCGGCATGACCTCAATGGCTAAATTTGCAAAGTCAGTTATCATGTTTGCATATTAAATTGTCAAAGTCTTCCGTCATTACACACACACAAACATAAACACACACACCTTTAACAAAAAAATTATCATTTCCTTAACGAGTAACATGTCTCGTTGTCTTGATCTCGTGCTTGCCAGTAAATCATTTGTCATATCGGAAATAATGCTAGCCCATTACCAGCGAGAGGTTGGGGAAGACATTTAGCATGCACTCGAATTGATGAATAGGTGCCGAAGGCTTTCTAATATGTTTGAAATTAGGGGGACCTGATTGGTGAGCTCCAAAACTTAAGGGGTTCGAGAGTTGCAAGGTCCAATGTTAACAAGCTTAAGAGGATTCAGACACCTGATATGCGAAGGATGAGGGGGTTGATGAGGATGCTTAAGCAAACTAACGACAACATTGTTTCCAAGATTGAGTTTGCTGTGAGGAAAATGTACATGTGAGGGGGTTGGGTACTAGAGGCCGGGATGGTTTCTTTTGTTGTTTATGATGATTGTAGGTAGTAGGGGGTTGGGGACTTGTGGTTTTTTTTGTTGTTCTTGCTTCCCCTATTCAATGTAGATGTAGATGTAGATATGGGTTGTGGTTTCCCTTATTGTTAGCTTGTACATGTATGGTTGAAGAATGTAAGGGGTCGTTTGATCCCGATTTTCTTTGTATACAGTTATCGAACCGTAAAACACAAACATAAAACACAAACACAAACTTGTAAATGCTATTAATCGAACCATAAAACACAAACACAAACATATTATGTATAAGAAATTGGATGCAATAACAGAGTACTGATAGGAGTGAACTATCACTAAAGATTAACCCATGTGGAAAACTAGAAGGGGGGGGGTTGAATAGTTTTGCTAATTAAAACTTTCTTTTAATCTATTTAGATCGACTTATGTCAATCTATTTGGTTGTGTGTGTTGGATGTTGATAAACAAGCATATAAAGGTAAGTAATGAAAAGATAAGAGTAAGAAGCACAACACCACAACACGAGTATTTATAGTGGTTCGCCACAAGGACACCTTCCTTGCCCTACTCCACCCCCGAGTCACCTACTCGAGAGTTCGTAATCACTACACCAATCTCCTTATGGCGGAGAAGCCTTCACAACGCCGCCTACCCTTTTCGGTGCTAGGCTAACCACCGGTTCTTTCACCCAAGGTGAACCACACCTACACAACGCCGCCTACCCTTTAAAAGGTACTAGGCTAAGTACCTAGTTCTTTCACTCCAAAGTGAACTACACCTTCACAACGTCGCCAACCCTTTATTAGGTACTAGGCTAAGCACCTAATTCCATTGCAATGGAGGAACTACTACCACACTACACCAACGACTAATCCCAAAAGAGATCTACTCCTTTACAACATCATCAAGGATATCAATATCCTTGGATCTAATACTAGTCTATCTTGTACATCAAAACACACCATATCAAATGTACATCTAAGGCACCTTTCACTAATGCCTTTGACTAGATCTACAAGACACCTTTCACTAATGTCTTATGTCTTTACTTCTAAGCACCTTTCACTAATGCTTCTTGTCTTGACTTGTAAGCACCTTTCACTAATGCTTCTTGTTTTGACTTCTAAGCACCTACCACAAGTGCTTATCCTATAGACGATAGATACCCTTCACTAATATCTTCGTCTTGACACTTGAGACATCTTTCACTAATGTCTTCAACACTACACTTCTTTGAAGAAAGAAAGAGATCATCAACAAGAGGACTTCAATAGCCTTGATGATGAGGAAGCATGGCAACTCATGGACTTGAGCTTGCTTGACTTCAAAGGTGGTGATCTTGCCTTTAAGAGGAACCCAAAAGATCACACAAAACAAAACTACAAACATAGATCTCTTAGATCTAAGGTTAGAGATTTAACTCGTGGGAGAAAGTGTGTTAGAAAGGGTGAGGAACAATGAAGAAATGGCTCACTATTTATAGAGGAAAAGCCATCGTTCTCGGATCCACGGATCCTTCCACTGGGATCCGCTAGCACAAAGCCGTGGATCCGTGGAACGCTCCTCTTGCCCATGGGTATTTTTGGTTATGGGTCATGGGTTGATCCATGGTTTTCTTTCTAGATACAATGTATCTTAAGGATACAATGAACTTGGTTAAGTGGTATATATAAAACCATGGGTTATGGGTCAAAACCATTTGCTAGTTTTTACCTATTTAGTATATACTTGTTTTTACCCATTTTAGTATATACTTGTTTTTGCCCATTTTAGTGTATACTTAGTTAAGTATATGTTATCCCAATATGTAAACACTAGTTGTTGTACATATGTATATCTAAAGCATAAAATCACTTAAACTTATTTTAGTGTTTTATGTGAAAGCGTAAGTGTGTTAGAAAAACTATTAGTGTTGGATCGATGTACTCTAACCAAACTAACTTAAATAGCTTGTTAAGGTTTAATAACCTCGGATAAATCCTAAGTTATTAACAATGAAAACACTGAGCAAACTCTATTAAGTATGCGGAATTTACTTAACAAAGCTAAGAAGAATAACTTTAACTTTTAACGATTTTATTAATAACTCTAACTCTGCTTATTATGCAGACTCTTTAACAACTCTAAAAATATCGAACTTCTCTAAAACTCTAATAATGTCACGTAAATCTAATATCAATCTAGGGGTCCTTTTATAGGCTTAAGGATAACCCTAAACGATTTACAATTCTTATCCTTGTACGTCAAGTAAACAATACTTAGAAAGTTCTAGATAAACATTACTTTCTATCTTTAATCTAATACAACCGACTTTAATCTTTGCGTAATTTGATGATAAGCAAGATTTGACTTTTACTTAGCAAGATTTTGACTTCTTGCAAGATTTTATCTTTCTGCAAAGACTTTGTTAATCTTCAAGACTTTAATATTGTGTATCCCAACAATTAGTTCAAACCATTTACGTATTTTATTTGTTTCGTTAAATGATTTTACTTTTGTTATCGACAAAACATTAGAAGATCGTAAAATATAAATAAACGTTTACGGCTTATTTGTATTAACAATCTCCCCTTTTGTTGATGACAAAACATAAATTATTTTAAGTAAAAAGCTAAAATTCGTAAAAGTTTAAATTTGTAGTTTTTACTTTCTTCTCCCCCTTTTTGTCGAAACAGAAAGAGCTTTGAAAGGAAGCAACACATTGTTTTTAAGAAAAACGTGTGAAAAGTTGAAAAGAAATAAGAATTAAAGAGCAAGTAACGGAAAAGAATCTCGTCGTTACTCCCCCTTGACGAGTCCATCCCTAAGTAAGGGCGTCAAGAAAGTAATGCTAATCTAGTTCATTTGCAACTAATGTTTGCAAAAGATTACGTCTATGTGACGGGTGTGCTCCCCCTAGATGATTGCAATTTTGCAACAGGAAGTCATGAAATATAAATCTAAGATTGCAAGTAATTTTTCAATGTACTGTTTTGACACCAAGCTCCCCCTAGCTTTTAGGGTGTCAAATTCTTCATGTGTTAATTGAATAACTTACAAAACAAAGGTTAGAAAACAAGTATAATTCACAATTTCCTGCAAATGTGGTCCAAGTTAGTAGGAAAATAGTTTCCTGTCTCACGGATCCCACGGTTCCCTCCAAGTAGGGATCCGTCTAGGCAATTATGAGGGATCCGTCTGGCTGATGAATAAAATCAGCAAAGGTGATATAACAAGTAATGTTATCACATAAATGAGATATGAATACAAAGTAATCATATGCTCAACAAAATAACAAGTAGCGTGTAATTCCATTTAATAAAACAAGAGTTATGATATACATGACTCTAAAAATAAGAAAATAGACAATACATGATTAGGAATTTCTAGACCAACTAACGCTTGATGCTAGGATACCACTAAAATTCTTCTAGCTCAAGTTTTGTTTAGGTTTGATCTCGTCGAAACGTTCGAGGAGATGATAGAACATGAAACGTTGGTCTTCTCGTACTTCATGTATCAAACTTTCAACATGTTGACAATGATAGCAATCTTTTTCATGGCTAGGTAGTGGTGGTAGATGAAATGAAATGGCTTGATGCGAAGGATCAAGTGAAGCGGCTTGTGGGGCTTCAAACGATGGAGGGATTGGTGGAGGTGTATTTGAGAATGGATCGACCAAGAATGATGGTGGTGGTAAATAAGTGTCAACTTCCATATGGTCGGGTGGTTGGCTTTGATGATTTCTCATAATCCAAATAGGATTATATGATGGAGACGGCGAAAAGGAAGCCGGAGCAAGTGTTGACTCAACACCTTGATTTTGAATCATTATTCCTCCGAATGAGGAGAATGTTGTCGTGAAGCGGATGAGACGGCCTAGGAGGCAAGTCCTCTAAATTGTAGAGGTGTGGTGATGATAGTGGTGAAGTAAATGAAATAGCTCTAGGAACCAATGGTGATGGTTTAGTGGAGATGATATTGTTTGGCCTAGGAGGTATGGTGGTGTTTGGCATAGGTAGTTTTGTGGGTACTATCCTTTTAGGAATTGGTTTGATTGGATGATGAAGGATCCTATCATTTGTTGGCTTGACCGGAGATGATTCGGTTGAAGAGATTTCGTGTATAACACGAGCCCTTTTCATGGGTGGTTCTTTGGTGGATAAGTTACTACTTGGGGTTTTCCTCATGATGAGATGATTTCAAGAGGTTACAAGAGCTGAAAGTTAGGATGAGTGTGATGACTATGGAGGTCCTAACAAGGTGGTTTATAAACTAAGAGATTTGGCAAGTGCATTTAAGCCTTAAGCCACTAGGATTCATTGGAATGTGATGATTAACATGCACAAGAGTCAACTACAGAGGTTGTGCTGATCTAGGAACTCATTTAAGATGAGATAGAGTGTTTGAGTTAGGAAGATGAGTTGAAATGATTGTTTTAGCAAGATTTGACCTAAACTGTCATCCGGATCCCACGGTTCCCTCATCAGAGGGATCCGTCTAGGCTAGTCCTAGGGATCTGGCAATCAGCAACTATGAAGGAGTGGAAATGATGTTTCTAAAGTCTAAGATCTGTATCATCTTGAGTGTTTTTCAGTCTTCCTAATTGTCTTAGGTGATAGGGTCTTTAAGAACTTGAAGGTAATGAGTGATGTAGCTAATGATTGTCTTTTATGGAAGGATTTGGAACTTTCATGAGTACCAATGAATGAGCAAGGATGACACTAAAGATGAGAATGTCAATTGAAGCTAAAAGATCCTAGAGATCAGGTTATGACTTAGGATTGTGTTTTGGAAAATATCCTAAAGGCTTTGAGATGGGAAGTATAGAGATTGATCAACTTTGACCAATTTTGATGTAAGGATGATTATGACCGTAATTGAGAGAATTCCCATGTTTAGATATGAAGGATCATGTGAAACATGATGTGTGAGTTTTGAGAGCGGAAGAGTGATGGATTAAAATGAAACGATAGATCTATAGACGTTTTTGAGTATGATCTAGGTGAGTTATGTGTAGGAAGAATCTACCTATCTTGATAAGGACTTAATTTTGCCTTAAGACACTATGTTTAACTTAGTGTGAAATGTTCTAAGGATGTGTTTGAAATACATTGCTTGCAATTTCATTTTCTGTTTGCCGGATCTCACGGTTCCCTAAGTGTAGGGATCCGTCTAGTACAACATTTGGGATCCGTCCATCTACTCAGCAGAACCTTTACTAAAGGTATGCAATGATCTTGACAATGCATTATATTCCAAGTTTAGTTGAAAAGGGTTCTAACACTAAGATATCAAATGTAAGATGTTTTATTTCATGAAAGAAATTGGATTACATTGATAAAGCATGAGTATAAGAGAATTGATCCTATTTTGGAATACTACTAGGTTTCTTTAGTGTTTTCGCTAGGAGGATCAATATGTGATTGATGAGTGTTGGTGGAGTCAAGAATGAATAAAGTCTTTATGAGAGATATGTTTAGCGGTTCCATCATCTTGTTCACAAGTACGTACAACGGACTTTGAAATTGAGGATGGAAGTGCATAACATTATGGTAGAGCAGCGTCAAGAACATTCCATAAGGGATGAGTTTATTCTTGGAGCTTTGAAGATTTACAATTCGCCTTGCAAAGAAATAGACGAGATTGTATGGTTATTGTGTTAGCAAACAGTATAACATGTGAGCACAACAAGCTGGAAGAATTTCTCGATTTCCCCTAAGACTCCAAACATTTTCACGTAGAATGAGTGCAAGGTGCTTGTACTCTTCTCGGATGTCTCGTGTGAAGATAATGTTTGGATCGGAGTAATATGGTCGAGGTTTGCATATTATGCGATTTAAATCTTCCGGAGAGGGTATGTGTGAACAATATGGACTATTTTCTTCACGAAAGTTGAAGAGAGAATCAAGAGACCAATCTTCGGTGAAGGCACATTGTCCATGATTTGGAATCCGGAGGATGTGAGCAAAATGTCCAAGGGTTAGAGTGAACTTTTGGTTTTTGATATAAAACCAAAGAGATAGAGAGCGATCCTCGTTACGAACGAGTTCGACTTGACGGAAGAATTCCATTATGAACCTTGGACATATTTTCTCGTTAATTTCGAGAAGACATTCTAGTCCTATGGCTCGGAAGGAGGTATTGATACCTTCTTCGAATTGTAGAGAAGTGTCTACAATATGTCCTTCGTGGAAGTGACGGTTTTTGAGATAATTGAACCCACGGACATGATTGCCAGGTGTGTTGGGTTCGAGAGAGATGTTCGGAGTGTAGACGCTAGTGAGTGAAAAATCAAACTCATATTCATGCGTCATAGTTGAACCTATAGAAGTGATAAGTTAATGGAAGAAGACGTTTGAGATTAACCAATGATTATCTAACGTTTTTACTAGATATTTATTAACTATGGTTTTTAACACTCTAACTACTTAAGGTTTTGACAGATTTGTGGATCATTACTTTTAGAAAGATAGTGGTTTTTAATCTTGCATGAAAACTGTTTTTCTAGTAGACGGATCCCACGTTCCTTTACAAAAGGGATCCGCTAGTATATCTTCCGGATCCATGGATCAGTAGTACTGTAAATGATTTGACAAAACATAGGTTTTACGCTTTTGTACCACGAAATATGTTTTATCCTACATTTTCTTTTAGCATGCATACATGACTTCTAATGTATCACGAAAGAATATAAAATATATAAATCAAAAAGAAATGATAAACACATTATAACAAAGATAACCTAGATAAATTAGATTATTAATAATATTACATTTCAATGCTAAGGATGATACAAAGGATTGGGTATATGACCCCAATATAGATTAACAACACAAAGTAAATGTCTCCGTATGTGAACTTCATCATAGGGAACACAAGTGCGATGAGTGTTATGGCGATGAGCACGAGTGCGATGTAAACCATGTTGATGACGGATCTTCTTGGTTTCGGTTGAGATGGAATGAGGAGGAAGATGAAGCTTTTGAATGAGAGGAAATTTTTGAAATTGGAAGATTTGAAAAAGTGAGGGTTGATAGAATGGTTGACGGTGGAAGTATTTATGGGGAAGGAGGAATTTTTGAAATTCGTGTTTTGTTTTATTATTGGATTAAAAGAAATAAAACATAAGTTTTATATACTATGACTATAGACGAGAAATATAACACGTATGTGAGAAAAAGGCTTCTAATGAAGCTTCATGTAAAACATGTATAAGCACAAAAGATAATCATATAAATACCTAAATAGGTATACTTAATTATCAAGCAAAGTAAAAGAAAATCATACCTCTAGCGACTTAGGAATGTCTTTACAAATGACACAAAGAAATGTCACTTAGATGATTCCCGCTCCTTTATGCTTAAGATACCTTCTTAAGAAAGGTATTTTTGTTACCAAGCGACTCCTAAAGCTTGGTGGGTATGAGCTTTGACTAGTCAACATGACAAGGAAGATTAGTACAATTTAAATAAAAAAGTGTTGTTTATCAGATCAACATCCAAACATATAGTTTTTGAAAAAACATGGTGTTTGTTTTTATGAAAAGCCTTCTTTGTAGTTTTCAATTAACTATGGATCGTATCAAGTTTTTTAAAGTACAATATACTTCAAGAAACTTGGTAACGAAGCTCTGATGCCAATTGTGGAAAACTAGAAGGGGGGGGGGGTTGAATAGTGTTGCTAATTAAAAATTTCTTTTAATCTATTTAGAACGACTTATGTCAATCTATTTGGATGTGTGCGTTGGATGTTGATAAACAAGCATATAAAGGTAAGTAATGAAAAGATAAGAGTAAGAAGCACAAAACCACAACACGAGTATTTATAGTGGTTCGACTACAAGGACACCTTCCTTGCCCTACTCCACTCCCCGAGTCACCTACTCGAGAGTTCGTAATCACTACACCAATCTCCTTATGGTGGAGAAGCCTTCACAACATCGCTACCCTTTTTCCGGTGCTAGGCTAACCACCGGTTCTTTCACCCAAGGTGAGCCACACCTACACAACGTCGCTTACCCTTTATAAGGTACTAGGCTAAGTACCTAGTTCTTTCACTTCAAGGTGAACTACACCTTCACAACGTCGCCTACCCTTTATTAGGTACTAGGCTAAGCACCTAGTTCCATTGCAATGGAGGAACTACTACCACACTACACCAACGACTAATCCCAAAGGAGATCTACTCCTTTACAACATCATCAAGGATATCAATATCCTTTGATCTAATACTAGTCTATCTTGTACATCAAAACACACAATATCGAATGTACATCTAAGGCACCTTTCACTAATGCCTTTGACTATATCTACAAGACACCTTTCACTAATGTCTTATGTCTTCACTTCTAAGCAACTTTCACTAATGCTTCTTGTCTTGACTTGTAAGCACCTTTCACTAATGCTTCTTGTCTTGACTTCTAAGCACCTACCACAAGTGCTTATCCTATAGACGATAGATACCCTTCACTAATATCTTCGTCTTGACACTTGAGACATCTTTAACTAATGTCTTCAACACTACACTTCTTTGAAGAAAGAAAGAGATCATCAACAAGAGGACTTCAATAGCCTTGATGATGAGGAAGCATGGCAACTCATGGACTTGAGCTTGCTTGAATTCAAAGGTGGTGATCTTGCCTTTAAGAGGAACCTAAAAGATCACACAGAAACAAAACTACAAACATAGATCTCTTAGATCTAAGGTTAGTGAGATTTAACTCAGGGGAGAAAGTGTGTTAGAAAGGGGTGAGGAACAATGAAGAAATGGCTCACTATTTATAGAGGAAAACCCATCGCTCCTCGGATCGCTGGATCCTTCCACTGGGATCCGCTAGCACAAAGCCGTGGATCCGTGGAACGCTCCTCTTGCCCATGGGTATTTTTGGTTATGGGTCATGGGTTGATCCATGGTTTTCCTTCTAGATACAATGTATCTTAAGGATACAATGAACTTGGTTAAGTGGTATATATAAAACCATGGGTTATGGGTCAAAACCATTTGCTAGTTTTTACCTATTTAGTATATACTTGTTTTTACCCATTTTAGTATATACTTGTTTTTGCCCATTTTAGTTTATACTTAGTTAAGTATATGTTATCCCAATATGTAAACACTAGTTTTTGTACATATGTATATCTAAAGCATAAAATCACTTATACTTATTTTAGTGTTTTATGTGAAAGCGTAAGTGTGTTAGAAAGACTATTAGTTCAAACCATTTACGTATTTTATTTGTTTCGTTAAAATGATTTTACTTTTGTTATCAACAAAACATTAGAAGATCGTAAAATATAAATAAACGTTTTTACGGCTTATTTGTATTAACAACCCATATGTAATACTTGAAGTTACATAATATCGTTCGGCATGTACCAAAAAGATGAACCCATCACACTACCTCCACACAGCCCTCGCTCTATCCAAACAGAGGTAATATAGTTCAAGTCACATTAGCTAAATTACATACGTAATATACAACCAGATTAAAACTGTTTTTGTTTCTACAAATTACATAATCCCAAAAGATGAACCCATTTGTCAAACTTTAAAAGCTTCTACTGGATGAACCAACAAGTAATCAACTATACCTGCACAATCAAAATATTCAATGTAATGAGGTTAGTATAATATGCAATGCAATGTATCAAAAAAAATTGCTAAACAATTCATTAGACTCACCTAGTCAAAATAACACCACTTTGTTTCTCGTTGATCTTGATGCCCTTAGACCCAGTACGCAATTAGTGATTTTAACATCACTTCTTGGTCTAAAAAAAACCGCACCCCTAGCTCCCACATTCCCTGAACCAACACATGTTGTCTTCTTCATAGAACCACCCTCTCTAATGACAATACCATCCAGTTTTTTCATGTTAACAGCATCATCCTCATAAACCATTTTTCCTTTTCCCTTATCCACAGACCTCTTCACCAACTTTTTATTCTTCCCGAATTCAGCATCAACATCACCCACAACCTTTCTTTTCAAGTGTGTACTTCTCTCCATAGTTTAAGTACTAGTCCTAAAAGGAGTTGAAGTACTAGTCCTAAAAGGAGTTGAAGTACTAGAGCACCGCAAGCTAGCATCTTCTTCTACCCATCCGACAACCTCCCCACCATCACCCTCTAAATCAATGTTTTTTAAATAGTATTCAGATAACCTTTGTTTTTTGTGAGCAGCAAACAAATCTACAAAACCATCCTGACAACCTAGTTCGAACATTGTATGCACATCATTGTCTGTGTGAATCAACTTCAAACCTTCTTCTAATGATTTGCCAGGCAAACAAAAGAACAATGCCCATTTTTCTCCCGTAATGCGTGATAACATATGTTCCTGACCAATACTAAAGATATGTCTATCAGAGACAAAGGCACAAAGTGTAGAAATATTCCCTTGTACATACCTCAATGGAGCAAATTCAAAGAATCCATTATTGTGCATCCTGAACATAATTTCATCCTGATAAGCAATTAAACCTGCCACCGTTTAAATTCAACGTCAATAGTCAATTAAAGTAACACACTATTCACATTTATCATTTTAATTCAAACATCAAGTCTAAAGAGCTACTACAACAAACAGTTATGCAGACAAGTGCAAACTCAAGTATACAAGCTCAAGTGAAGCAGTGTAATGCAGTGTTATATATCTCACCACATTGTACAAGACATCAATCCTACTTACTGAAGATGCAAACCTATTGATTATGTATCTTGTATAGTTGTAGTTTAGCTATGCCAAACACTCCTAAACCATCAATACTACTTGGTTAGTATAGCAGTACAACTGCTATACCAAACACTCCTACATTTTCCATTCTAATGGCCTACTTAGAACCATAATACTCTGCTTATCCTAAACCAATCAGGGCACTCAATCATAACACTCAATATCAGCATAAAACAGTCTATAAAAAAGATCACAACATACAACATAAGAAATTAAAACGACACATAAATGAAGTATAATACATTAACATACCCTCCCTCTTCCTCCCACTCCTAACAGGCCTTCTCCTATTCTTTTTTTGTGTCATTGTACTCGGATTATCACTCCCCCTCTCTTCCTTCCACTGCCAACAGGCCTTCCCCTCTTCCTTTTTTGTGTCATTGTACTCGGATTATCACTCCCCTCCCTCTTCCTCCCACTCCCAACAAGCCTTCCCCTCTTTTTTTTTGGTGACATTGTACTCGGATTATGGATTGGTACAAAAAATTACCTTTTTTTATGGGCCTTCCCCTCCCTCTTTTTGTCTCTACAACTACCTCATTGTCAGTCCCGCTACCACTTCCAAGGGTAGGAATAGATATCGCACCACTACCACCCGTATTTGGTTCGTTGTAAGTTTTGTTCCATAGCCATTGAAGAATAACTTCTATCATCTCCTTCCCTATGTTCTTATACGAACCATACTTGGCAATTACTTCATAACCAAATCTAGCCATAACTTCCTCAAAGACTTCATCATTTAATAAAACTTTCCCTTATCATTATTTGCCATAGCTGGGTTTGGTTGTGTCGATTTATGGTTTTTTCAAAGCTAGGGTTTGACTACTGATTATCGATTTGAAAGTATGTTAAATGAAGTTAATTTATTTCTGGTTGTGCTGATTTAATGTTTTCTGCAGAAGCCTACTCTAGTTGATTTAATGACGTTAAGTTATCTTTGCAAATATTTTCCTTGAAGTATAGTTGGCGGGAGAGACTGAGACGAGTGAAATGACAATAATGCCCTCAGTGACGAGGCACTTAACGAGAAACATAACGAAGTTTAGCAGAAAGTAGCTCTCGGTGGCGTTTTTGCAAAAATATGAACATTAATGTCGTTTTTGCAATACTTTTTGTCTCGGTGTATTTTTTGCGCATTTGGGCTACTTTAGGGACCATTTTTGCAATTTAACCTAATGCATATTAGGCTATGAGCCGTGGTGACCTGGGTCACCTGTGCCACATCAGCTTTCTCTCTCCGACGACCTAGTTGCCACAGTGGTGACCTAGTTAATTTTTTTTTAATTTAAATATTTTTAACAACAAAATTAAACTTCATTAATAAAAGTACTTAAACATTACAACAATAATTAAAAACTTAAACTAATAAAATGTAATCATTACAAAACTTATTAAAAACTAAAAACATCACAAAAAATCTTCATCGTCAGTTGTGTCTTCGTCACTTTTGTGTTCATCTTCAATCTCTTGATTGCCTGCATTTCCACGGTTTCTCCAAACGTGTTCGACCAAATCAGATTTTAAGTTTATATGAGTTGATCGGTCCATTATCTCCTGAGTAACTACTAAGGATTCTGCATGGGATCTTAACGGATCATGATCACGGTGGCCTTCTTGTGCAAACCATGTAGGACATATCGCCCGCTGCTTGTGTCGGATGATCATATTATGTAATATGATACACGTGTACACAATATTTCGGAGATCACGTTGGTACGACCCTCGAGTAGGAACTTTAAGCATTTTCCACTTCTTCAACACACCGAAAGCTCGCTCCACATCTTTCCTGTCGCTTCGTGCTTCCTCTTGTACAATATTCTTTTTCATCACCCGCGGGAGGATTTGAAATAGACTTAATAAGAATGCACCATTCCGGATATATCCCGTCAAGAAGATAATATCCCTTTGTAAGCAACATCGTTAGCCTCGAATTCAAGTTCCGGTGCTCTCCCAGATTTGATATCATTGAAAACGGGGGAACGATGTAAAACGTTTATGTCGTTATTCATCCCGGAGACCCCAAAGAATGCATGCCAAATCCATAAATCTTGGGAGGCGGTCGCTTTCAATAAAATGAATGGATGTGGCCCGTGCTCACCCCTAGCAAATTGACCTCTCAAACTATTTGGGCAATTCTCCCACTCCCAACTTGTACAATCAATGCTTCTCATCATCCTAGAAAACCCATGCTTATGCTCATGATGAGCATATAATCTTTCAAGGTCAGAATACGTGGGCTTTCGCAAATACTCAGCACTATATAACTCTATAATAAGCGTACAAAAGTTACGGAGACAATCACGTGTTGTTGTTGTAGCCAATTGCAGATACTCGTCAAGAGAATCAGGAACGGCCGCGTATCCCAATTGACGAATTACCGCAGTACACTTGACCAATGGGGAAATACCAAGTACGCCTCTACAATCAGGAGTTTGTTGAAAATAAGAAGAATAATTGGTTATCTTTCAAACAATTTGGGTGAATGGTTCTCGGCTCATTCGGAACCGTTGACGGGAATGTTCTTTCGTCATACAACAGTTCTTCGGAGAAGTAAGCGGCAACTAAACGATTATGAGCACCCTCATGATCCGTAGGCGTGTAGTTTCGTCGAACCTTTTGCAGTGACGCTTGGTAAGCGTCCCAAGCATACTGCGTAAAATCCGCAAACTCCGTAAACTCGCTCATAACTTCTTCCTCGTCGGAAGACGAAGAATTAAAAAATATCTCGTAAGACATAATTAACAAAATGTGTTTGAAGGTGTTTATGAGAACTTGTTTGAATCGTGTTTGAAATTGTGTGTTTAAAAATGTGTTTGAGGTTGTTATTTATAATGATGTAAAAGTAGCGAGTTTTTTTTTTTTTAGCCCAACAGTGCAAATTTTTTGTCAAATAGTGAGTAATAAACTTGGTTGGGAGGACGAACTAATTCGTGTGTTTCTTGCAATTCAACCGACCTCAACCGATCGTCGACCGAGCTCAACCGATCCTCTCGACTGATCCACTGTCTACAGCCTTAGTGTAAAGATGTAAAGGTTAAATTGTACTTTTGGCTAAATATTTTGAGAGGGCCACGACCCCTCCCAGTCCTCAATAAGTTCTGTTTATGAGGCGGTGTTTTTTATCTATTGTAGGACTTGTTGGTTTAGCTACGCTACTAATAGCAACTTATGGGCTACGTCCTTTGACTTAGCCCGCAATATGAATAATATTTATTCAGAGGTATACATCAAGGCATCAACTCTCTTGATTAAGACATTTGATTGTTGCTACGTAACAGATAACTGACTGAAAACGACAACCAGTTTTTTATATAACTAGAATAAGCTCGTCTTTTATAGTCAACCAAATACTTGAACAATAATTCCAAAAACTAATGATCTTTTATTAACGATGAAAGAGCTATGTTATACAAACCCTCCCTATATTGTTACATCAAGAGGTTTTGGTCAAACCATATAATCCGGGATGCACACCGTATAAACCGATGATGCATCAAATGATTGAATACCCTCCCTATGAGAAAGTGTGGATAACTCACCCCACTATGAAATTACCAATGCAAGTAGTATCATTATTAAACTAAACTAAAAGACAAGACAGACTCTTGGGACAAACTTCAAGTCCTTGGTGTAATAAAAGAAGCGAGGGAATCATGCAACTGCATATATTTTTTCATAGTAGGTAGGGCAGCTCACCTTCTAAGTCAAACTGTTCCAACATACATCTACGTATATTTATCACTTTTATCAAATAATCTACATGTATAATTTATAGTTATCATAAAACAACATTAGTATATTTCGTAATCCCATAAACAATTTTTTTTTTGGGTAGTCATGGTTTTAACATTTTGATTGACTGATTCATTGAGTTTGAACTCGTCGCGCACACGTACACAAACCGGATAAAACCCTTAGAAATTGCAAAAACAATATAAATATTGCAGTCAAAGCACACTTCTATTTAGGTAGATGAAAGCAAGGTTTCTAAGATTGGAAAAACAATTCAACTAGTTTTGTAGTGATCTTAATCTTTCTGCAAATCGTTTTTGCTTTGTAAATCATAAAATCGTAAGACCGTAAAATAAAAACCGGAATCACTATAACTATCGATGAAAGTATTAATTTGAAACCAACCTCTTATTATATAACTTTACGGTACACAAACTTTAAATTAATGAACTACTACTATATAATAAAGGAAAGTAGAAAACAACACAAACTTTGAGACAAAATCCAACGTTCATGACTTCATGCCAAATAATTTATGGGAATCAAAATAATTTCAAAGCAAACTACTCCACATAATACATTTAAAGAATGAATTGATACACTAGTCACATATATATTTTCTAAGCTCTATATTATATACGACCGTTACATCTTGATCAACACAATCCTTCTCATATCGTGTTTTATTATTAGTTTAGTTTTTTAACACGTAACTAATTAAATGCTAGTGAAAATAACTATTTATAAGAAGTGCAATTGCTTTGATAAAAATTTTATAGGTTGTTCAATGAACTCTTGATAAAGAAAACCAAGTGATGGGTGTATGTAAACATTAATTAAGGTAGCGTTTTAGAGTTGTTTTTGCACATATATAATGGGGAAGTTGGCATGTCTATGTGGTTGCACCTTCTACGTATGGGAACACGGCCCTAATGCTTTAACGACCCCTCAAAAGTCAGCCCGGACATGGCTTGATTGGTATAAAGTTTTGAAAATTTGATGGTTTTTATGATTGATATATGAGGTATCAAAGTGGAACATTTATGAAACTTGGTTACTAATAGGTGACATATACCCTAAAAATAAATTGATTTAAATTTTTATTAGAGCGAGCGGTATGGTGACGAGCAACACATTCCGACGTGGCTCCTCGCCACCAAACCGCCTCCCCTCGCCACTGCTCGCCATTCAAACTCTCGCGGGAGTGAGGAAGAAATGGACAAAAAACCATTCAAAATATTACCGTTTTATTCAAATGGTAAAATTCAAAAAAATTCAATTTTCCCCCACTGTATAAATAACACCCCGTTAAAAAAAAAAGAAAAGAAAAAAAAAAAAAAAAACTTCTCTATAAACTCTCACACACACATAACTTCTTTTTAATTTACTCCAACTATCACAAACTATGGTGAATGCGAACGAACCAACGAGGTGCGACGAATGATACTTACACGAATTGAGAGAGAACTTGTAGCAGAGGTTGATCTGGCGAATAATTTGCTTACCGAGTTGACACGGTATCTCGAAGAAATGCGAAGCCATGATCTAGAAATGATTAGGGTGCATTCGTTGCCCCTCAATGTGCTCATCAACAACTACGAGTTGCACACGCATCAAATGTTATGCGAGTTACATCCCACTTACGGGCAGCTTGCGAGGAGTTGCTGCGAAGCATTGTCGAGAAACAAGAATTCATCCGCATTTTACGAGCACTATAAAGCTTGAATCATGTTTTAGTTTTTTATTTCGTACGTTTAAGTTTTTAATTATTTGTGTTTTAGTTTTTTATTTCATACATTTAGGTTTATCATTTTCTTTGTTTTAGTTTTTTTAATTAACACGTGTATGTTTTTTATTATGTATGTTTTAGTTTTTAATGAATGAAAAAGTTTGTTTGGAAAAAATGGTAAAGAATTGGGGATGGGTGGTGCCCAAATGAGGAATTGAAGCTTGTTATGAGTTAAATTGTATTTGAAAGGGGGACTGTTGAAGTGAGGTGGCACCCGGTGGGGCTTAAATGAGAAGTTTTAGTTGCTCATCATACCTTTCACTCTTAGTGTGATGGGTGTGGTACGGGAAAAGATGCAACGAAGCATGTTTCCTTTGAAGGAACATTAATTTGTCCGCACTAAACCAAGCGGCAAAAGTAAAAAAGATTCCTTAATCGGAGTTAAGTCCCGAGGTAATTACACACACCTCAAGAAAGAGAAATTGTTTTTTTTTTTTTTTTTTTTTTTTTTTTTTGAGTGTGATGTTGGGAGATATGTATTGGGGTTATTTTTAAATGATAAAAATTAGAAAAATAAAATGAATAGAAAAGAGAGAATGTATTGTAATGGTTGAGAGAAACTTAAAGTAAAATGTTTGGAGAGAGAAAATATGAAGCTGATGTAGCGAGAAAAAACCAATGACCATACCCTCCGCCCTTATAGAGTGAATTATATACGTTTCACTTGAGTTAATGGTTGTATAGTACGTCAAATATAGAGCGAATGTTGTCGGTAATCTATTACTTCATCTGTCTCAAAATTATTGTCAGTAGACAAAAAAACACAAAGTTAATAAAAGTGTGACCACTACAATTCTAAACCATTCAAATAAAATATTCATTCACTAAATTCTATTTTTTTACTTAAAAAAAGAAAGTGGACAATTTTTTTAAATGTCCAAAAAAAGAAATATGAACTATTATTATGAGACGGAGAGAATACTAGTATATCATGTTACATCTTAGGCTGGAGGGCAAGGTTGTGTTCCACTCACCTTACACATCAACGCCACATCAGTTTTCTCTCACCTCTCACTTCCATTCACCTTTATGTGGATAAGACACTCACTTTCACTCATTTTTTTTTTTTTTTATTTTATTTTATTTTTTTTTTACAAAATATATAAACGTAACTAATGAAAAAAAAAAAACGCATTTAAATTAAAACATTACATAATCTTCAAATTAAAAAGTACATAAACTACAATTATTAAAACACAAGCATACGAAAGTTAAACATTACATAAACTTCAAATGAAAACTAAACTCGAAACTCCACTTCGCTTGATCCCGCTCTAGCCTTTTCCATGGCTGCGTGCTTCCCGGTCAGTGGTCATATGGTTGCAAATAGAACATCATGTCTTTTTGTAAGGAAAAAAAATGGGGAACTGGTTTTTTTTTTAAGCATCAAATGGTCGAATGGTTTGGCACGTAAATCAACAAGGTGAGTAACTCACCTTGATGCGTCTTGGTTTGTGTGACTCACTCGTGACTTTCTACCTTGGGCATGGGACTCACTCGTGAGTGGAGGGCAAAATGAGCCACTCACGGATCCTTGCCATTCGGTCTTAAGTGATTACTTGAAAACATAGTCTTTTTTTTCATTTTATTTTTATTTTTTTCTCAAAAAGACACCTAAAAATGATACTCCTTCCGTCTCAAATTAATTGTCGATATTTTTATTTTTGGATGTCTCAAAAAGATTGTTCACTTTTTTTTAAGAAAACTAAAGAATCTAAAGAGAAATATTCTATTCGTGGTTGAAAATTAAAGTTACCCATTTTTATTAAACTCATGATTTCTCTACTTACAATTAAATTGAGACGGAAGGAGTATAGAAGAGAGGGTTGGTAATTAAAGTTGGTTAAGTGAGAGTGGAGCCGGCAAAAGCTCTAAAAACAAAGTGTGTGTTTGTGTGTGTGTGTGGAGAAACAAAGTTTGACTTGAAACTTTTTGCAGGCCTTGAAACAAAAAAAAAAGAAAAAAACTACTTAGTTTCCCCAAATAATAGTCTTCTCTTCTTCTTCTTCAATTACTTTGATTCATTCATTCATTTAAATCACCCATCTTAGAACTAAACAAAAGATTTGTGGTTCCGGTGGGTCGGGTTTGATTTATAACAAGTGAGTCTTGAATGGTGTTTGATTATTTAAGTTAAGATAAATTAAAATGGCTAGACGCCATGGATGGGAACTTCCTGCTCATACCTTCCAGGTACTTTTATTGCTTTCATTAATTGCGTTCTAACAAAGGCACGTGTCGTTGGCTAAGCTCGTTTAGTTAAAGGATACGCCTTACTTACTAATGTAATGTAAGTAGGCTATCTATATATTGTTATCATTACTCGTTTAGTTTCTTATAAGCAAATTGTTGTCTAGTGAGTGTTTCAAGAGTTAGAATCAGATCCACATAACTAGTTACAATTATTTCAACCCCCTAGAGAGCATAGACGGAACTTGAACATTTTTTGGGGGGGCTGAATCGGAGATTTGTTTGTAACCTCAACTAAATTACCCCTAAAACCTATAATATTTACACTAGGTGCTGCAAATTTTGGGGGGCCGGGGCCCTCCACTACCCCTACATAGTTCTGTCCTTGCTAGAGAGTGCAAGGTGCGGTTGCACCCTATAACAATTATAGGCGCCACCATGTCAGCTTGTACCCTATAACACTCCTATAACATAAACACCCTCCCCAATAACATTCCTATAACATACAACCAAAAATACCCACTCAAAAAATTCACTTATAAGTAAAATTCACTTCAGATTAATATTCAAAGACCCTAACCCCCCAAATAAGTAATGTAGGACACGATGTCCAACAAGAACCAAATAAGCTAAGGTTTGACTTAAGGTGACTTGTTCACTCGCGAGTCCCAAATAACATTCAACAACACTAAGGCTCGTCGGCAAGGATAGAAATTCACCCACCTTACATGCTTGTTCACTCGCGAGTCCCATGCCGAGTGCCTTAACTCACGCGCCTCACACACTTCAAGGCAACTTAAGGTGACTTGGTCACCTACTTGATTTGTGTGCACACATGTATTACCGTTTGGTTTGTATGGGTTTTTTATTTAAAAAAAAAAATATGAGATAAGGTGAGTGGGAGTGAGTCCCTTGTCCGCATAAAGGCGAGTGGAAGAGAGAAGAGAGAGAAAACTGATGTGGCGCTGAGGTGTAAGGTGACTTTGTACATGCCTTGCCTTCCAGCCTAATAGAATAAGTGAATGTAGTAAAGCAAAATCAATGCTATCTATTTATATCATTGCATCTTGGGTTAGAGTTTCAAAGATTTTCATCTGCTTAGCTGCTAAGCTTTTGATCATTTCTTGGTGTTACTCCCTATATCAAGTTTTTTAGTCATGATTAATGGGGGTGTTTGGATTTCGGTTTCAAAGAGAAAATCGCGACATCAACTGATTTAAGTTAGATACAGTTGGTTAGATTTACAGTTATTTTAGTAATCAGCTAGGCACCTTTCCTTATCCGCTGTTTCCCTAATTTTATCATTATGACCGTAGATAATTATAATCCGTCAGTCAAAATAGAGTATCATTTTAAAATAGAGTATCAGTTTAAAACCACATCCAAACATCCTGTTAGTGCTATACATTTTATTTATGAGGTTGGCATCTTATTTTCTTCCTCCTAAATGTGCAGGTTGTGGCTATTACGGTATTTTTTTTGCTCTCTGTTGCCTTCTACGCCTTCTTCTCTCCTTTCCTTGGGAAGGATATTTATGAACATGTGGCGATCGCTGTTTATTCCTTCTTGGTAAATCTTTGTTTTCTGCTTATTACTGAGGTGACAAAACTAGTGGCTAGGGTAACAGATGAAACAGGTTCTGGTGTGTTACTTTTGGTAGTAGCCGGTTTATAGGATTTTCACTCAAAAGTTATAAACTGTAGTCAACATTTTGAGTGCGAAACATGATTACAAAAATTACAATATTCCCGTATAAAATGATATATCAGGTTTCAAACTACCTTTTTGTTTTACAAGTTTGACTCATCAACAATAAAAAATTACCCAAGTCGACCCATTTATAAACAAATGGGTGGAAAATGTCACCATAACCATTAGCTATGTGCATATTATGCACCGGTATTTGGTGTTATCTAATAGTTTATTTGGATGTTGCTGTGTAATAGGCTCTGAGCGTATTTATCCTGTATGTAAGATGCACGGCTATTGACCCTGCTGATCCCGGCATCCTAATTGAACCGGGAAGACCATCACCAAATAGATCACATAATGGTACAGAAGTTCCTGGTTAGTAATTCAATCCGGTGAAATAGTCTAGTTACTTGTTTGTAACAAGGAACTATGGTTAACAAATTTTGAGTGATTTTAATGTGTCAGGAAACGCGTCTTCTGTTGGAGAACGTAGCAAGTCTGGGTATGGAAGTGGAGGAATATATGATAATGGTAGTTCGGGTGGTTGTTGCTCAAAAGTTGGAGGGATCTTTTGTGGTTGTATTGTCAAAGAAGATTGCCGAAATGATGAAGAGATGCAACAAGGTGGAGAAGAAGAAGCTTTGTTCTGCACATTATGCAATGCAGAGGTATTCTTCTCATGATAGCATTCATTTTACCTTCTCGTGTTTTTAATGTAAGAGATGAAACTTAAACCAAATAGATCCATTCACAAGTAAACGGTCAAACTTTTGGCACATCTGAATGTTACTTTGATAAGCTTTTTGTCTGGGTATTTTTATTTCTTAGACATGCAGCCATAGCTGCCCAAGATTTGATGGTCAAAACGGCAAATTATTTTATCCTAATTTTGTGTTTGGTTCTTGTAGGTTCGTAAGTTTAGCAAACACTGCAGAAGCTGTGATAAATGTGTTGACGGCTTCGATCATCATTGTCGGGTAAGTTCGATATTCCAGTTTGGCACCATTTAACATATTTGGGTTTAGTGATAAGTACTTCATTTAAATTGAACTCAAAAGTCACTTTCTTATATCAACGTGGTTACATGCTTCTTCAAATCTCACTGTTTTGACCTTAAATAACAATAAACTATAATCATAATTACTTTTTTGAGATATTGAAAACTAATCTTTGCGACTTAAGTTAAATGCAAAGGGTCACTATTTAAAGCATGGAAAACAATCTTGCTAAATTGCAAGTACTTCCAACAAATGCGGGCCTCTGCAATCCTTTTAACTAGCGGGGGTCAACTTGAACCCTTTTATGTGAGGACATGGATATATTTATTGGTAATTTGTCACAGTTAAAAAAAAAAAAGCTAAAAATCAAGGACTCTGAATGCATATGTTCTAATACGATTGTTATCAACACCAGCGGGTCCTTGCAGCATCTAAGTTGGTAGTGTTTGTTAATTTAATCTAATTTACTTTATTCATGTGTTGTGCAGTGGTTGAACAATTGTGTTGGGAGGAAAAACTACTTTACATTTGTGTGCTTAATGGCTGTGAGCCTTGTTTGGGTAAGTGGTACATTAATATCCCAAATTTCTGTTGTCGTTTCTGTTAGTAGTACAGCTCTAATTTTTAATGTTGTCTTGTATTTGCATCTCAGCTTACTTTTGAGTGTGGAGTTGGTATTGCGGTTCTTGTTCGATGTTTTGCTAGTAAACGGGCTACAGAAGATCAAATTGCTGATAGACTTGGAGATGGATTTAGTCGGGCTCCATTTGCAACTGTTGTGGTACTATTGCTTTCTTTAAACTGCTATAACTTCATTTTCTGATCATTTCCATATCTTACATGGACTTGTGACTCATCAGTTTATTAGTTAAACCGATTCACATGTATTTTGTTCTTTTATTCCCTACCACATTATTGAATTTGGTCATATTCCTGGTGAGGGATCGACATGGTGGCAGACTAATTTCTTTAATACTTATAATGGTAAAATTCAAAAAGTAGATAACTGTAAATCAAGCAGATTCTGAAAATGGAGATTGATGCAACTTTTCCTGGGATGGGGGCTGGTATTTGGATGTGTTTGATCAAATTCAGATAAAAATCAGAGTTAAAGGATAGTTTGTTATGTTCACGTTTATCTTAATACTTAGTTTTCTTACCACAATACTTTGTATCATCTCAAATCCATTTTTTTTTTTTCTGACTTTTGACCTAAGTTATCCGAAATCATATTTTATGATAATCACTTTATAACCTAGAAGCACATCCAAATACTACTCCATTGGTGATTGTTTTGGTTAAATTATTCATGTTTGGCAAGAAAGTTTTACATTTTTTTCTAATTGTTTATTCTTTTTACAGGCAATATGTACCGTTGTTTCCTTTCTAGCCACCATTCCGCTTGGAGAACTTTTCTTTTTCCACATAATCCTAATTCGCAAGGTTTGTTTCACGACATTTATGAACCATTAACAGAACATGACATTTCAATGTATATTTTATCTCTATAGGTGAAACGGGTCGAATATGAATTCAGCTAATAGCTACTAGTATAAAAGAAAGGGGTTGAAAGTCTCACCCGATGTAAATATTTATAGCATAAAACCTACTAAATCATGTCAATCAAATGATTAGTGGGAAACAAATAACTATTGAAATTGTATGTGTAAGAACTTCACAAAATTTGGACAAAATCTTCTGGATCAACCAGGCCCGTTTCGAGCTGTACAGAATACAAAATTTATTTTGCCCACCCAATTTGCCACCTTTAACAAATTGTTGTATCTGGATGGATGGATGCAGGGCATTACAACATACGAATATGTTGTTGCAATGAGGACACAAAGTGAACCAGCTGGACCTTCACTAGACGGAATGGATCAACAAAGCTTGGCATCTTCACCGACAAGCTCTGCTGTCACTGCTATGAGTGGCCGTAGCTCTCTTGGTTTGGGTTTAGGCTTGCAATATAAAGGTGCTTGGTGCACCCCTCCTAGAATCTTTATGGATCATCAGGTACTCCCTCCAGTTTTACATCTTTGTTTCAAGGATTTATACACTCGTGCCTCAAAAACATAGCTTAATAAGAATGTTTTAAATATCAGTAAAAAATTCTAAAATACCCTTGACCAATCACGAGATTTAGGAAGTTTGTAGATCATGATATGTACAGTGATTAGATTGGCTAAAATAAGTAGAATGTTGCAAATTAGTTTTACCCTTGGAATCTGAGTCCTAAGTAAATTGGTCGAAGTCTGTTAACTTCCCAAAGTCATAGCAGGTCTGTTTTAGCGATATTTGCTCTATGTCTGGACTATTGCATTAGGTAAATAGAAGACTTTTACCTTCAGTAAACAATTCTTTCATATTACTCGGGTAATGTCATCACTTCGTTACTCATGATTCAAGATTCTAGCTGCATAGGATATTTAGCACATTCATTAGTCAAAAATCATGTTGGAAATTGAGCGTCATTGGGACCGTACTTTGCCAAACTGTGTTTGTCAACAACCATTTCTGGATAAGAACCGTCGAGTATTATGATTGTTAACAACTTGTGATTTTGTAGTAATAACCCTCTGTTTTGAAATCAGGATGAAGTCATTCCTCATTTGGAACCCGGTCGGCTTCCATCGACAGTTGACCCGGATGCGGTCCAGCCACCCGACAAGGGCAAACGACCACCTAACCGTCCAGTTCGAATCAGTGCTTGGAAGCTTGCAAAACTGGATTCAAGCGAAGCTGTGAAAGCAGGTGCCAAAGCTCGAGCCTCCTCTTCTGTTCTTCGTCCCGTTGGCTCTAAACAGAATCAATACGATCCCGATCATTTATCCAGCAGCAATGTTAGCATGAAAAGCAGCCCAAACAGTATCCATCAGCAACGGTTTCACGGCTCCAAAAGCTCATATCCACCTAGTCGAGCTAGCCGGGATGATACCGAAACATGTGCTCATAGTGTTGCTAGTAACTTAAGCAGCCCACCGCCTGCCCAGGATCATTTTAACCCAATGTACCAATCCTCTGGGAACCAGTCTCCTTGGTCTCACTCTAACGAGCCCATACCTGTGGCGGTACCCGTGCCCGCACCAGCCCCACCACCTGTGCGTATCCCACAGCTTCCTAGGAGAAATGTGGTTAATGAAGGGACAAGATCGTCATCGGTGTATTGGGATCAAGAAGCAGGACGGTTTGTGTCTGCTGCAACTGCAAAGACAGTAGGTGGTGGTGGCACTACCACGCAGGGTTCAGGCACTGAACTAACATACACTGGTCAATCAATTTTCTTCGGTGGGCCTCTAGTCGGTCCTAGCAGCAGCGGTGGTCCGCAAAGAGAACCCACCACGAATGCAGCCATAACCACGAACACGTCGAGTTATTATCAGCAGGGTAGATCACAACGGGGTGGGCAGCTTCCGGTGTTTGTTCCAAGTGATTCTTCCCAACAAAGATTACATAGAGACATTTAACTTTGTAAACCCCCTTCAGATATTTAGTTTTGTTTAGTTATTCACTTATTTGTAGAGTTGTTCTTTAAATTGTTTGACTTTGTCTTCTCAATTTCAAAATTTGACTTGTTTCCAAATTTGGTGTTGTTAGTGCAATCTCCTTTTAACAATCATTGCAGCTAGCTATCTCAAAATCCAAACACCCTTTGAAAAATGAGCTATTTTTAGTAAGCTGCAAAACAATGTTACTTTTTTGAGAAAAATCCTCTCTAATGTTTTATGTTGAATTATGTCTCTTTAAGTATCCTGTGGTCATGGTTAATAATCACATAACTAAATCCCCTATTTACGCTATCGTTAATTAGTTTTTACCAATCTATTCAAAACCCGGTTCAAGTTAGTTAAAACAATTTTCTTTTCCATTTTCAATCTGGTTTTCATTTTTCTAGCGGATTTCTTTCGATCATTACATTGGCAATAGATTGTCTGAAAATTTTAATGGTGGAAAAAGGTCTCAAACAAGAAGAGATAAGGAGAAGATGTTTGTGAAAGAGTAACATTCTTTGTTGATTGTAAAGTAATTAGGTAAAAATGGGGGGAGGTGATCCGAATGCGATATTGCTAGATCAAACGGCAACATGGGCCGTTGCGTGTGTTTGCGCAATCATTGTTATAATCTCAATAGTCATGGAGCATAGTCTTCATAGCGTGGGACATGTAATCATTCTAATCCTGAAATTCTTTACATTGTTATCATGAGATCGTATAATATGAATTGATTTGCGCATTTTGCTTCAGAATGTTCTCGTTATTCATTTTAATGATATGATCACAAGACTGTTGGTGACAATTCTCTTGCTGACATGTGTAAATGTTATTTTGTTCTAGTTTTGAAAAACGACATAAACCAGGGCTAATGGAAGCACTCGACAAGATCAAAAACGGTATTTCAAAGATTCTCTATCTTGTTTTTTTCATTTCTGTTAACAGAATATACGTAATGTGTTATGTTTGTTTTGGCATTGCAGAGCTAATGGTTCTCGGATTTATTTCGTTGCTGTTGGTCTTTAGCCAAAACTATATTGCATCGATTTGTGTTTCGAAGGCTCTAACGAAGGATTTCTTGCCATGCAAGAAAGGAAAATATGAAAAGGAGGAAGAAGACGATGATGGCGGTGGTGGTGGTGACAGGAGACTCTTGTGGTATGAGCACAGAAGGTTAGCAGGAGATGGTCCACCAAAAGAATGCAAAGAAGTAAGAAGTTTCTTATTTTTAACTGCCAAATGCATACATACCATAAACTCAGAAAATATATGCAATGTGTTTCTGTACGTCAATATCGTCATGAATTTGTTTCTTGGAACCCATCTAAGTATCCGACATGAATGGATGTTTATAGATCCTTTGTTTATATTAGCAAACGATATTTCATCTAATATGCTTTCTGCACTATATATACATTTACATCGGGTTAAATTCCTTTGGATAGTAACATGCATTCCAATTGTGTGTGACAGGGTTATGAGCAAATTATATCAGTTGCAGGATTGCACCAATTGCATATCTTTATATTCTTCTTGGCAGTGTTTCATGTATTTTATAGTACCCTCACTATGATATTTGGAAGAGCTAAGGTTAGAAGCATTTATACTGATTTTAATTAGACCCTTAAATCTAAAACTAATAAGAACTTCAAGTTCTGTCACTAAATGCTTATAATTAAGCTATGGTTTTCTTTGGTGCAGACCCGCATGTGGAAATTATGGGAAAAGGAGATTTTGGAGGATCGTGAACCCAGTGGCTCTGGTAATATCATCGATCTTTCTTCTAATTTCATCCTAAACAAACTTCTCTTAAACCAGCTAATTTACAACATTCATCGATGTGTGCTCCTGTGTATGCAGATCCAACAAAGTTCCGTCTCACCAAGGAGCTATCGTTCGTAAAACATCACGCAACTGCTTTTACAAACACTCCCGCAATGTTCTATGTTGTAAGTAAAGTGTCACTATAGTGGCCAAGTTTCATACTGCTCCATTTACGTCCACAATAGAACAATATCAAATTTTTTAGTGGTTTTGCAGTTGAGAAAAATGTTTAATTGAGCTATCTGAGACATTAACTAAAGTAACATACGGGCATACCGGAGTGTTTTGTTTTCTTTTAAATTTAAAATTATATAGTAATCAAATTGAAAGTATGCAAGAAATATGATGATTAGAAAACCAATCACTGATTATAATAGTCACTTGTTACAGGTGTGCTTCTTTCGTCAGTTTTTTACGTCTGTCCGTAGATCAGATTACTTGGCCATGCGCCATGCTTTTTTCTCTGTGAGTTCTACAACCCTTAAACACCTTCCCATTGTGTATATAGACTTGTTCTATCCATTTTGGTTTGATTTTGATATATAGGTTACTAGCAGTAACAGATGCATGTGTCTATTAATTGTTTGTTCCAATTCTGATATACAGGTTCATTTATCTCCTGGGAGTCACTTCAACTTTCAAAAGTATATAAAGAGGTCATTAGAAGATGACTTTAAAGTAATTGTAGGAATCAGGTAATTATTGTTGAATAGTTAATTATCCCATTTGTAGTTTTGTTCACTCTTTATTTTTTTCTTAATCAGTCTGACCATTTTTTGATATTTGCAGCCCCTTGTTATGGGCTACTGCGGTCCTTTTTCTCTTTGCCAACGTTGACGGTGAGGATGAATAGCTTTTGTAATCATTGTATTTGGTTTGATGTATTAGTCAAGTCTTATATTTTGAAAAGATAAAGCATGTCATGATTGACACTTAAGCTAACTTGTAATTATTTCAGCAACAATGTTCTTTTTTGCATCTTTAGAGGGCAATAATTGATTGATTATTCGTCCTAGCTAATTACAGAGATTAAGATCGTTATATAGTATGATCAGAGTACTCATTGTTTGTTAACAAAACTTGCAGGAGCTCGTGCTATGACTTATCTCTCCTTATTTCCAGTAATTGTAAGCGTCTTGCATCTTATCGATCTCCTTGATCTTCATATTTGTAATATGTGTTGATGAATTAAACCATAAATAGTCTTACATCTTTCAAAACTAGAAACTGTTACAAAATATTGACAAACTTAGATTTGGTGAATAGTGTTTCACGCCCTGTGAGTTTGGCGTAAACGTTCTAACCAACCACTGCAATTTCTGAAAATAACAATGAACAGCACTGCAGTTGACAAAAATCGTGAAGACGTATGAAGTTTACAAGTATGATAGTTATTGTTGCTCATTTCCAGAGTCGTAATGGCTATGTTGTTGCATTTTTGCTAACAATACTTCTTTTCTCCATTATTGGAAGTCTTACACATGTTTGATAATTTATAAGTATATCTTGATTTGGATAATAGAAGAGGACTGGAAAACTAACCATTGATTTTGTTAAAGATTATCTTGGCAGTTGGTTCAAAGCTTCAAGCAATCGTAACACAAATGGCTGTTGAAATTCAAGAACGACAATCGGTTGTACAAGGGGTACCTGTCGTGGAACTATCCGACAGACACTTCTGGTTTAGTCAACCTAGATTAATTCTATATCTTATTCAACTCACCCTCTTCCAGGTATATTCATCTCCTAACCAATGTATATATATTTTAAAAGGAAATAAAACTGTACTTACTCCGTCCCATATTAACTGTTCACTTTGACTTTTTTGAGTCTTATTTGTTCAACTTCGACCGTAAATATTTTTATTTGTGATATATAATACTTGATAAAAATTTTACCAATGAAAATACATATAAAACACAATCCATTCATATATTTTGCATCAATTATTATATAACGCAAATCATAGAATTTAAGGTCAAAGTTGAACAAGAAATACTTCAAAAAGTCAAAGTGGACATTTAATATGGGACGGAGGTAGTAGTATTTTATAAAAGCTACACTAATTAGTTCTAACTCATATACCTTCTTGAATCTGTGAGAACGCAAAAAGAAACCAAAAGATTAGTAGTGATGTATATATGTTTTATTTGCAGAATTCATTCGAGATAACACACTTCTTTTGGATATGGGTAAGTGTTTTTATTAATTTCAATAAATATTCATTAACCTTTTTATTTAAATGTTACTTAATATGTCTTTTATATTGTGCAGTATGAGTTTGGACTTGATACTTGCTTCTACGAAAATCCTATTCTTCAATATGGTAGAGTTATTTTGGGGTAAGTTTTAATGTCGTTTTTAGATTTTAGATTGTTACCATGACATTGTCTTGATATTTGAACTTTATTTTGCAGAATTTTAGTGCAATGTTTGTGCAGCTACAGCATACTTCCACTATATGCCCTTGTTACCCAGGTACTTCTAACTTGTAATTGGCTAAATTATGTAAAAGGCCACTAAAGTATGCCAAAG
Source organism: Chrysanthemum lavandulifolium (assembly GCA_022545495.1). Classification (NCBI taxonomy): domain Eukaryota; kingdom Viridiplantae; phylum Streptophyta; class Magnoliopsida; order Asterales; family Asteraceae; genus Chrysanthemum; species Chrysanthemum lavandulifolium. Next base: position 248,645,563 of record CM040245.1, on the reverse strand, counting down.
TTGATGATTTTAGCCAATATTCAGTTAGTAGTTTGTAATGATACGATCTGTGTGATAGTAAGAATATTTTACTCCTCCTTTCTGAAATGCTATTTACTATGTCGTGCTTATAGGTTCTTTTGGTTCTTACATTATAGCACTTCTTAGCTTCATACACTCGCAATACTTTTCAAACTGCTTGGAGATATAGGAATCGTGTTTGTTTTGATCCAAAGCCCCCTAGTATCTCACTCATGGATTCTTTGTAGGAATAGGCATTTAAATTCGTCTTGATTAGATTGGATAGGTGATCCCATATTAGCTTTTTCCAAAATTTTGTAATGTTGTTCTCTTTTTATTTAGCTTCTTGCTAGTTAATAATATTGCCGCTCCAGTAAGAAAAATAACCCCGTTTTCTTTGACTTGTTTGACAAATATTTTACATAATCCCTTATATGGGAGTGTTACGCGTTTTTGATGCGTTATGCATTTTTCTTAGTTTTGAATTGGATGTGCGATTATCAATTTATAGAATGTTATTAGTGTTATGCATTTTTCTTAGTTTTGAATTAGAATATAGTTTCAAGTGTTAAGGCCATCTAACACACCTCTATTGTTATGTTTCCCTTTAAAAATTCAGATGGGTTCAACAATGAAGCAGTCTATTTTTGACGATCACACATCGAAAGCTCTCAAGAGTTGGCATGAACAAGTGAAAAAGAAGGACAAAAGTCTTAAATCAAAGACTTTAGGTTATTCAAATCAGCCACAAATAGCTTCTCTAGTCAAGGCTAGGTCAAGTGATTCAGTAACAACGGTATCTTCTAGACCATCTGCCAACATTGTTTCGAGTGTTGACATACCCGACGATAAGACCTAGCTAGCTATTATCGACATAAAGGCGACCATAGTGAGGCAGGTTTGCGGGAAATCATTATGTGTAGACTTATACTTAAGCTTTACAAAAAAAGTTGTTTTTGAGACGAAAAATGTGCCTTTTGGGTTTACAGCGAGTGACTTTATTTTCAAGTCTTGGTATATTAGCTACTAGTTGTTACTAGGTTTTAAGTGAATAATAACGTACAAATACTTTTATCTGTATAATAATAAATATGTATATTTTTTATTTTATTTTATTTTAACATGAGCTTATACACAATGAAACATCTATTCACTTAAGCTATAATCCAACGATGTATGATGATAAATATGTTTATTTTTTTACTAATTTTCCAAAGCCCCGGAAGAAAACTTGGAGAGAAAAATTGATAGAATTTATTTCCACTTTTACCCGAAATATTTTGTATAAAGATGAACAATATTGATCGCATGGTGTGGTAAATGGTAATCATGAATCCATTAAAAATAAAAATAAAATGAAAACTTGAATTAACTTAAGGCTAACCGTACAAATTTCCCAATCTAAGGCTAAAAGTGTTAATGCAACACCTTTGAAGGTTTATAAATGAGAAAAGTTGAACTCTTTTCCCTGATTAAACAACTAAAACACACGTCTAAAAATGCATAGAATAAATACAAACAATACAAATGCACCTTTATTTATTTTTATTTTTTTTCTAAAAAAAACAAAAATAAGTAAACAACATATCATCTGATGCACGGTGGTGGCATGTGCTATTTCTTCTAAATTACATTTAGAGTAAACCGCAAAAATCATTCACGTAGTTTGTATATTTTCGCAAGAATCATTCATGTCTTAAACCTTTAGCATTAAACATCCCCAAGTCCACAAACTTTTGGTATTAATCATCCCTGAGCACTAACGTCGTTAGTTTTACCCGTTAAGTGTTAAATAATATTTGCCCGTTAGTCCCTTCGTTAATATTACTTGCACCGTTAGTCCTCATTTTACGCTTTCGTCTGTTTTTTACGCTTTCGTCCGTTTTTTTACATTTTTGTCCTTTAATTACGTTTTTACTCGTTTTCCTCCGTTTTTATCCGTTTTCGTCCGTTTTTTATCCGTTTTTTATATGTATTCGTCCATTTTTTACGTTTTATACGTTCTCGTCCGTTTTTTAACGTTTTCATCCGTTTTAACTCGTTTTCAACCGTTTTATATGTTTCGTCCGCTTTTTATCCATTTTTTTACGTTTTCGTCGGTTTTTTGCGCTTTGTCCGTGTTTATACGATTTCGTCCAACTTTTTATATTTTTGTTCGTTTTTTACGTTCTCGTCCATGGTTTTGTCCCTTTTTTTTTTTTTTGCCTTTTTTACGTTTTCGTCCGTTTTTATAAGTTTTCGTCCGTTTTTTTACGTTTTCGTCAATTTTTTACGTTTTTGTCCGTTCATTACGTTCTCGTCCGTGTTTTTTACGTTTTTGTCTGTTTTTTGCATTTTTGTCTGTGTTTACCCGTTTTCTTCCCTTTTTTTAACGCAAAAAATAGATAAAAACATAAAAAACACAAACTAGAACGTAAAGAACAGATAAAATGTAAAAAAACGGACGAAAACGTAATAAAACAGACGAAAACCTAAAAAAACGTAAAAAACGGACAAAAACATAAAAACGGATAAAATCATACAAAAACGGACAAAAATGCAAAAAGGTAAAATAATCGATAAAAGCGGATTAAACATATAAAACGGATTTAAAACGAAAGTTAAACGACAAAACGTAAAAATTGACGAAACGTAAAACAACGAAAACGTAAAAAACGGATGAAACGATAAAACATAAAAAAACAGACGAATACATATAGAAAACGGATTAAAAGCGGACGAAAACGGATAAAAACGGACGAAAACGAGTAAAAACGGACAAAAACGTAAAAAGACGGACGAAAACGTAAAAAACGGACGAGAACGTAGAAAACGTAAAAAAACGGACGAAGACTTATAAAAAACGGCAAAAACGGATAAAAAGCGAACGAAACATATAAAAAACGGACGAAAACGAGTAAAAACGGATAAAAACGTAAAATGAGGACTAACGGTGCAAAAAATATTAACGAAGGGACTAACGGGCGAATATTATTTAACACTTAACGGGTAAAACTAACGACGTTAGTGCTTAGGGAGATTAATGCCAAAGGTTTGTGGACTTGGGGATGTTTAATGTTAAAGATTTGAGATAGGGATGATTTTTGCGAAAATACACAAACCACATGGAGGATTTTTGCAGTTTACTCTTACATTTATGAATGTTGCTTTGGGCAATACTTTTTCTGCTATCGCCACACCTAACAAGCATTTATTTACAGTACTTTATACATAAAGTTTGCTGGATAGATTGCTAGGTACAAACAAGTGCATCCAATAATGGTGCAAATAATCAATATACTAAAAAAAAAAAAAAGTTCTAAAAGTACAACCACTGTTGAAAGGAATCATCTTCATTCCGGGGGGCCTGAGCGAAAGGCGTTGCTATTATGGCCCAACCATGGAGCCGAAATTCCCTCAGTTTCTACATATCCCAATGTGACATTGAATAACGTTCATATAACAATACGAAATGTAACTCACGTATTTACGGCAAACTTCACACGTACAAGCTTTGGAATAATTAACACGAACAAGTCAAGACCAAGCTACATATCTTACATTATTCTCCTTATTTATTTTCTTTATTTATTTATTTATTTATTTATATTTTTTTTTTCGGGATGGATCACAACCCTAACGCACACCCTCACTAATTTTTTTTCGAAGCAAGAATTTATAAAACAAAGAAGTTTGAAAAACAATTACTGAGGAAATTTATTGAGGGTTTTTAACCAATATACCCAAGAAAGGAAAATTTTCTACGATCCACTAATACACCAATTAAAGAACAAAGAACAATATCATCAAAACCTCGAGCTTTTGGGAGGACTCTCTTGTAAATAGTGCGATTTGAAGCTTCCAAATAAACCACCAAGAAACACAAAAGACCGCCTCGAATAATAGCTTGACCGTGGAAGAAAGACGAACCGAAGTAAACCAGGCATAACAAACATAAGCCTAAGCTTGATAACAAACTAAAAGCCATAATTAAGCTAACTATTACATTTAATTACTAACACTTGAAATCATGTTTAGGGATGATTCCAACAATCTCCCCCTAAGTGTTAGTGATTAATAATGTGAAAACGGTGAAGGTGCAGATGTAATAGTAGCTTTGACGTTATCTGACATTCTTCTTTCTTGTGAGAATAATTGCCTTGATTCGAACAATCTCCCGATGTAGAAATTGTCTTCTTTGAGCAGTTACGCTTTGACGTCATCATTATCTTTGTTCTTTGATCATTGTTCTTTGTGATGGTAGTGATAGTATGTTGTTGTTATGCGCATCAAGTCCGCCTCGGTGCTTCGTTGCTCCAGTGTCTCCACGTCATTCTTCAACATGCTCACACGCCTATGACGTTGGATTTCAAGATCGATGAAGTTCTTTTAGTCTTTAAACTTTGTAGATTCTTTGACTTGACGAAGAATCATTCGACTTTGTGTTGCCTTTTGAGAGAACTTCCATTAGTGATGATGTTGGCATGAGCATGTGATGAATCTGACGATCATTCCGCCTCGAGCTTCCATAAGAAGAAAACATAAGAAAGGTTAGTAATAAGCGGATTAAGCACTTACAAGTTTGAGCTTCGAGTGTTAACGTGATAGTGTGAAAACACAACTCTAATTCTCACAAAGGCCGTTCTGAACCTGAGTCCCACAAGTGAGATAACGCGATGTACCGAAGCACACCTGATTCGGATGAGTCATTGAGGTACACCAAGCATCACCTCACGATCGTAGACCGTTTGAGACATACTAAGCGTAATCCACGGGAGTTACCGAAGTGACTGCTTTGTCGGTTGTTTGATGTTGACCTTGGTGAGTTTCCATTCAATCACCGAGGATCACAATTGTGAACCTCTCATAAATGTTCTCGACGCATTGCTAAGATCTCGTGAAGGACTCGATAACGCATACTCGTTGTTCTTATTGTTGAACAACAAGTGATGAAATGTCAAGTGTACCTAAGAGATCTTTGATGAATCGTGGCTCTAGACTCAATAGTGCATTTTGGTTTTCCTTAGCGAAGACTAGGAGAGGTCTCTTCTTCAATACCGCTATCTCTAAGAGAAAGCCGATAGATTATGTAGGGTTCCCCTGAGAATGAAACAAGCTTCCGCTGAGAGAAACTTGAGTGGCTAAGAAGGTTTGGTGCATGCGTCCTTTGGGTCCATGACGACTTTTAATCTTCAATACCGGTGTAATCAAGTGACAACCAAGAGCATATGAATTGAACTCGGTGTCTGCCCTAAGTTGAATAATCTGGAGGGCTATTTCTTTTCACCATTTTCTTTGCATTTCTTTTTAATTCTTCAACTCCTTCTTTCTCCAATTCTCATTTTCTTCTTTTTATAATCATACCTAAGGACTTCTAATTATAACTGTTGGTTGTGTCCTTGGGTAGATCCCTCCGGCTATGGTGGATCATAGGACGGTTATTCCTAACCTTAATCACCTTATAACTCCATTGCCATAAAACCATTTTTCATGAAAATCTCTCGAAGTGTTTGTGAATGAAAAACATGTTTGAACACTTCAAGAGTTTTAGATTTTCGTAAATACTCCCTCCACATGTGCTTAAGAGTTTTGACAGAAATCAGACAGTGAGGAAAGAGCGCACTTTTGAATTGATCAACTCAAGATAGACAATCCTCGCGAGACACGGTTCGTTGAATAGTTAAAGAGTTACATTGTCGCCTTTTAGGTGACAACTAGCTCTAATAACTACCTTGAAGGTGTGAACAATCCTCGAAAGGTTGTCAAACCCGTCAAAGTTCATGTCTACGAAGAGTTTCTCGAATGGTACATTCTACTCGGACAAATCCTTTGCGAGACACGTTTACATCACGAGCGAACTAGCTTGAAATTATTACCCGTCCCGGACAAGTCTTTTCGAGTTACTAACGTTTAAGATTTCGTCAATTCGTTGGTTAAGTCTATAGCACCAAGATTCATTTGCAATTTCACAACATATTTCTTATCACATAATTTTCTCCCCCTCAAAAATGGCATATCAATGTTATTTTTGAAGAAATGTTGATAATAAATATGACCATTTTGAGTTTTGTGGGAAGATTACAAAGAACATTTTGTGAACAAAGTTTTTAAATCAAATACTCCCCCCCAACAAGTGATATGAACGGTTGAGGTTTTGAAAAATATAAGGGGAAGTACTTGTTCTTTTGAGTAAAACCTTTGAAAAAAGAAAGGTTTGATAAGTTTTACTCAAAAGTAAGAAGCTTTCGCTCCTTTTATAAGGATTGTGGCATCAAGCGCACCACGTGGTCCTTTCATTACAAGAACGGGTTGTACATCGTTATGTGTGCACAAGCCATATTAATTATATAATCACACATCCAAATTAATATGAAATAGAAGCGGTTTAAGGGTACCGTGTAGTCCATTAATATCACCAGAATGCGAATGAGGAGTTGATAGCCGGTGAGAGTAATCCTGGACGACCGCCACAAAGCTCTCTAATGTTACAATCGGTCCCTTTTGTACAACCTTTCATCAATCATGGTGATGATCCTCTTCACATCCCTTCTTTCTTGAGAATTTCATCGCTTTGGAGACCCAATGCCTTCATATATCGCCTTCAACCTATAAGACAAGTCATCCCTAACCTTCTTCAATGTGTGATCCCCAAACTTGTGAAGATCTTTACACGCCATTAAGCAATTTCGTTGTAGTTCACTACGGTAAATTACTCCGAACGGTTTGCTGACGAGAGTTCATTGTGAAAGTTGGTTGATGTCAGGTAGTTCTAGCTGAGGTCTGGTGAAGTTGACACGGGTCTGATAGGATTCAACAACAAGTTGTAAATCTTCTACACGTTCTTTGATTACTATGCTTCTGATGAAGATAAGCAAGGACTTGATGTATTCACGTTGAACTTCAGTCGAGAATTGTCTCATGCGTCCCTGTACTTTGGCAAGATACAGATCTTCAATGTCGTTGAGAGACAAATTCTCAAAGTCCGCTTCACAGAATGCATAATCCCCTTCGTCTTGTCTTTTGACCACGATATTCTTGAGAAAAGTGTAGTCCCATTTAGACGAAAGATCAACATGCTTAATAGCAACGATCCCTTTAGTACTATACACTGCATGTTGAGACTTTCGAACCTGGCAGCTCTTGTAGTAGATTCGTCGGCTCGCCAATGTTGAATCCCGTACATTGCATCGATGTCATATTGTTCCACACATCGTTAGAAAACATGTGAGTAGCCTTTTCTTCGATGGCTATACTGGGTTGGAGTATATGGTCACGAGAACGGAAGTGTAAGTGATGTAGCGTATTTCCTTGAACCATCGCTACCATGTAGAAGGAATTCCAAATCTTTGTCGAAGAAGTATCGAAATGGAATCTTAGGCTGATCTGGTTGGCCAATCGTTGGTAGTGGTTTAGACCAATCGGTGTAGTATGGACCGTTGTCTCTTCTGGTAAAGTCGATGTTTGCTTTAGGGTTGAGCCAATCAATGTTGTTAGACATGGCTCGTGCTATGTTTTCAAGGTGATATTAAACTTCAATAGCACTTTCTGAGCTGTCTTTGAGTAGTTGAAAAGCTTCATTCTTGATTCTTCTCAACTCCGATTTCGTCATCTTCTTTACCCGAAACTTATCTTGAAGAATTTTAGCATGCTCCAGCACGACCTTCATCGGATCTTGACCTTCAGGTGGGTAGGGAGTAGAATCAACAAGTTTAGAGAACCAGTCATATTCAGTGTCATCCTCGTCTAGCCATGATACGACGTCAGCCTTAGGCGCCTTCTTCTTCTTTTTCTTTGGCCTAGATGAGGATTCTGGTTTCTTAGCTGTGTCGGGAGAGGTGGATTGTTGTTGGGGCTCATGGACTTCCTCATCGTCACCACCAGTATACTCGAAATGATCACCGGTTTTACGAGTCATGGTGGTAACTCGTAGTCCCGAGGTTTGTTAGTAGAAGCGAGGAGGAGATCTTGGTTGGTGAAGTCCTTTGGGGTGGAGGTTGCATGGAGGATGATCCACCGTTTTCTTGAGCGTTTAGGCTCGTCATTCTTATCCTTATCCTTATCTTCATCGCCTCTTGGACGTTTAGGCCTTTGAGCTTCTTCTCTCGCATGTCGATTTGAGTTGGTATTCCAAAGAATGCTTCAAACAATTTACCTTCGTAAGAGGCAAATGTTGCAGATCGTTTAGACATTTGAGCAACGAGCTGGTTAACCAATTCTGCATCTGAGAAGATTATGGGATCATTTGGATTGATGTTTACATGCATTGGTGTTGATCTCATAGTTTGCTTGGCCAAATGCAATAGATTCGGATAGAGTTGTTTGGTAAACATCTCCTTTGTAACTCCAGGAACGATGTCAAGAAGGAACTTGTGAGTGTAACCTTTGATCATCTCGTTCATTTCCCCTTGAAAGTCACGTTGCATGAATTTCTCGATGTACTCCCTTTCACCGACATCTTTTCATTCTCGTCATGAAGATACCGTACTTGGTCGTGAGAAAATTCGACTTTCGAAGCACGTCTTTCTTCCCGGCCCGCTGATGCCTTTAACGATTCGTGTCTTTGCATGTGAGATCCAAGAGGCCGTTGGCTTCTTCACCGATTTTGATGTGGATCCGGTTGATCTTACGGATGGTGGTGGTGAAGAGTGAGAAGACGAGTCGATGATGATGAGGCGTGAGGAGGCACGGGTCCTTAGGTGGTTCGAAGTTTCCTCCTTAGAACGTGCATGGGTCGCTCTAGAAGAAAATGATCATATGCGGTTTCTTCTTCATTTCGGACTTAGCCATTTCATCGACCTTAGTATCATCGCCAGAGTTTTCTCGGTCTTTTCCGTTTCTGGTTCCTCAATATCAAAGTTGATGGAATCCTCAATCTGCCGTTGTTGTTGTTCGTGGGTGATGGTAGTACCAGTTCCCTTATGGGGTTGATTAACCGCATCAAGAATTGGTGTGGCTTGAGTACCACCACTTGAACCTCCAGGGCCACGAGTTTTATCTTTTACGAATTCTTCGGCAAAGTGTTTTTGTCTGATTTCCTTTAACTTCTTTTGATATTCTCTTTCTTCGTCAACTGGTTCTTCTTCAGAACTCTCCTTATCATGCTCAATCACTGGGGTTTCTCTTTACCTTGGTCACCGGTGGACCGGGAGGTTTAGCACCGATGGAGTAACGTCGGTTGCGGTTTGAGTAGAAGACCTCATCGTCGATTCGGTTTCTTGAGCTTTCATCCACTAGCTTTCTTGGCGGTTTCAGCTTGGGAATGGGAATAGAACAACTTCCTTAGATGGAACTTTCATCGTGTCCGTGTTTCCTCGTAGGGAACTTCCTTTTACTCTCGCTTGCAACACTTCTCGCACTTCCTCTTCCGGTTTTCCTTGTAGGTGTGCCGAAGACTTGTCATCGAGAAAACCAACTTTGCTTTCTTCAATCGCTACCGATACCTTTTGTATGTGTAGAGCTTTTTTATTTCATCAGACAGAAGGTAATCCGGCAACACATCACCTTGTTTCGTTGTTGTTGATTCTTTAAATGTGACTGTTAGAGTTGGTTCAGACAACATGTCGTGATTGTTGGGGTCATTGAGTCTCTTGAGGATATCAGGGATTAAGCCCAACTGCTCTTTGGATCAACCGTTTTGTATATCTGATATATGGAATCTTTGAGCCAAGCTTTTTGAGGAATGACATCATGTCGTCCCATATCAGAGCTTCAATTTCGATGTGCTTCATGTTGATTAAAGCCCAAAAGATTTGCAGTTCCATGAGCTTGGGATGCTCATAGCCACTGTCACGACCGGAAACAGATTTGGTGATGATGATGTAGAGAGTTCTCCATGGTTGAGGAATATTCTTAAGATCCACGTATGAATGCTTAGTGATTACTCCTGAAGCTTCGTCATAACCAATGTCGATCTTGAATTGTAGAACAGTCTCTTTAGTTGGTGCGGCATTGTATTCGGTTGGCTCGATGTCAGGAATGAGGAGAACAGCCCTTAAGTCTGCAGGTGTGATGGTGACTTGTTTGTGGTTGAGAGTCTCTGTCACAAAATTTTGTCCTTTGATCTTTTGCATTGTATTCCATAACTGATGAATGTAGATCTCCAGTACAGTAGCGGAATTGGAGAGCATATTCTTATAAGGATGATTCTTCAGAATATCCACAGCAATTAAGAAAGAAGACTCTGAGCAGGTGAGAGTTTCAAAGTCAAAACGAAGGTTGTTCTTTCCAATCTTCATCGGATAGCCATTAGGGAAGATATCAGCAACGGTGAGAACATTTGGTGCATCCACATTCTGCATTTGAGCGTCCATGTCATGATCTGAAATATATTTAGCCAAAAGAACCAACATATCGAAAGACATTATGTTAGTTAACAGATGGTTTTTATTGTCTAATTATTGAATGTGCTATGTTGATGATTGTTACGAGTCCAATGTCACTTGTTTGTCCAATAGTCCAATGACGTCGTGACAAGTTTCGTGGTTTAATTAACTTTAAGTTTTAAAGTCCATGTTATTACTTATTTTTCACAACTTGTTAAACATTTAAGCTTATTAGTGACATTATTGGATTCGTGGCGTTATGATTTATTTATTTACAAGTTTGCACGCGTAACAATTCATAATTAAGGTTAAATAAGGCTTAGGCGTAGAAATGGCAAGCTTATGCGTAAACATGAGTGATATACGCGTAAACGCAAGCTTATGCGTAGGTTCTCAACTTACGCGTAAGAAATATTACGCGTAGGAAAAGGGGGACCTTATGCATAGAGCTTACGCGTAAGCGTATATAAACCTTACGCGTAAGGCTTACTCGTAAGATTCAACCTTATGCGTAAAGGTCATTGTTTATGCATATCATTCACAGGATACGCGTAGTCCCTTTTGTAGAACCTTACGCATAAACGTTACGCGTAAGATTTCTCTTACGCATAACATGCTACGCGTAGGTGAACCTTATGCGTAGATGTTCAAGTTAACCTTGATTCTGAATTTTAAGCATAGAGAACTGAAACGACTTCATCATAACATCAATATTAACATCTACATTCAATTATTTTCAGATCATATCATGAATACTTATTAAGCAGTTACGCGTAAGAACATATTACGCGTAAACCTAAACCCTAAGGTTCAAGAATTACGCTTAAGCAATTTAGCCATGGAAAATGCACCAAAATGATTCTGGTAAGTCTAAGAAGCATAGTGAGATGTTCTGTCCAAGTTTTAACATCAAATTCTAAGCGAATCGAAAAACACCCAAATATCAAGAACATAAACCCTAATTTCTAATTAACAAGTAATTAGTGTTTCTGGGTTGATTCTAATCATGGATATAATCAATTTATCATGTAAACAACCTCACACAACAATCTTTTTAACCAGAATCACTCACTGATAACGCTACACGCGTCGTTCGGGGTCAAGGAAACTTCCTTTTCTTCGAGCAAGTTTTATAACACCCTAGGCAGTGAACCTAATCGTTGTAGTGTAGTAATTAGGGTAAGCCACGGGTATTGATATCGTTCTCTAGGGGAATAGGAATGCTAGTAGGAAGTTACTACGCTAAGGTTAAGGTTGAGGAAGATTATTTTTATCTTTTATATTTTATGAAAATGGAAAGGTACTAATCTCGGGTATTGGATTTGGGGGGTTGGTATTTCTACCGATTACTCTACTATTATCTAATTATCTAAACTAAGGTTGTGGGAGTCTATGTCTAATTAGTATGTGTTCGTATGATAGTTTAAAGATGTGTTTACTTAGTTTGTATTACTCCTTAATTATCTCCTATTGATGGTTGAGTGTCACGTCTTATTCCTAGTTGCGTTGTGTGTCTAAAGTTGTAGGGTATGCGTTTCTCCCTAACTCTTCGAACTTACCAAAGGGTCTTGTCTACAAACCCACTAGATATTATAGACTCCTACTCTAAGGCGCTCTTCGGATGGTTTAGCCTACAATTACTCAGGTAATTATACTCTAAGGTTCACAAAGATGAATCAAGCATTAAGTACACAACGAATGACCTATCGCACTACTAGATCATTAAACAACTAAGATAAGAAACAACCAATCAATATTTAATAATTAAGTTTCATACTTCCTAAGCAAACACACAAATAAATTAGCCGGACATGGAGAACATGCAAGCATACACACAAATAATCAAAGACATAATTGAATTAATGAAGTAAAGACTTATCTTGGTGTAAGATAGGGTTTAAAACCCTAAAATCTTGCACAAGACACCTTAGGTTCGGTTTTAGGTTTTACTCCAAAGACTCTCCACACAAAGACCGAAAAATTCGGATTCTATATATAAGATTACAATTGCGACGGCGTCACCTTATATTTAGTGACGCGTTGTGTCGCCGCCATTAGGGTTTCGTCTTGGCCACGTTAACCTTGCGCGGCGGCCACCTTATGTCCGTGACGCCGTCCTCTTGCCTCCGACGTCGTCTGGATTGCATCTAGGCCGCCCGAGTAGCGACGGCCTACTTTTTCACAACTAGACGCCGTCTCTTGAAAACACGAGTTTTGGGTTCGGCCCGTCACAATAATTTTGGGACGGCGTCGCCAATAGCACTTTTGACGCCGTCGCCTTCTACTTTCAAAGAATCGTGAGTGTCTCGATTTGAATTTGGCTATTTTCTTCATATATTCGCGTCTTTTCGTCCAAATAAGTGCCATTCCAAAGATTTTGCCTTCACGAGACCTAAAAGTGAAAGGAACGATATTAAGCAATAACGGATACAAAAGTGATCAAATAAGGACTTAAACGACCCCTCAAAATGGTACCTTTAAAACCTTATCAAATATCCCTACACTTGTTATTTGCTTGTCCTCAAGCAAATGTGCTTTTAGCCAATTAATTTATAAGTTGGGGTTATGAAGCATTAATTCAAAACGGTCCACAACACATATAAGCCCCATGAAAGTCATAACAAGCACGGAATTACATACTAGCACCTCACATGGGTGTTTGGATACTCACATCTCTCTCGGTGTATATATGAAATATAACAATATAGGAAATGGAAGATAAACACTCATTAACCGGTCCTAGTACATAGATTACCATAGGCTTGAGAATAGATCAAACCTCCATCGCTTTGGCGAAGCACCTAGGAAAGACTATCAAAGAGGTCTTTAAAGGGTTGTAACGTTAGGCTTACGGTTAGGGAAATAAGGGTTTGGTGGGATAGGCTATTTAGTGGTGGTAAGTCAAAATCTCTATGTTAAATGCATATGAAGAATGGCGTTGCTAAGCCAAGACTCGACACTCTAAACTCTAGATAACCTGAAATAAATAAATATAAATTTAAAGATAGATGTAGGATGGTAGCCCGTATGTTTTTTTTTTTTTTATCACTATTTTTTTTTTTCTCTTTTTCTATATTTTTTCGATTTTTTTTTTTTTTTTTTTTTTTTTTTTTTTTTTTTTACACTTTTACTCTACCATCCTCTATGATCACATCAAAATACTAGGGATTTACAGGCATATCCCTACACTTGAGTTTTATTAATCTAACACTAATTTGACCCGAATTGAAAAGATCAAAACACTTGGGGTACATTATTACGCAACAAAGGGAATTTGAATTTTAACGTTCCCTTCCGTCATTTCATAAACTTTAACTTTTCCCATGAATCCCAATCATCCCAAAACTCAGTATACAAAGGATATGACTCGACTTAGCAACTTATGCAAGCAACTAGATAATTGAACTAAGGGTTTAGGGTGATAACAAACATTTGCACTAAAAGTGAGTGCATAAGGGGTAAGCAAAGCGATTTGGGTGTATATTTGGGGTGGGGTGTAAACAATGTTTTCATTGATATTTCGAAAACCGAAACATCACGAGAACCGCGAAAAGGATAGGCTCGAGGGGTTAACTAGGGGTATCGTGTACTAAAGATGAGTACAACGCAGGGTGTGGGGAATTACTCAACCGAAGTGGAAGAAGTAATTATATTACAGGTATCAAACAAGGGTTATCCTAATGCCTCTTATCATTTAGTTATTCCTAACTACACAAGTGTAGCCTCACTTGCGATCTCGGAATGCATCACAAAACAAGTTCTAGAATCTAATATACTACCGGTTCACACTCTAAGCATTAAAGATGAATGCTTTTAATTCCTACTAATCTAAGGCGATCCTCGCATTTTGGGTGGAATTTGGGTGGTAAAGGTTTTGTGCTAGTCATGCAACTTCCTATCCGTGAGACGCTTTTGTTAAGACTAATGGCCCACTCTTATATGTCATGAAAATTTTAAATTTGGTGCCAAAATTACCCTAACCGACATTTTCTCATGGTTTATTACACAATCACAATTGACAAAGCAAATAGTCAAGGATAAGCATAGTTTCAAAGTTCCTGCTTTATTTTCCTTCCTACACTTAAACCGAACATTGTCCCAATGTTCCCCGAAAGTATCAAAGTTATGATAAAGAAGGTAATTAAAAGCTAAAGAAACTAATACTCCCGATTAGCTCGGTAGGATCCGTAAAGTGGTGGTTAAATTCTTTTCAAGAAGAATTATTGCGTGAAAAGCTCCTTCCAATCTTATGTAACTTCTTCTTGACAAACTAAACCGCACACTTGAAGAAAACAAACGAAACCTTCGCGTAAAATCGGCGGTAATAATATATATAAGACTCGATTTAAACTAGGATATAATGCTTGTGGAATGGATGTTTATGAATTTCTAAGAAAATTAAGACCAGAAAATTCCAAAAATTTATAAGTAGCTCGAAACGAGAAAAGTAATCGATGTTTTACTCCTTCACGCCGTCAGTTGCAATCTGACGCCTTGAGTTATCGACAAAAAGCGGTGCGATTTTACGGAAAAAATTCGAAAATTTACATCTTTAGAATCGGAAAAATTTCGCAAAACATCCATTATGACTCGATACAAGCATTTGACTCGAACAAACAAACATAATTATCTTTAATTAATTGTTATTCTCATGTTTACGTTTCTTTTGAAAACGTGTAATCCTCCTACACTTATCCATTATGTAAAATACCTTTATATGTAATTAAGACGAAGTTAAAAACAAAATAAAGTATTTTACAAATTTAAACATGAGGATAAACAATTAATAAAAGATATATGACACTAACAAGCAAACAATTAAGCATGGGTTGCCTCCACGAAGCGCTTTTCTTTATTAAAGAGTCTTGTAGCTAGACTCGTGAGTCGTTATCACGTTTCCTCACCACCGCCTCTTGACGGCCTCTAATGGGGATTCCATGTTGTAGAAGTGCCTAAAATGCGCTTCTCTAAGAGTTCATCCTCTCCCCAATCGGTCCCGTATTCGGTCCTAGGCTCAAGCAATCCTTGTAGAATCCGAAAATCTTAGCCATAACATAATCAACACCTTTCTCCCTATCCTCATCATTCCTATAATAGACTGATAGTTTAAGTTCCTTTTCATCATTAGAGAGTGATGAAAACTTCTCAATCTTAAACGGCATTTGGTAAGCTACGTCATCGGTCTTATTCTTGAATCGCACTACTCCTAATGAGGGGTCATAGGTCATCCCGGTGCTTTCTATGAAAGGTTTTCCTAGAATAACATGGGACAAGCTAGGGTCTATGGCCGTGCTAATATCATCCACAATTATGAAGTCCGTAGGAAACGTGAAACTACCTACATAAACGGGCAATCCCTTAATTCTACCAAGAAAATTGCAACTAACATTAGGATCATTGGGGTCTTGCCTAGTTGGAATAGGCTTCTTCAATATCCAATTGTAGTAGGTGCTAGTCATTATGTTGATTGGGGACTTGCGATCAATGTAAGCTTTTGCCACAAAAAGGTGTCCTATGACACATGGTATGTTAAGATTCAAGGGTTCCCAAACTTAATTCGAGGACTTTTCCTAACATACATGTGACGGAGGTCACGCACTAAGTGAGGTGGCGAGATAGTTCTTCTTCGCAGGAAATTTGTTGAAATAGTCAATGTCCACTTCATCTACTTCCTCGGGTATTTCCTCATCCACAGTGTATAGTCCTCTTCGTCATTTGTTTCATCGGTTTCAACTAAGGCGATGGTATTGAATTGGACATACTTTAGCTTGCTTGGATCCTTAATCTCTATGCTCGAAGGCTCGGGAGTTGAGATAGCACTAACCTTCTTATCACTAGCTATGGCTTTCAAAGGTTGTCTATTTTCCTACCCATCTCGGCTTGTTGATTATTAAAGCGGTCCGAGAGCTTAGCCATTTGGGTTTCTTGGGATGCAACGAGGTTTTGCAACATCCTTCGATGTTTTGTTGGTTAGGACCGTTAGGTGGGGCCATGAGAAATCATTAGAAGTGAATTCTTTGGTTTGTCCCCAATAAAAGTCGGGCTTGTTTTTCCATGCTTCACGGGTTTCATTGAAATTCCTAGGTCCGGGTGTTGTAGGAATCTTCCTCCGCTCCATTAGTCGCGAGGATGCGTAGTCAATGAAGCATGTTCGGGATCGGGTGCTAGTCTGGCGTGTTATGAGGATCACAAAATGGCTCGCACGAGGAAGAAGCTTTGTTCACATGGTGTGAAGATTTAGGATTTTCGTAGGAACTCATGAGGAATTTAACTTGATCTTCAAGTTCGATCATCCCACGGTCGGGAGGAGGCGAGGAGATTGCCTTGACGGTTTGGGCAGCTCACGGGGTCATCCCAACTTTCGTTGTCATAGAGGCGAGGTCCTCTATTATTTCCCATGATTCTTCTGCGGTGAGATCACTAAGTTTTCCACCGCCGCTTGGTCAATGGATCGCTTAGTGGGAAAGTTGACATGATCATAAAAGATTTGGACTTGGAGCCAAAGATCAATGCCGTGATGAGGACTTTATGAAGTAAGTCCTTGAATCGGGTCCATGCTTCAGAGAGATTCACCTTGACGTTGTTGGAACATCAAGATGTCATTCCTAAGCTTAGTGGTTCTCCCCGTGGGAAAAATTTAGCAAGGAAGCGAAGTAAGATCATTCCAACTTGAGATGGAGCCGTGCGGGAAGTCGCTCAAGCCAATTACTAGCTTGGTCCCGTGAGAGAATTGGAAGAGCAGCGCAGCGTGGTCTCCCGAGTAGTAGCATCAAGGTCGATGGAATCGACGATTTTGAGAAATCCCTCGGATCTTGATTTGGATCTTGAACGAAGTCCATGGAATGTACATCCGTTTTGCACCAACCGGATGGTGTCGGATCGCAAGGCCGTAGTTTGGGCTTGGTCGGAAGCTCAATGGTGTTCCTATAGCCTAGGTGGCTTGGTCTCGAGTATTCACCAAGAGTACGGGCTCTTGGCGGGTCATTTGTGGTGGGTTGATGAATGGTAGTGGGTTATCACCTTCCATGATGAAAAGTGATGAGGTTACGAACAAAGGTTACGAAGAAGGGGGATAGACCAAGAGAAATCTAAAAATAAGAAAAAATTTACTTGATAGGAATCAACAAAGAAACCTAAACGAGGTGGACTACTAACTAGCTATTCTATTCCCGACAACGCGCCTAAAACTTGATAACGCTACACGCGTCGTTCGGGGTCAAGGAAACTTCCTTTTCTTGAGCAAGTTTTATAACACCCCAGGCGATGAACCTAATCGTTGTAGTGTAGTAATTAGGGTAAGCCACGGGTATTGATATCGTTCTCTGGGAATAGGAATGCTAGTAGGAGTTACTACGTTAAGGTTAAGGTTGAGGAAGATTATTTTTATCTTTTTATACTTTATGAAAATGGAAAGGTACGAATCTCGGGTATTGGATTTGGGGGGTTGGTATTTCTACCGATTACTCTACTATTATCTAATTATCTAAACTAAGGTTGTGGAGTCTATGCCTAATTAGTGTGTGTTCGTATGATAGTTTAAAGATGTGTTTACTTAGTTTGTATTACTCCTTAATTATCTCCTATTGATGGTTGAGTGTCACGCCTTATTCCTAGTTGCGTTGTGTGTCTAAAGTTGTAGGGTATGCGTTTCTCCCTAACTCTTCGAACTTACCAAAGGGTCTTGTCTACAAACCCACTAGAGATTATAGACTCCTACTCTAAGGCGCTCGGATGGTTTAGCCTACAATTACTCGTAATTATACTCTAAGGTTCACAAAGATGAATCAAGCATTAAATACACAACGAATGACCTATCGCACTACTAGATCATTAAACAACTAAGATAAGAAACAACCAATCAATATTTAATAATTAAGTTTCATACTTCCTAAGCAAACACACAAATAAATTAGCGGGACATGGAGAACATGCAAGCATACACACAAATAATCAAAGACATAATTGAATTAATGAAGTAAAGACTTATCTTGGTGTATGTTAGGGTTTAAAACCCTAAAATACCGTACAAGACACCTTAGGTTCGGTTTTAGGTTTTACTCCAAAGACTCTCCACACAAAGACCGAAAAATTCGGATTCTATATATAAGATTACAATTGCGACGGCGCCACCTTATATTTAGTGGCCGCCGTGTCGCCGCCATTGGGTTTCGTCTTGGCCACGTTAACCTTGCGACGGCGTCACCTTATGTCCGTGACGCCGTCCTCTTGACCTTCGACGTCGTGCGGATTGCATCTAGGCCGTCTCGAGTAGCGACGGCCTACTCTTTCACAACTAGACGCCGCCTCTTGAAAACACGAGTTTTGGGTTACGGCCCGTCACAATAATTTTGGGACGGCGCCGCCAATAGCTTTTGACGCCGTCGCCTTCTATTTTCAAGAATCGTGAGTGTCTCGATTTCGACTTTGGCTATTTTCTTCATATATTCGCGTCTTTTCGTCCAAATAAGTGCCATTCCAAAGATTTTGCCTTCACGAGACCTAAAAGTGAAAAGGAACGATATTAAGCAATAACGGATACAAAAGTGATCAAATAAGGACTTAAACGACCCCTCAAAATGGTACCTTTTAAAACCTTATCACTCACATATAAGAATACCCAAAATTTCGCATAAACCCTAGTTTTAAAATCGGGTTAATATACAAAAAAGTTACTAAACTTTCAAAAAAATTTGTCCTAAGTCACTAATGTTTATCTTCTGTCATCTAGGTTACTATACTTCACGGGTTTTTCACATATGTTACTAAACTTTTTTATACGTGTCACCCTAGTCACTACATGGAAGGGCAACCGTTGTGGCACACTTTTTCAATATATGTCACCCAAGTCACTAAACTTTGCGAAAAATTTGTCTTAAGTAACTAATGTTTCATTCTGTCATCTAAGGTACTAAACTTTGAAAAATTTGTCCCAAGTCATCGATGAAAAATTTGTCCTTAGTCACGAGTTGTGGCACATATTCGAACCTTTAAAATTATACGTTTTATTCATTTCATTCATTTTATACGTTTTATTCATTTTCATTCGTTTTTATACGTTTTTGTTTGTTTTCTTACGTTGTCCGTTTTACACGTTTTATACGTTTTCGTCCGTTTTGTCCCATTTTTACGTCTGTTTTTTTATACGTTTTATGTTTTCATCGATTTTATCGTTTTTGTCCGTTTTATATGGTTTTGTACATTTTTATACATTTTATTCGTTTTCATCCGTTTTTATATGTTTTCATCCGTTTTATACGTATAAAATAGAAAACGGCAAAACATAAGAAAACGGACGAAACGTAAAAACGAATAAAACGATATAAAACCGTATAAAACCATATAAAACGAATAAAACGATAAAACGGATGAAAACATAAAACGATATAAAATTGTACAAAACCATATAAAACGGACAAAACGATAAAAGCGGATGAAAACATAAAACGTATAAAATGGACGTAAAAATGGGACCAAAGCGGACGAAACGTATAAAAGCGGACAAAAACGTAAGAAAACAAACAAAAACGTATAAAAACGAATGAAAATGAATAAAAACGTTTAAAAGGTGTATAAAATCGTATAAAACGTAATAATTTTAAAGGTTCAGTAATATGTGCCACAACTCGTGACTTAGGACAAATTTTTCATTAGTGACTTAGGACAAATTTTTCGCACTAGTACCTTAGATGACAGGAATGATACATTAGTGACTTAAGACAAATTTTTCGAAAAGTTTAGTGACCTACATGTGCCACAACTTGGTGTGTATACACGTCAGCCAAAATACCGGTAAAAAAAGGTTGTCTCACTATTGGTGTCCAAGATAACCGGTTACGTAAAGTATAGTAACCTAGATGACAAAAGATAAACATTAGTGACTTAGGATAATTTTTTTTGAAAGTTTAGTAACTTTTTTGTATATTAACCCTTTTAAAATCATTCAATACGTGTATCTGGGTGTGTATTAGTGATGAAAATGTAATCATTGATATTACAGAAACATTTTAACACTATCATTTTAACCACAAACACACAAACTTGATTATGTGTTCATACGCATATGCGTAGAACACAAAATCATCCATATACAAAAATCTAATCGTTGGATTCGTTTAAAATTCAAAACCAATGTTTATAATCATGTTAGAAACATAAAACCACCTACAATTTGATGATCAAAACACGGATTAGACAAATGATTATTAGGCGTAGGATATGGTTGGTGGGATATTAAATGTGATGAATTAATGAGTTAAGGTGATTGTTTTATTAAAAATAACTTTGAGCTTATGAGCGGTTTAGTCCTCCACCTTTTCCATTTTCATCCAATGCCTTTAACTTCCATTTTGGTTACCAAACGAAGGATATTTGGAAATAATTTTGACACACCCCTTTGACTTAAGAAATAATGAAAGTTTATAAATTTAGTCGAGGGGTGTTAGAAAACCAATGTGACCACCATTATTAACGAAAACAACAGGGATAAGGTAACATGCAAGTACAATGTATTATGAAATTGAAAAATATTAGTTTTCTCCCCTCAACACTTGATCGAAAAAATCTTGAATTTTGAAAGATTAGAGTGTTGAAGGAAGAATTGTACTTGCCATGTGAAAAGAAATATAGAAAGAAGAATGTTTTTGTTGCTTTATCGGGTTTTATATTTTCGTATTTTGTTTTGAAAAATATTTACAAAAGAGATTTTGGTGTTTGTTGGTTTTAAGAATATTTTAAGAGTTCATCCGGTTCCTCTTGAGTCAAACACCGCATACCAATCCGGTGGACCAACTCATTAAACCTAGCATGAGCTAAGGCTTTGGTGAGAAGATCGCCAATTGGTATTCAGTACCCACAAAGTATAATTCAACGGTACCACATCCACGTAGTCCTTGATGAAATGATATCAAAGATCGATGTGCTTTGATTTGGAGTGTTGAGCGGGTTGCGAGATCGCAATAGCACTCCGATTGTCGCGATACATCGGGATTACATTAAACACGTAACCATAGTCTTTGAGTTGTGTTCTCATCCAAATGACTTGAGCACAAACACGACATGGCTACATATTACTGCTTCGGTTGAGGACAACGATGTACAATCTGATTCTTTGATTGCCATGACACGGTTTATCACCAAGAAATTGTAATGCTCTGAAGTACTTTTCCGTGAATCTAAGCATCCTGTGTGGTCGGTGTCGAAAAAGCTATTAGTTCAAAACGAGAATCCTTGGATACGGATCCCAAATTAATGGTTCCTTTGATGTATCGGAGGATTCTTTTAGCCTTAGAGAGGTGAGTTTCGATTGGTCTCGAATGATAACGGAGCAAAGATATCGGCAAAAACAATATCGGGCACGCTAGTTGTTAGATACATGAGAGACCCAATGATACTACGGTATTTGGTAGGGTCCACCAATTTCCCATGTAAATCGTCTAGCTTCTTGGTAGGAGCCATTGGTGTGGCATAGTGTCGAGTTTTGCATTCAAATTTGTTTAACAGTTCAAGGGCATATTTGGGTGACTCAAGAAAATACTACGGGGTGATTGATGAACTTGCGGTCCTAGAAAGAACGTAAGTTCACCCATCATGGACATTTCAAAATGTTTCTTCATTAGTTTTGCAAAAGCGATTGAGTACTTTTTATGTGTTGACCCAAAATGATGTCATCCACGTAAATTTGAACAATTAAGATGTGTGCCCGTGATATTGTATGAAAAGAGTTGGGTCGACCGAACCTTTGGTAAAATTATTGGCAATGAGGAAAGATGATAACTTATCGTACCACGCCCGAGGAGCTTGTTTGAGACCATACGAGCTTTGTTCGGTTTGTAGACATGGTTCGGGAACTCGGGATTAACGAATCCTTACGGTTGGCTAACATAAACCGTTTCTTTCGGTTGCCCATTCGAGAAAACCGGTTTTGGCGTCCATCCGAAAGACCGTGATATTCATATGAGCCATGAACGAGAAATATCCGAACGACCTCAAGGCGAGCAACCGGAGCAAATGATTCTTCAAAGTCAATACCCTCTTCATCGATAACCCTTAGCACCGGGCGTGACTTGTTTACGATTACGTTCCTTGACATCAATTTGTTCTTCCAAATCTATTTGAGACCAATGGCGTAAACCCTGTTGGTCTTTCAACCGGTTCCCATACTTCAAGGCGTTTGAATTGGTTGAGTTATTCTTGCATGGATTCAATCCGGTGTCCTTTGTCATTGCGTCTTTAATGTTTTAGGCTCAGTTAGCGAGACGGTGAGTGCATAAATGCAATGTTCACCATCCGTGTGAAGATGTTGTCTCGTAACTCTTGGTTGATTCGGGTTGCCAATAATATTCTTTAGAGGATGGTCTTTTGTCCATCGATGAGTAGAGGTTGATGTTGGTATACATTGTGCAGATTCGAGGATTCAAATGGCTTGTAGAGGATTCGCGACATCGGTGCAGCAGTTTCATTAGCAAGCGGGTTGAAGACGCATTTGGATCAAAATCTGCGGTGGGGTACTTCATTAAGAACATCATCGACTTGTTCGGCGTCGTTGGATGCGGTTTGTTCAACTGTTGTTGTAGAGTCAATTGGTGGTGCTTCTTCAACAAAGTAGTTGTTGTAGCAGTGTATCGGTATAAGAGTAGTATCGGGTTGAGCGGTGAAACATCGGATACACACGAGCACGTTCATCAATATCGTCACTTAACGAGAGGAGCAAATAGTCTTTCCATTTGTTGAAGAGTAAGTGGGGCTTATTTCGTTGATGATGGGGTTTGAGGAAGTATAAGCGGTTGTGACCGGGTTCCAAGTTATTATGCTCGAAGCCATTTCGTAAGTTCATCAAAATTAGCATGAATCGTTTCCATAACACGCTTTGTTCGACGATTCGGATCACGAAACCTTTTGAGTTCTCACGAGAACCAATAAATACTCCAATGTCGACTTTGGATTTGAGCTTTCCAAAGTCTTCACGATCATTATTTGGGTAGCAAAGGGATCCAAATACATGAAAGTGTTTGAGATTTGGTTTTGTTGTGGATAAGCTCGAAAGGTGTTTTGTTATGGCGTTTGTAATCATTGAGCGGTTTTGAGTGTAGCATGCGGTTGATCGTTTACGCCCACAAGTGTCTGGAAGTTTAGCATTAATTAACATTGTTCTTGCGACTTCCACTAACGTTCGGTTTCGTCTTTCAACAACTCCGTTTTGTTACGGTGTACGTGCAATAGATGTTTGATGCTCTATTCCCACTTTCTCATAAAATTCTTGAAGAGTTTGGTTCACAAATTCGGTTCCTTTGTTTGTTACGATTTGGCGGACGGTGTTTGGTGAACTTGAATTTTCGTGAGAAAGGTGATGATCATCGTGGAGCTTGGTCTTTGCTTGAAGAAAGTAGACCCAAGTCCATCGTGAGTAGTCATCGGTGATTACCAAGATGTAGTGTTTGCCATTAATTGTTTGCACGTGCATCGGGCCACACAAATCCATGTGAAGAAGATGAAGCACATCTTTGAGGCTGTGTTCCACCTTTGAAGGAAAATGAGCACGAGTGCTTTTCCCTTGTTCACAAGTCGAGCATAGGTGATCTTTAGAATACCGGAATCTCGGAGACCTTCAACTAGTTTGTGTCGAGCAAGGTTGGTGATGGTTTGAAAGTTTAGATGTGAGAGGCAGCGGTGCCATAGCCGAGATTTTGTTGATGTAGCCTTTGAGAGTAGACAAATGGGAGATGAAGAAACCATGTCTTGCATTGAGATTGTGTACATACTAGAATTGAGAGCCGGACATAAGATCGTTTCCTTGTAGATCACGAATGAAACAAGTTTTCTCCCGAAAAGCGACTTCCAAATCTCCATCACGTAATTGACCGGTGAAAGCAGATTGTGACCGAGGCCTTCCACATAATAAACCACTGCTAATTTCGATATTCCCATTGATATAATCTCCGTAGCCCATGATAGCTGCGAGTGATCATTCCGAATCGGCGGTGCCAATGAACTTTGCAATAAAGTTTGATAATGTTTAAGATTGCTGTCATGTGTCGGGAACATCCGCTATCAACAATCAAAGGATGATCGTATCACCGCATTACACAGACGACACAAATGGAATAGAAGTAGATGTGGAACCCAAAATGTTAGAGGGTTCAAGCAATTATAGTAGAAATACACACATCAATGACTTTAGGCATCCATTTAAATCCTAGTGTATTATGTATCCATTTCGCCATCTCCAACTAGTATTTGCTTTAGTCTTAGTGAATGCACTAGGTGGTACTACTTTCTTTGGAGGTGATCTTTGGAACTACGAGGGACATCAATGCGTTTCTTAGAATCTAAGGAGGCGGTTTACCAAGCACATACTTAGAAGCATTAGTGGGCCTAGAGGTATTCGGGTCTTAGGATTCCGTAAACAAGACAAGAAAGCTCTAGCAACACATTTGTCATGACAATAAGAAAGCCTACTTTTACGACAAATAACACAAGAAGCATCGATGAATATCAAAAGTACTTAAAGGTTTAGCATTCGTTACAAAACTTTTCCATTACATTTGTCGACGCAATATCTAAAGTGGGTGCAACGGAGTCTTATTCAAAGTCCTAGGTGTTCTTCTACTTGACATTCTTTATTGTTCTTTTCTTAGGTCGCAACTTCCTATTCTTCCTTGTATTGCTCTAGGGTGTGAAGTGCGGACATTAGGAAAAGAGGCAATTATTCTGTTCGATAGAGGAAGCACATTAGTAACTTGTGTTTTGGCGGTAGGCAATCTAGGTTCACGTTTGCTAAGTGTTACGGTGCAATTCTCTTAATGATGCTATTTGAACTTGTTCATACTTTCCTAACATTTCTCTTAACTTAAAGATAGTGTGCACCAATTCTTGATTTTCGAGCGAAGATTTCTAGAAAAATTCATGACTTCCTTTGTGTGTGCAAGAAAATGATCAAGTTCGTTTGATGCTTCATCATGAGTCTTTTTAAGTAAATCAAATATGACACCATATTCCTATTTAACTTTTGCTAGTTCTTGTTCATATTTTGAGATTTGACACTTCAAAGACGCGTTTTGATAATCCAGTTGCTCAAATTTTGGATTAAACGTTTTGGATTGCAACTGGTTGATTTTGTTTTTCAAAGCAAGTTCATGATTTTGACAATCTTTTTGACACCATTGAAGACGACGTTTTGCATTTGAAAGCTCGTTTATCAATTGTTCATTTTCAACTTTTAAAGACTCGATCTGATGCACATTATCAGAATTTGCAACAATTATAATAGAATCAACAGTATCAGCAGAGATATAATCAGATGCATATGGCAAAGAATACAATAACACAGCATTATAGACATCAGCACAGATAACATCTTCCAAGAGTCGATCAACATCTTTTCGTAACATTTTCTTTTTATGTTTAGTATTAGAAATAGATGTTTCTGTTTTCTCGAAAACGACTTTCATCAATCCAAGTTCCTTATGAAATTCCCTTTCCCAATATAATGCATAATTTTTCAAAATTTTAACATGGGGTAAAATTTTCTTTTCTAAAAAATATCTCTTTGTTCTCGTGCCAGAGGCGATTGAAAATGTTCAACTTTTATTTCAGAATGATATTCAATCTCATGTTCTAAAAGTTTGAGGTCAGACGTGAAAAGGTCAAAATATCTAAGAATATGACGATTTTCAGGTTTTGAATTGACTTCACTGATGGAAGGTAAAGGACCATAAATTTGTGCAAAATTTGGTTTGGGAGTAACATTAGAAGACTCGAGCGTTTTGTGATAATCCTTGGTGTGTTAGAAGAATCCTTTGGTGGGACGAAAGTGACGACTTGTGAATATGTAAAGGTTTGTTGTAAACAACTTTTTCTAATTTTGATCGACTCTCGTCTTACGCATCTAATTCCTCTTGACGATGATATTCAACAACACTCATAATGAGAATCATCAATTTTATATTACCTTTTGAAACTTGGGATTTGGTTTGAATGCTTTGGTTGAAAGCTTAGGTTTGTAATCAACAAGATTCGGTCCATATCCATCGGATTGGGTTTTAAAGTAAACTTTTGGATTTTTGTGATTGACTCATCATGTTTGTAAACAACAATTCAAAACTCTTTGAGTTTATTTTGTAAGTCGACAATTTCTTCAAGATGGTCATCTATTCGTTTCGTTGAATGCTTTTTGTATCAGAGAACTGTTTTTGACAAGTTAACAACTCGGCCTTGGCTTTTGAGTTTCAAAGTAAGGCGTTAATTTGTTGTTTATGTTCATGTTGTAGTTGTTCTATTTCAGACAACAAAGCATTCTACGAATCGGCTAGATCACGCATCTGTCGTTCTAAATATTGTTCGTTTTGATGAGATTTAGCAAAAGCGGCTTCAAAACCTTTTTCACGGTTTTCTTGAGTTTTGAAAAAAATTAGTTGCCGTTGTAAACATTCAAGATCCCTAGTTAACAGTGCATTTTTACTTTTTAATTGCTGATTTAATTCACGAAATTCTTCCATTCGGGATTGTTGGTCTTTAAGTAACAGATCAATATCTGGACTAGGCAAAGGTTCGGTGTGTTCAGCGTGAGTCACAACATGATCATTATTGAGATCCTCAAGTATAACCACGAGTCAATTTGAGTATCAAAGGAAACCATTAGGTCATCTTGATCATCAAATGTGACTCTTGGGGTCTAGTTGAGAATCGTCGAGAATGAGATGTGGACGACTAATTTTGAACATTCGAGCCTCGCCGGATTCGGATGTTGGCGGAGATATTAGATCGAGATAAATATGGTTTGTTCGGTACGAGACAAGCCATCGGTGTCATACACCTGGGCTGTGTCACTCATGTGTAGCTCATGCATATTAGCCATCAACATAAGCTTCTTTGAATTGGTCTGCAAGTCCTCCATATCATCATCTCGAGTCGGCATCGCCATAAAGCTCTGTTCTTTGTGCATGAGAGTTCCTGACTTCATCCTTAAGAGCCAAAGTAAAGCTTCCTTGTGATAAGCACGCCCTAGTCCTCGGCTTTGGGCATGCATTAGCCAGTGTCCCTTCTCATTCGGTTGTAGCATCGTAGACCATTCAACCCATTACGAGCATTTCCTGTTCAACCACTTGAGCTCTGTTGTTGTTCCTACCCATAGCATTAAACTCTTGACCACCACCCATCGGCGACCATAACCACGATTACGAACTTCAACTCGTCCATTGTTCACAATGACTGATTCCTTGTGTTTGATGAGGAATGAATGCGATTGTTGGATTTGTTTGTATAACGACCAAAAGCTTTAGCAATCATAACAAATCCTTGTTGCAATGCATCGAGCGGATCGAGTCCTCATTAGCTTCACCGACAAATGCTTGATCATTCTTGTTGTTGTATGGAACTAATTGAGTTTGTTGAGATTGTTGCTGTGATGGATCATATGGTGTGATTGTGGAAGTTGGTTGAGTTGCTGGTTGAGGAGGATAATTGGTTTGAGCCCACAAAGCAAGTTGTTGATTATCGGAAGTGAAGGTGAAACATTTTGACCACGGAGAATCCTTTCCTTATCAAATTCTTTTTTATGAGGCTTCAAATAGTCGTACAACAATCCGTATGTAGCATGATGCATATTCTTTGCTTGCGGAGGAAAATCACATACTTCTCCCATTCGGGACCAAGACTACTCGGGAATTAGTATTAGCGCAATTCTTGGCATGTTAATGTTGTGTTTATCCAAATCATTTATGATGTCGAGAGTCGATGATGATAAGACTCTAGTGTCTCTCGAGGTTCAATCATGAAGTGTTCATAAGCCAAGTAAATTTTGGATTCCATATCCTCTGATTGAGTGCGGTGCCTTCCATGAGAAGATGAATATGTTCCCACTTTGCTTTTGCGATCTTTTGAGCCTCAACACTGCGAAGAATTAGGTTTGGTAATCCTAAAGGATATATTGCATTGCAAGCTCATCGACTTCATAGTGTAGAAGTTCATCTCTAGCGGTTGAGCAACAGTTGCAATGTTGGTTTGATCATCTCTTGGTGGAGCGACATTAGGATCTCCGGTGTAGTGATAATAGGCATACGAAATGGACCCTCAAAATGACCTTCTTTAAGAACTTTCCATGTGGCTTCTTTAGATCACAATACCTAAAGAACCTAATCACCCATTGATCGTAGTTTCTGGGGTGAGCATTGGAGGTCTATCAGTGATCCGACCTCATGAATTGATTGTTGGTCGCTTAAAGCTTCACACATCTTTGCAAACCAAGTCGGTTCCTTCATAGTGTTCCTTGATGGATGTTGATTGTAAAAGTTGTGTAAGGTTGTACTTGAAGACTTGGTGGTGGTTGAACCATTTGAGGTTGTGGAATTGCGACAAGTTGTGGAGTATGTTGTTGATTAAATTGTTGTTGATAAATCGTTGTTGATGATTAAACTGTTGATGTTGTGGACTTAGTTGTTGTTGATTATAAGTGTAAGGAAATAGTTAGATTATGGTGGTTGTGACATGTTTAAAACTTGTGTTGGTAAATGGATCTTTGTAGTCGAATGAACCGTTGGTGATGAAGTATCCTTAGGCTTAGAAATCACGGAAGAGCAAAGTACCACTTATGCGTAAAACACCAAAGATACGGCGTAACAACAATAGTTCTGCGTGGGATTAGCTTACGATAAGAAATGAGAAAACACTAAAGTTATCGTAAAGAAAGTTAGGCGTGAAAACTTAGGCGTAGGATTACATTATGCGTAAGACAAAGCTTAGGCGTAAGATGAATCTTATGCGTAATGGGTTCTACGCGTAAGCTTAAGCTTATGCGTAAATTTAGGGTTTACCAAAAGATCTTTACACTATCACGGTGCAAAAGATATCCAAATCGAAGTATTTTCGAGGCTTATCCAAGCAAGAAAAACCGAGTAATCCACAAAGCGAAGATCAAACCAAGGAAAAGTTACGCGTAAGATTAGGGTTTCACTTACGCGTAAAAATTAACCAAAAGTGATTTCTGTCAACTGATGTTTCCAAACTAGATTTTTGTGATGAAATAGCTTCAATATCACCAAAATAACACAAAAGTGTGAAACTTGATGATCCAAAGCTTTAAAACCGTTTACGCGTAGAACACTACCCACGTAAAAAACCTAGCTTAAAAAAATGATCCGTACGTAAAGTTTGAAACTTTTTGCCAAAAACAGTTATTTTAACACCTTAAGACGTTGAAAGTACAAGAATCTTGGATGAAAAAGTGTAAAAAATGTGTTTTTAAGCGTGACCAAGTTTGGAACTCTTTTACGCGTACGACCAAAAACTTCAAAAACAAAATTTGTTCACCCAACTATTTGGCGAATGATACCACTGTTAGGTTACCATATTAGTAACACAAGCATCAATATAAGAAGTAGAGATGAAGAATAGATCGGATGAACAAGACAAACAAACACTATGCGTATAATGTAGAGAAAGGTTATGCGTAGCAATAGTGAAAGAGAATGAATTGAACAACCAACCCTCAAGTGAGGGTTATAGAAGAGTATTTATAGGAGAGGGAGCTAGGGCAACACAACTAGTCCCTTCCTATCCTTATTAGACTTGGGCCTAGGCTTATGGGCCTTCTACATAAGCCTAAGCTTGATAACAAACATAAAGGTCATAATTAAGCTAACTATTACATTTAATTACTAACACTTGAAATCATGTTTAGGGGTGATTCCAACAATCTCCCCCTAAGTGTTAGTGATTAATAATATGAAAACGGTGAAGGTGCAGATGTAATAGTAGCTTTGACATTATCTGACATTCTTCTTTCTTGTGAGAATAATTGCCTTGATTCGAACAATCTCCCCAGTGTAGAGAAATTGTCTTCTTTGAACAGTTCGCTTTGGCGTCATCATTATCTTTGTTCTTTGATCATTGTTCTTTGTGATGGTAGTGATAGTATGTTGTTGTTATTCGCATCAAGTGCGCCTCAGTGCTTCGTTGCTCAGTGTCTCCACGTCATTCTTCAACATGCTCACACGCTCTATGACGTTGGATTTCGATCTTGATGAAGTTCTTTTAGTCTTTAAACTTTGTAGATTCTTTGACTTGACGAAGAATCATTCTGACTTTTGTGTTGCCTTTTGAGAGAACTTCCATTAGTGATGATGTTGGCATGAGCATGTGATGAATCTGTACGATCATTCCGCTCTAGAGCTTCCATAAGAAGAAAACAAAAGAAAGGTTAGTAATAAGCGGATTCCGGCACTTACAAGTTTGAGCTTCGAGAGTGTTAACAGCATAGTGTGAAAACACAACTCTAATTCTCACAAAGGCCGTTCCTGAACTGGAGTCCCACAAGTGAGATAACGCGATGTACCAAGTACACCTACAGATTCGAGATGAGTCGATGAGGTACACGAAGCATCACCTCATGTTGTAGACCGTTTGAGACACACTAAGCGTAATCCATGGGAGTTACCGAAGTGACTGCTTTGTCGAGGCTGTTTGATGTTGACCACGGCAGATTTTCCATTCAATCACTGAGGATCACAATTGTGAACCTCTCATAAATGTTCTCGATAGATTGCTAAGATCTGTGAAGGACTCGATAACGTACCATTGTTGTTCTTATTGTTGAACAACAAGTGATGAAATGTCAAGTATACCTAAGAGATCTTTTGATGAATCTCGTGGCTCTAGACTCAATAGTGCATTTTGGTTTTCCTTAGCGAAGACTAGGGAGAGGGTCTCCTTCTTCAATACCAGCTATCTCTAAGAGAAAGCCGATAGATTATGTAGGGTTCCCTGTGAGAATGAAACAAGCTTACATTGAGAGAAACTTGAGTGGCTAAGAAGGTTTGGTGCATGCGTCACTGGGTCCATGACGACTTTAATCTTCAATACCGTTGTCATCAAGTGACAACCGGTAGCATATGAATTGAACCCGATTATGCGCCCTAAGTTGAATAATACGGAGGCTATTTCTTTTCACCCTTTTCTTTGCATTTCTTTTAATTCTTCAACTCCTTGTTTCTCCAATTCTCATTTTCTCCTTTTATAATCATACCTAAGGACTTCTAATTCTAGCGGTTGGTTGTGTCCTTGGGTAGATCCCTCCGACTCTGGCGGATCATAGGACAGTTATTCTAACCTTAATCACCTTATAACTCCATTGCCATAAAACCATTTTTCATGAAAATCTCTCAAAGTGTTTGTGAAAGAAAAACATGTTTGAACACTTCAAGAGTTTTAGATTTTTAAATACTCCCCCACATGTGCTTAAGAGTTTTGGCGAAATCATGCGGTGAGGAAAGAGCGCGCACTTTGAATTGATCAACTCAAGATAGACAATCCCTCGCGAGACACGGTTACGTTAAAAAGTTAAAGAGTTACATTGTCAGTTTTTAGGTGACAACTAGCTCTAATAACTACCTTGAAGGTGTGAACAATCCTCGAAAGGTTGTCAAACCCATCAAAGTTCATGTCTACGAAGAGTTTCTCGAATGGTACATTCTACTCGGACAAGTCCTTTGCGAGACACGTTTACATCACTAGCGAACTAGCTTGAAATTATTACCCGTCCCGGACAAGTCTTTTCGAGTTACTAACGTTTAAGATTTCGTCAATTCGTTGGTTAAGTCTATAGCACCAAGATTCATTTGCAATTTCACAACATATTTCTTATCACATAATTTTCTCCCCCTCAAAAATGGCATATCAATATTATTTTTGAATAAATGATGATAATAAATATGACCATTTTGAGTTTTGTGGGAAGATTACAAAGAACATTTTGTGAACAAAGTTTTTAAATCAAATACTCCCCATGACAAGTGATATGAACGGTTGAGGTTTTGAAAAATATAAGGGAAGTACTTGTTCTTTTGAGTAAAACCTTTGAAAAAGAAAGGTTTGATAAGTTTTACTCAAAAGTAAGAAGCTTCGCTCCTTTTATAAAGATTGTGGCAGCAAGCGTACCACAGGGTCCTTTCATTACAAGAACGGGTTGTACCTTTGTTATGTGTGTTAAGCCATATTAATTATATACTCACATCAAATTAGTATGAAATAGAAGCGGTTTAAGGGGTACCGGTAGTCGAGTAATATCACCAGAATGCGAGCAGGCGTTGATAGCGGTGAGAGTAATCTGGGGACGACCGCCTAAAGCTCTCTAATGTTACAGGCGGTCCTTCATACAACCTTTCATCAATCATGGTGATGATCCTCTTCACATCCCTTCTTTCTTGAGAATTCCATCGCTTTGGAGACCTAATGCCTTCATATATCGCCTTAAACCTATAAGACAAGTCATCCCTAACCTTCTTCAATGTGTGATCCCCAAACTTGTGAAGATCTCTACACGCCATTAAGCAATTTCGTTGTAGTTCACTACGGTAAATTACTCGAGCGGTTTCTTGACGAGAGTTCATTGTGAAAGTTGGTTGATGTCGGGTAGTTCTAGGCGAGGTGCGGTGAAGTTGACACGGTGCGATAGGATTCAACGACAAGTTGTAAATCTTCTACACGTTCTTTGATTACTATGCTTCGATGAAGATAAGCAAGGACTTGATGTATTCACGTTGAACTTGATCGAGAATTGTCTCATGCGTCCCTATACTTTGGCAAGATACAGATCTTCAATGTCGTTGAGAGACAAATTCTCAAAGTCCGCTTCATAGAATGCATAATCCCTTTCGTCTTGTCTTTTGACCACGATATTCTTGAGAAAAGTGTAGTTCCATTTAGACGGAAGATCAACATGCTTAATAGCAACGATCCCTTTAGTACTATACATTGCATGTTGAGACTTTCAAACCTGGCAGCTCTTGTAGTAGATTCGTCGGCGTTCTGGCCAATGGTGAATCCCGTACATTGCATCGATGTCATATTGTTCCACACTATTAGAAAACATGTGAGTAGCCTTTTCTTTGATGGCTATACGGTTGGAGTATATGGCTGCCGGGAACGGAAGTGTAAGTGATGTAGCGTATTTCCTTGAACCATCGCTACCGTGTAGAAGGAATTCCAAATCTTTGTTGAAGAAGTATCGAAATGGAATCTTAGGCTGATCTGGTTGGCCAATCGTTGGTAGAGGTTTAGACCAATCGGTGTAGTATGGAGCGTTGTCTCTTCTGGTAAAGTCGATGTTTGCTTCAGGGTTGAGCAAATCAATGTTGTTAGCCATGGCTCGTGCTATGTTTTCAAGGTGATACTCAACTTCAATAGCACTTTCTGAGCTGTCTTTGAGTAGTTGAAAAGCTTCATTCTTGATTCTTCTCAACTCCGATTTCATCATCTTCTTTACCCGAAACTTATCTTGAAGAATTTTAGCATGCTCCAAAGTACAACCTTCCATCGCATCTTGACCTTCAGGTGGGTAGGGAGTAGAATCAACAAGTTTAGAGAACCAGTCATATTCAGTGTCATCCTCGTCTAGCCATGATACGACGTCAGCCTTAGGCGCCTTCTTCTTCTTTTTCTTTGGCCTAGATGAGGATTCTGGTTTCTTAGCTGTGTCGGGAGAGGTGGATTGTTGTTGGGGCTCATGGACTTCCTCATCGTCACCACCAGTATACTCGAAATGATCACCGGTTTTCTAGAGTCTGTGGTGGTAACTCAGAGTCCTGAGGTTTGTCAGTAGAAGAGCGAGGATGAGATCTTGGTTGAGCTGGAGTCCTTTGGGGTGGAGGTTGCATGGAGGATGATTCACCAGTTTTCTTTGGGCTTTTAGGCTCGTCATTCTTATCCTTATCCTTATCTTCATCGTCTCTTGGACGTTTAGGCCTTTGAGCTTCTTCTCTGCATGCTGATTTGAGTTGGTATTCTAGCAATGCTTCAAACAATTTACCTTCGTAAGAGGAAAATGTTGCAGATCTTTTAGACATTTGAGCTACCAGCCAGTTAACCAATTCAACATCTGAAAAGATTAAGGGATCAGTTGGATTGATGTTTACATGCATTGGTGTTGATCTCATAGTTTGCTTGGCCAAATGCAATAGATTCGGATAGAGTTGTTTGGTAAACATCTCCTTTGTAACTCCAGGAACGATGTCAAGAAGGAACTTGTGAGTGTAACCTTTGATCATCTCGTTCATTTCCCCTAGAAAGTCATGTTGCATGAATTTCTGGATGTACTCCCTTTCAGCCGACATCTTTTCATTCTCGTCATGAAGATACTATACTTGGTCAGCGAGAAAATTCAGCTTTCTGTAAAGCACGTCTTTCATCCTGACCTGCTTGACATCTTTAACAATTTGTGTCTTTGCATGTGAGATCCAAGAGGCCATTGGCTTCTTCACTGATTTGGATGTGGATATGGTTGATCTTCTGGATGGTGGTGGTGAAGAGTGAGAAGACGAGTATGATGATGATGAGACGTGAGGAGGGACGAGGTCCTTAGGTGGTTCAGAAGTTTCCTCCTTAGAACGTGCGGGACTGTCTAGAGGAAAATGATCATATGTGGTTTCTTTTTCATTTCCAGACTTAACCATTTCATCAGCCTTAGTATCATCGGCAGGAGTTTTCTCGGTCTTTTCGTTTCGGTTCCTCAATATCAAAGTTGATGGAATCCTCAATCTGCCGTTGTTGATGTTCGTGGTGATGGCGACCGGTTCCCTTATCGGGTTGATTAACCGCATCGAGGCTGGTGTAGCTGAGTACCACCACTTGAACCTCGAGGGCCACGAGTTTGATCTTTTACGAATTCTTCGGCAAAGTGTTTTTATATGAGTTCATTCAACTTCTTTTGATATTCTCTTTCTTCATCAAATGGTTCTTCTTGAACTCTCCTTATCATGCTCAATCTTTGGGGTTTTCCCTTTACCTTTGTCACTGGTGGTGGGAGGTTTAGCTCTTGATGGAGTAACGTCGGTTGCGGTTTGAGTAGAAGACCTCATCGTCGATTCGGTTTCTTGAGCTTTCATCCACTAGCTTTCTTGGCGGTTCGGGCTTGGGAATGGGAATAGGAACAACTTCCTTAGAGGAACTTTCCGTCGTGTCTAGGTTTCCTCTTGGGAACTTCCTTTACTCTCGGTGCTTAAAGCACTTCTGCACTTCCTCTTACGGTTTTCCTTGTAGGTGTGCCGAAGACTTGTCATCGAGAAAACCAACTTTGTTTTCTTCAACCGCTACCGGATACCTTTTGTATGTGTAGAGCTTTTGATTTCATCGATGAAGGTGATCGCAACCTGACACCTTGTTTCTTTGTTGTTGATTCTTTAAATCATTGTTATAGTTGGTTCGAGACAACATGTCGTGATTGTTGGGGTCATTGAGTCTCTTGGGGATATCGAGATTAAGCCCAAGTGCTCTTTGGATCAACGATTTTGTATATCGATATATGGAATCTTTGAGCCAAGCTTTTGAGGAATGACATCATGCCGTCCCATATCGAGCTTGATTTGAGGTGCTTCATGTTGATCAAAGCCCAAAGATTTGTAGTTCCATGAGCTTGGGATGCTCATATCCTTGTCACGACCGGAAGCAGTTTGATGATGATGATGTAGAGAGTTCTCCATGGTTGAGGAATATTCTTAAGATCCACGTATGAATGCTTAGTGATTACTCCTAAAGCTTCGTCATAACCAATGTCGATCATGAATTGTAGAACAGTCTCTTCAGTTGGTGCGGCATTGTATTCGGTTGGCTCGATGTCAGGAATGAGGAGAACAACCCTTAAGTCTGCAGGTGTGATGGTGACTTGTTTGTGGTTGAGAGTCACTGTCACAGCATTTTTTCCTTTGATCTTTTGCATTGTATGCCAGAAATGATGAATGTAGATCTCGATGCGAGAGCAAAATTAGAGAGCATATTACGATAAGGATGATTCTTGAATATCACAACAATTAAGCAAGAAGACTACGAGCGGTGAGAGTTTCAAAGTCAACACGAAGGTTGTTCTTTCCAATCTTCATCGGATAGCCATTAGGAATATTTCGACAACGGTGAGAACATTTGGTGCATCCACATTACGCATTTGAGCGTCCATGTCGTGATCTCGAAATATATTTAGCCAAAAGAACCAACATATCGAAAGACATTATGTTAGTTAACAGATGGTTTTTATTGTCAAATTATTGAATGTGCTATGTTGATGATTGTTACGAGTCCAATGCCACTTGTTTGTCCAGTAGTCCAATGACGTCGTGACAAGTTTCGTGGGTTAATTAACTTTAAGTTTTAAAGTCCATGTTATCACTTATTTTTCACAACTTGTTAAGCGTTTAAGCTTATTAGTGACATTATTGGATTCGTGGCGTTATGATTTATTTATTTACAAGTTTGCACGCGTAACAATTCATTATTAAGGTTAAACAAGGCTTAGGCGTAGAAAATAGCAAGCTTATGCGTAAACATGAGTGATATACGCGTAAACGCAAGCTTATGCGTAGGTTCTCAACTTACGCGTAGGAAAAGGGGGACCTTATGCGTAGAGCTCACGCGTAACCGTATATAAACTTTACGCGTAAGGCTTACTAGTAAGAGTCAACCTTATGCGTAAAGGTCACTGTTTACGTATATCCTTCACAGGATACGCGTAGTCCCTTTTGTAGAACCTTACGCGTAACTGTTACACGTAAGATTTCTCTTACGCATAACATGCTACGCGTAAGGTGAACCTTATGCGTAGATGTTCAAGTTAACCTTGATTCTGAATTTTAAGCGTAGAGACCTGAAACGAATTCATCATAACATCAATATTAACATCTACATTCAATTATTTTCAGATCATATCATGAATACTTATTAAGCAGTTACGCGTAAGAACATATTACGCGTAAACCTAAACCCTAAGGTTCAAGAATCACGCTTAAGCAATTTAGCCATGGAAAATGCACCAAAATGATTCTGGTAAGTCTAAGAAGCATAGTGAGATGTTCTGTCCAAGTTTTAACATCAAATTCTAAGCGAATCGAAAAACACCCAAATATCAAAAACATAAACCCTAATTTCTAATTAACAAGCAATTAGTGTTTCTGGGTTGATTCTAATCATGGATATAATCAATTTATAATGTAAACAACCTCACACAACAATCTTTTTAACCAGAATTACTCACATATAAGAATACCCAAATTTTCGCATAAACCCTAGTTTTAAAAATCATTCAATACGTGTATCTGGGTGTGTATTAGTGATGAAAATGTAATCATTGATGTTAGAGAAACGTTTTGACACTATCATTTTAACCACAAACACACAAAATTGATTATGTGTTCATACGCACATGCGTAGAACACAAAATCATCTATATACAAAAATCTAACCGTTGGATTCGTTTAAAATTCAAAACCAACGTTTATAATCATGTTAGAAACATAAAACCACTTACAGTTTGATGATCAAAAACATGGATTAGACGAATGATTATTAGGCGTAGGATATGGTTGGTGGGATATTAAATGTGATGAATTAATGAGTTAAGGTGGTTGTTTTATTAAAAATAACTTTGAGCTTATGACAGTTTTAGTCCCTCCACCTTTTCCATTTTCATCCAATGCCTTTAACTTCCATTTTGGTTACCAAACGAAGGATATTTGGAAATAATTTTGACGACACTCCCCCTTGACTTAAGAAATAATGAAAGTCTATAAATTTAGTCCGAGGGGTGTCAGAAAACTAGAAATATGACCACCATTATTAACGAAAACAACCGGGATAAGGTAACATGCAAGTACAATGTATTATGAAACTGAAAAAATATAAGTTTTCTCCCCCTCAACACTCGATCGAAAAAATACTGAATTTTGAAAGATTAGAGTGTTGATGGAAGAATTGTACTTGCCATGTGAAAAGAAATATAGAAAGAAGAATATTTTTTTTGTTTTATCAGGTTTTATATTTTTGTATTTTGTTTTTGAAAAATATTTACAAAAGAGATTTTGGTGTTTGACTGGTTTTTAAGAATGTTTTAAGAGTTCATCCAGTTCCTTTTGAGTCAAACACCGCATACCAATCCGGTGGACCAACTCATTAAACCTAGCAGGAGCTAAGGCTTTGGTGAGAAGATCTACCAATAGGTATTCTGTACCCACAAATTATAATTCAACAGTACCACTGCTCCACGTGGTCCTTGATGAAATGATATTGAAGATCGATGTGCTTTGATTTGGAGTGTTGAGCGGGTTGCGAGATCGCAATAGCACTCGATTCTCATCAAATGACTTGAGCACAACACGCCGACATGGCTACATATTCGACCGGTTGAGGGACGATGTACAATCCACCTTCTTCGATTGCCATGACACCGATTTATAACCAAGAAATTGTAATGCTCTGAAGTACTTTTCCGTGAATCTAAGCATCCTGCGTGGTCGGTGTTTGAAAAAGCTATTAGTTCAAAACCGAATCCTTCGGATACGGATCTCCAAATTAATGGTTCCCTTGATGTATCGGAGGATTCTTTTAGCCTCGAGAGGTGGGTTTCGATTGGTCTCGTGATAACGGAGCAAAGATATCGGCAAAAACAATATCAGCCCGCTAGTCGTTAGATACATGAGAGACCCAATGATACTACGGTATTTGGTAGGGTCCACCAATTTCCCATGTAAATCGACGTCTAGCTTCTTGGTAGGAGCCATTGGTGTGGCATAGGTGTCACGGTTTTGCATTCCAAATTTGTTTAACAGTTCAAGGGCATATTTGGGTGACTCAAGAAAATACCACGGGTGATTGATGAACTTGCAGTCCTAGAAAAACGTAAGTTCACCCATCATGGACATTTCAAAATGTTTCTTCATTAGTTTTGCAAAAGCGATTGAGTACTTTCTATGTGTTGACCCAAAAATGATGTCATCCACGTAAATTTGAACAATTAAGATGTGTGCCCCGTGATATTGTACGAAAAGAGTTGGGTCGACCGAACCTTTGGTAAAATCATTGGCAATGAGGAAGGATGATAACTTATCATACCACGCCCGAGGAGCTTGTTTGAGACCATACAGAGCTTTGTTCAGTTTGTAGACATGGTTCGGGAACTCGGGATCAACGAATCCTTCCGGTGGTGACATAAACCGTTTCTTCGGTTGCCCATTCGAAGCGGTTTGGCGTCCATATGAAAGACCGTGATATTCATATGAGCCACGAGCGAGAAATATCCGAACGACCTCTGGGCGAGCAACCGGAGCAAATGATTCTTCAAAGTCATACCCTCTTCCGCCGATAACCCTTAGCCACCGGGACGGGACTTGTTTACGATTCGTTCCTTGACATCAATTTGTTCTTCCAATCCATTTGAGACCAATGACGTAAACCCTGTTGGTCTTTCAACGGTTCTCATACTTCAAGAAGTTTGAATTGGTTGAGTTATTCTTACATGGATTCAATCCGGTGTCCTTTGTCATTGCGTCTTTAATGTTTTTAGGCTCAGTTAGCGGACGGTGAGTGCATAAATGCAATGTTCACCATCCTGTGAAGATGTTGTCTCGTAACGATGTGTAGAGGGTTGATGTTGGTATACAATTTGCGATTCGAGGATTCAAATG
Organism: Chrysanthemum lavandulifolium; assembly: GCA_022545495.1. Taxonomy (NCBI): domain Eukaryota; kingdom Viridiplantae; phylum Streptophyta; class Magnoliopsida; order Asterales; family Asteraceae; genus Chrysanthemum; species Chrysanthemum lavandulifolium. The sequence continues at coordinate 248,605,830 of CM040245.1, read as the reverse complement.
GCTTGTAGAGGATTCCGCGACATCGTGTCAGCAGTTTCATTAGCAAGCGGGTTGAAGAACGATTTGGATCAAAATCTGCGGTGGGGTACTTCATTAAGAACATCATCGACTTGTTCTGCGTTGTTGGATGCGTTTGTTCAACTGTTGTTATAGAGTCAATTGGTGGTGCTTCTTCAGATGGTTGTTGTAGCAGTGTATCGGTATAAGAGTAGTATTAGGTTGAGCGCAGAAACATCGGATACACCGAGCACGTTCATCAATATCGTCCACCGAGCGGATGAGCAAATAGTCTTTCCATTTGTTGACGAGTAAGTGGGGCTTATTTCGATTGATGATGGGGTCTCGAGGAAGTTTAAGCGGTTGTGACCGGGTTCCAAGTCGTTATGCTCGAAGCCATTTCGTAAGATCATCAAAATTAGCATGAATCATTTCCATAACCGCTTTGTTCGACGATTCGGATCTTGAAACCTTTTGAGTTCTCACAATTATCCAATAAATACTCCAATGTCGACTTTGGCTTTGAGCTTTCCAAAGTCTTCACGATCATTATTTGGGTAGCAAAGGGATCCAAATACATGAAAGTGTTTGAGATTTGGTTTTATGTTGTGGATAAGCTCAAAAGGTGTTTTGTTGTGGCGTTTTGTAATCATTGAGCGGTTTTGAGTGTAGCATGCAGTTGATCTGACACGCCCACAAGTGTCTGGAAGTTTAGCATAATTAACATTGTTCTTGCGACTTCCACTAACGTTGGTTTCATCTTTCAACAACTCCATTTTGTTACGGTGTACATGCAATAGATGTTTGATGCTCTATTCCCACTTTCTCATAAAATTCTCAAAGAGTTTGGTTCACAATTGGTTCCTTTATGCATTACGATTTGGCGGTGTGTTTGAGTGAAGTTGAATTTTCATGAGAAATGTGATGATCATCTGTGGAGCTTGGTCTTTGCTTCAAGAAAGTAGACCCAAGTCCATCGTGAGTAGTCATCGGCGATTACCAAGATGTAGCATTTGCCATTAATCGCTTGCACACGCATCGGGCCGCACAAATCCATGAAGAAGATGAAGCACATCTTTGAGTCAGTAACACCCCAATTTCGTGATGCGCAATGAATTCAAACTCGGTGTTACTTCATGGCACAACAAATCATAACAATAGAAAACGAACTCTAATGGAGTCGTTTTAAAGATTTTCATTCGATTTATATAAATATCGAGTTTACAAAAATGAGGTCCCGTGGTTTCACGGTTTACATAATACATTAAATTGGTTTTGAATGATAATAAAATTTATAGCCTTGTTCAAGTATCCTTGCTCTTCTATGCGACTTCCAACATTATGGACCGAAATACATGCTTAAAATATCAACATAAAGGTTGAGTGAAATTCATAGAGTTTAGGAAATCGATTGAACACATAATGTTTGTAGTGTGAGTTATAAATTCACACCAATGGTTTGAAAACCAAAAGCAGTTATTATTAGACTAAGCATCATGCAATCAAGGCGTTAACGTGTTCCAAAATTAATTGGAGAAAATGTCGGTGCGTGTCCTATCGGGTAAAATTTGCCGTTTTACCAATGTTACTCAAATATAGTCGTTTGTTTAGGACTGGTCAACACAAACGGATTAAATCAATCCCAATAGATCTATTCACAATATTCGCGCCACCTCACTAGTGATTAATGATTCATGATTAAGGGACTTAAGTTTGGCAAATGCGGTAACTTAGTGCTAATAACAATCGATAAGTATCTGATTTGAAAGCAATGTGTTCGGTTTAAAATAAAGCATGTATCTCCCCAAGGGTTTGTAAAACAATTAAGTAATAGAAAGTGGGGCTATGAACTCACCTCGAGTAAATGATATCAAATGTAAAGTGAGAATGATGGATATGCCGTGAGAACTTCTACGAGCAACCTAAAATAGAATGTTGTGACTTAGGTTTGGAATAATGTTTAGGAAAACATAAACCATCCTATATCGTCTCTATGTTGATCATGATGTAGTACATGGTTTTGTGTATGTCGTTTATAGAAATGGTCTAGTTGTGAAAGCGTATTTAGTTTATAGATATAGTACTACCGTTCGGGCCATCATAATTCGGAGGTCATGCGAACGCGTTAGGAGCTAGGACACTTTAAATCGTAAATCGAACTCGTCAATCGTTTTACTCAAACGAAACCCGTCACATGGAGCTCCCTACTTTTGTAGCACTTAGTAGATACAACATATATTTTGAGTGAAGATTGTTATAACATAAAGTTTATCATGTTTTAATAGGGATTGAGTCGTAGAATAAGCGTACTTTTCAAGTGTCCCATTTCAGTACGTGTACTTTTTTTAAGTCAGAATAGCAATGTACTTTCTATAAGTGTCCGTTCTAGTACGTGTACTTTTTAAGTTGTAGAATAGCAATGTAATTTCCATAAGTTTTCCAATTTAGCACGTGGGATGACGTGCCAAATTGGAACATTTATGGAAGTAGGACGTACCAAATTGGAACACTTATGGAAAGTACATTGCTATTTTACAACTTAAAAAAAGTACACGTACTAGAATGGTACATTTATGGAAAGTACATTGTTATTCTACATCTTAAAAAAAGTACAAGTACTAGAATGGAACACTTGGAAAAGTACGTTGCTATTCTACGACTTAATCCCTTTTTAATAAGTATCTAGTTTTTACAAGTTCTCGTCGTTTTCATAAATATGATCACCTTAGTTAACGGTCTTGGGTAAACAAGCCTTAAGGATTTAGCCATGGCCTTGCTGTGACTTTGGTCTTGACTACCATGGTCTTGAGACTTAGCTTTGACCTTAGCCGTAGCTGTGGTCTTGGCTTATAGCCATTAGGCCTCTTGGTTTGCTTTTAGTTGTGACAAAAGTATATTTATGAGACTAAATATAGGGCAGTTTCTGTTTTTGAAAGATTTTGGCTGTTTAAGCGTTTTCAAGGTCCGAGCTTCTTAATTGTTGAAGGAAAACGTCGTTCGGACAACTTCGTGTTTTAACTTTTGATGATTCGGACCAAGTACCACTTTTAAAAAGCGGAACCAAAAACAAAACTTCACATGTGAGTTTTGGCGTTTAGGTTTCGCTAACTTCTTTTGACTCGTTTGTCCGCTTCGTGTGATTCAAATTGCTATGTTTACCTTTTTATCTTGTCTACCATATTATGTAAGTTAGAAAGTCTATATGTTACTGATTTTAATTGTCTCACATGTGTAGAATATGACTAGTTTACTAGTTTGTTACTTTTATGACAATATGTAAATTAAAACAAGTGATTGAGTATATGTACATCATGAATCAACATAGTAACTCTATATATAGCAAGAAATAGTTAAGATTATGAATAATAAAGATGAGATGATGGTGGTGATAAGTTGCTTACTACTTTTGGCTTTCAATAGGAAAGGAGTAACTAGTAATGATCGGACTTTGATTGATCGCTTAAGACTTTGGATTGAGCTAGCTTTCCACACCTTGGAACCCTTGAAAACTTGAAGAGTTGGTGATGAAGTACTAAGTGACTTGATTGGATCTAAACTCAAGAAGATCACTTAAACTTGCTAGAGATTTGATGTAGTAGCTTGATCTTTGGAACTTCCTTGCATAAACTTGGAGTTTATAGATAAAATGATGGAAGATGTGAATGTTTTAGGGTATGAACGACCAAAATCAGTATGTGAGGGAGTTTATGATGTATTTCACTTCCTATTTATAGGAGGGTAAGTTTGGTTAACCATATATTGGGTTAAATATTAACCATGGTTAAGTTAGGACACCTGTAATGATCTAAATGAACCATGGTTAGGATTTTGCCACCAAAATGATGACTCCCCCCCTAAGTCGGCCATGAAGTGATGATAAGGCTTAGATGATAAGTCTTGCTCTTATCTTGAGTTTAGAGTAAGTTTTGGTTCCGTTAAATGCCAACCGTAAGTTGTTAAGCCATAAAACGTAAAACCGGGTATCGTAAAAATACGAAACTTACAAGAATGATGAGACTCATCATTATACTTCATCTAAAAATATAAAATGGGTGATAAGTTTCATTGGATGCAAAAACGCTGCTTAAAGCTGGAAATACGGGTCAAAAACGCGTAATTCGTAGTTTTCGAGAAAAGAGCGAAATTCGGAAACGACCGTGAATTTATTTAGAGTAGACTAAAATTAGTATAAAAGTGATATGAGATGTAAAAATGTGGTTTTGGTCATACGCGGGATAACTTTACGCTTATTCGTGAAGTTTAAAAGTTCTGTGATTTAAGCAAAAATGTAGAACGACAAGGTTAATTTTCTTTATGGTCAAAGGAGGAGGAAATATGTTTGACTTTTCCAAAATGTAAAAGTTTCAAAACATATTAGAAACACATCTGAGAATCGTTAAGCACGGATGTAAGTAGAATTGTTTAAAACGTAAGTTTAGTTTTGTTCGCTATTGGGCTTATTTGGTAATATTAAAAATAATAAATCTTAAAATTCTCAAATTAATCATGAGTGATCTAAAAATTTATCTGATGCTTGGAAAATTGTCAATGTTGATTTTCGTTATGCGCGTGATGTTTAAACGGTGGACCGTCTAAAACGAAACTTTAAAACGATATGTACTTAATAACTTTTGCGAAAATGATCTAACGATGGTCGAACTCTCAGGTCATTACTAAAATAATTTATTTTACGAGAATGTGAAATAAAAATTTTACTGGATGAATAGTGAAAGTGAATAGTAAAAGTGAATAGTAAATTCTCGAAAATGAAAAGTAACCTAAAAATACGGGTGGTTACAGTCTCACCCCCTTAATGGGAATTCCGTCCCAGAATTCAGGGTGTGTTAGCCGATGTTGAATTGTCTAAGGAAATGTGGATGTATACGCCAAATTCTAATCTTTGTGTTCTCAAGTTTCTAGTCATAGAATGTATTATGTACCATGCGGCTTAAGTTGATAACCTAAAGGGTTTTGTTAAAATCTTATAGAGTCCAGTATACCTAAAGTTTAGCTTTTCCCGATTCTCAAAACGAATCATATCTTATTATATCGAGGTTATCAATAAAACCTTAATTTCTAACATGGAGTTTTTGGTGATAGTATGCGGTATGAAGCCTAATTTATATTTGTATAGTTTCCTTAGTTGTTTCGTGGGTGATCTCTGAACATCTTAGCCCATCAATTGGTTAACTAATACTTCCGTTTATATAGTGCCTCAAAATGGAATAGTTTTGTTGTTGTTAAGGTGTAAGATATTGTGGATGTGAAATAGTTTATAATGATGTGATAATTGTTGTAGGAAAGTCTTGCTAGTGGCAAGTGGTTATCCAAACCATTTGCAAAGTTGATCATGTCTTAGGTGGTTTCGGGATGAAGGCTATAGTGTTTATGTCTACTAGTGTTTGAAAGAAACGTGGTACAGTGAAGTTTTACGTACTGAATTTCAATGGGGTTCAGATAATGATGTGATATGTTGACGATTAGAAGAGTGTAGCGTACGCTTACCATTATTCTTAGGTAGAGATATAAAGTTTGTTTTAAAATCAAAAGTGAATGACGGAATGATATCCTTGAAATCTAATCAGGCTAGTACTTCTAAGGAATGACGAGAAGATTTGATGACTATCCCAAGATAGTAGTTAGGATTATTTCATAAATGAAAAATTTCAAGAATGAAATTAGGTAGTATAAATAAGATGTTAAGATTTTGCTGAGTGGCAAGACACTATCGTGTCTCTAGATCTTTTTAATGAATTCTGGTGGTTTATCGAGTTTAAGTAGGAAATTAACCTGAATATAACCCTTGTATAACTGTTTTGAGTGTTTGAGAAATTTAAGTCGAACATAGTTAATCAGACCATGTTCCACTATCCCAAGGTTAAATATAGGTGATTAGGCTATATTTAGCCGAGGTTCGATAAATTTTCCAAATACCTAAATTAGGTATACTTGTGATATGTTCATAGCTTTTGAGAAATTGTCCACTAAGCAAAGGCGATATCAAACCATTCGGTTGCAAGTCACCGCCATAAAAGACTTGTAACCTATGTTTTCACATTCCATTGCATAGAAGATAATATGGGTAGATACGTGTGGAAAGGAAATCTTAAGTAATTCTAAAATAGTCTATACATGGCTAGCATCACGGACCTTTAACAATGAAGGTTTGAAGAGAATTTTGATGAATGTAGAGAAAGTTCTTTGAACTTGACTTTTGTAGATGATGAGTCACTTTGTCATTTAGAAATCCTATTTCTTGTATTTCCATTAGGAAATTGATAGATCGTGTGGGTTTCATGTAAAACAATATCATATAATGTTTATATGATAATTTTAGAGACTATGTATAACTTACAATGTCTGAGGAGTAGTTGAGACCATTTTGCAACTCACAATGTCTGAGAAATAGTTGAGACCATTGTGTAACTCACAATGTCTAGGAAATAATAGAGACCACTGTGCAACTCACAATGTCTAAGAAATGATGGAAAGATCATTGTGTAACCCACAATGTCTTGAGAAATGATGAAGAGACCATTGTGTAACTCACAATGTCTTGAGAAATGATGGAGAGATCATTGTGTAACCCACAATGTCTTGAGAAATAAATGAGATCACTGTATGATTTACAGTGTCTGAGAATGTAATAGAGACCACTATAGGATTTACAGTGTCTGAGAATGTAATAGAGAACACTGTATCTCATAGTGTCTTGAAAAATGAATGAGACCATTGTATCTCACAATGTCTGAGAAGTAGGAAAGACCATTGTAGTCAGTTACAATGTCTTGGAGGAAGTTTCGTAATCCTAAAATGCATGAGTAGATGCATGATTGGGAGATTGGAAAAAAAATATGATTGTACCGTAATGCCTTAGAATAGGCATACGCAGGTATGTTTAGTACATTGTTTATGATTGAAATTATGTCGAGTGTATATATCAATATACTAGTATGTTTGTATAGCTTAAAATGTTCAAAAGTCACATAATCGTCTGGAGGATGGAAGACACGGAGAACGGAAGGCTATAAAATGTTTTTGTTTGTAAAAGTAGTTATAGTTTATGTCTCAATTAAACCCGTTTCTCTATAATTGTGGCTCGATACCAATCTGTAACACCCCAATTTTGTGATACTGTGAATTCAAACTCGGTGTTACTTCATGGCACAACAGTCATAACAATAGAAAACGAACTCTAATGGAGTCGTTTTAAAAGATTTATCATTCGATTTATATAAATATCAGAGTTTACAAAAATGAGGTTCTAGTAGTTTCACGGTTTACATAATACATTAAATTGGTTTTCGAATGATAATAAAATTTATAGCCTTGTTCAGTATCCTTGCTCTTCTGTGCCAGCTTCCAACATTATGGACCTGAAATACATGCTTAAAACTGTCAACATAAAGGTTGAGTGAAATTCATAGAGTTTAGGAAATCAGTTGAACACATAATGTTTGTAGTGTGAGTTATAAATTCACACCAATGGTTTGAAAACCAAAACAGTTGTTATTAGACTAAGCATCATGCAATCAAGGCGTTAACGTGTTCAAAAATTAATTGGAGAAAATGTCGGTGCGTGTCCTATCAGGTAAAATTTGCCGTTTTTACCAATGTTACTCAAATATAGTGCGTTTGTTTACCGGACCTGGTCAACACAAACGGGATTCGTCAATCCCAATAGATCTATTCACAATATTCGTGCCCACTCTCACTAGTGATTAATGATTCATGATTAACGGACTTAAGTTTGGCAAATGCGGTAACTTAGTGCTAATAACAATCAGATAAGTATACAGTTTGAAAGCAATGTGTTCGGTTTAAAATAAAGCATGTATCTCCCCCAAGGGTTTGTAAAACAATTAAGTAATAGAAAGTGGGGCTATGAACTCACCTCAGAGTAAATGATATCAAATGTAAAGTGAGAATGATGGATATGCCGTGAGAACTTCTACGAGCAACCTAAAATAGAATGTTGCGACTTAGGTTTGGAATAATGTTTAGGAAAACATAAACCATCCTATATCGTCTCTATGTTGATCATGATGTAGTACATGGTTTTGTGTATGTCGTTTATAGAAATGGTCTAGTTGTGAAAACGTATTTAGTTTATAGATATAGTACTACCGTTCGGCCATCATAATTCGGAGGTCATGCGAGAACGCTCGAGGAGCTAGGACACTTTAAATCGTAAATCCAAAGAACTCGTCAATACGCTTTACTCAAATGAAACCCCTCACATGAAGCTCCCTACTTTTGTAGCACTTAGTAGATACAACATATATTTTGAGTGAAGATTGTTATAACATAAAGTTTATCATGTTTTTAATAAGTATCTAGTTTTTACAAGTTCTCGTCGTTTTCATAAATATGATCACCTTAGTTAACGGTCTTGGGTAAACAAGCCTTAAGGCTTTAGCCATGGCCTTGCTGTGACTTTGGTCTTGACTACCATGGTCTTGAGACTTAGCTTTGACCTTAGCCGTAGCCGTGGTCTTGGCTTATGGCCATTAGGCCTCTTGGTTTTCTTTTAGTTGTGACAAAAGTATAGTTATGAGACTAAATATAGGGCAGTTTCTGTTTTTGAAAGATTTTGGCCTGTTTAAGCGTTTTCAAGGTCCGATCTTCTTTAATGCTGAAGGAAAACGTCGTTCCGGACAACTTTCGTGTTTTAACTTTTTGATGATTCGGACCAGAAGTACCACTTTTAAAAGCAGAACCAAAACGACACTACATGAGCTTTGGCGTTTAGGTTTCGCTTAACTTCTTTTGCCTATAACTTTTGACTCGTTTGTCCATTTCGTGTGATTCAAATTGCTATATTTACCTTTTAATCTTGTCTACCATATTATATAAGTTAGAAAGTCCATATGTTACTGATTTTAATTGTCTCATATGTGTAGAATATGACTAGTTTACTAGTTTGTTACTTTTATGACAATATGTGAATTAAAACAAGTGATTGAGTATATGTACATCATGAATCAACATAGTAACTATATATATAGCATGAAATAGTTAAGATTATGAATAATAAAGATGAGATGATGGTGGTGATAAGTTGCTTACTACTTTTGGCTTTCAATAGGAAAGGAGTAACTAGTAATGATCGGACTTTGATTGATCGCTTAAGACTTTGGATTGAGCTAGCTTTACACACCTTGGAACCCTTGAAAACTTGAAGAGTTGGTGATGAAGTACTAAGTGACTTGAGTGGATCTAAACTCAAGAAGATCACTTAAACTTGCTAGAGATTTGATGTAGTAGCTTGATCTTTGGAACTTCCTTGCATAAACTTGGAGTTTATAGATAAAATGATGGAAGATGTGAATGTTTTAGGGTATGAACGACCAAAATCAGTATGTGAGGGAGTTTATGATGTATTTCACTTCCTATTTATAGGATGGTAAGTTTGGTTAACCATATATTGGGTTAAATATTAACCATGGTTAAGTTAGGACACCTGTAATGATCTAAATGAACCATGGTTAGGATTTTGCCACCAAAATGATGACTCCCCTAAGTCGGCCATGAAGTGATGATAAGGCTTAGATGATAAGTCTTGCTCTTATCTTGAGTTTAGAGTAAGTTTGGTTCCGTTAAATGCCAACCGTAAGTTGTTAAGCCATAAACGAAAGCGGGTATCGTAAAAATCTGAAACTTACAAGAATGATGAGACTCATCATTATACTTCATCTAAAAATATAAAATGGGTGATAAGTTTCATTGGATGCAAAAATTTGCTTAAAGTCGGAAATACGGGTCAAAAGCAGCGTAATTGTAGTTTTTCTAAAAGAACGAAATTTCGTGGAAACGACCGTGAATTTATTTAGAGTAGACTAAAATTAGTATAAAAGTGATATGAGATGTAAAATGTGGTTTTGGTCATACGGGATAACTTTACGAGTTATTCGTGAAGTTTAAAAGTTCTGTGATTTAAGCAAAAATGTAGAACGTACAAGGTTAATTTTCTTTATGGTCAAAGGAGGAGGAAATATGTTTGACTTTTCCAAAATGTAAAAGTTTCAAAACATATTAGAAACACATCAGAGAATCGTTAAGCACGGATGTAAGTAGAATTGTTTAAAACGTAAGTTTAGTTTTGTTCAGCGTTGGGCTTATTTGGTAATATTAAAATAATAAATCTTAAAAATTCTCAAATTAATCATGAGTGATCTAAAAATTTATCTGATGCTTGGAAAATTGTCAATGTTGATTTTCGTTATGCGCGTGATGTTTAAACGGTGGACCGTCTAAAACGAAACTTTAAAACGATGTTTACTTAATAACTTTTGCGAAAATGATCTAACGATGGTCGAACTCTCAGGTCATTACTAAAATAATTTATCTTACGAGAATGTGAAATAAAAATTTTATGGGATGAATAGTAAAAGTGAATAGTAAATTCTCGAAAATGAAAAGTAACCTAAAAATGTGGGTGGTTACAAGAGTTGTGTTCCACCTTTGAGGAAAATGAGCACGAGTGCTTTTCCCTTGTTCACAAGCTGAGCAAAGGTGATCTTTAGAATACCGGAATCTCGGAAGACCTTCAACTAGTTTGTGTCGAGCAAGGTTGGTGATGATTTGAAAGTTTAGATGTGAGAGGCAGCGTTGCCATAGCCATGATTTTGTTGATGTAGCCTTTGAGGTGAGCGGATAGGAGATGAAGCAACCATGTATTGCATTGAGATTGTGCACGGATGGCTCTCATGATTCTAGTCCATACACAATCTCAATGCAAGACATGGTTGCTTCATCTCCCATATGTCTACTCTCAAAGGCTACATCAACAAAATCTCGCTATGGCACCGCTGCCTCTCACATCTAAACTTTCAAACCATCACCAACCTTGCTCGACACAAACTAGTTGAAGGTCTCCAGATTCCGTATTCTAAAGATCACCTTGCTCGACTTGTGAACAAGGGAAAAGCACTCGTGCTCATTTTCCTTCAAAGGTGGAACACAACTTTCAAGATGTGCTTCATCTTCTTCACATGGATTTGTGTGGCCCGATGTGCGTGCAAGCGATTAATGGCAAACACTACATCTTGGTAATCGTCGATGACTACTCACAATGGAATTGGGTCTACTTTCTTCAAGCAAAGACCAAGCTCCACGGATGATCATCACATTTCACGAAAATTCAAGTTCGACTCCAAACACCGTCCGCCAAATCGTAGCAGACAAAGGAACCGAATTGTGAACCAAACTCTTCGAGAATTTTATGAGAAAGTGGGAATAGAGCATCAAACATCTATTGAGCGTACACCGAACAAAACGGAGTTGTTGAAAGACGAAACCGAACGTTAGTGGAAGTGTAAGAACAATGTTAATTAATGCTAAGCTTCCGGATTACTTATGGGCGTAAGTCAGATCAACTGTATGCTACACTCAAAGCTGTTCAATGATTACAAACGCCACAACAAAACACCTTTCGAGCTTATCCACAACAAAACCAAATCTCAAACACTTTCATTTATTTAGATCCCTTTGCTACCCAAATAATGATCGTGAAGACTTTGGAAAGCTCAAAGCCAAAGTCGACATTGGAGTATTTATTGGATCTGTGAGAACTCAAAAGGTTTCGTGATCCGAATCGTCGAACAAAGCGAGTTATGGAATCGATTCATGCTAATTTTGATGAACTTACGTAAATGGCTTCGAGCATATGACTTGGAACCCGGTCACAACCGCTTAAACTTCCTCAAACCCCATAATCAATCGAAACAAGCCCCAACTTACTCGTCAACAAATGGAAAGACTATTTGCTCCTCTGTTCGGTGGCGATATTGATGAACGTGCTCGTGTGTATCCGATGTTTCCGTTGCTCAACCGATACTACTCTTATACCGATACACTGCTACAACAACTCATTGTTGAAGAAGCACCACCAATTGACTCTACAACAACAGTTGAACAAACCGCATCCAACGACGCATAACAAGTCGATGATGTTCTTAATGAAGTACCCACTGCAGATTTTGATCCATATCGTTCTTCAACCCGTTTGCTAATGAAAGCGCCGCACTGATGTTGCGAAATCCTCTACAAGCCATTTAAATCCTCGAATCGCACAATGTATACCAACATCAACCTCTACACATCGATGGACAAAAGACCATCCTCTAGAGAATATTATTGGCAACCCGAATCAACCGGTCGTTACGAGACAACGTCTTCACAGGATGGTGAACATTGCATTTATGCACTCACCGTCCCGCTAACTGAGCCTAAAACATTAAAGAAGCAATGACAAAGGACACTGGATTGAATCCATGCAAGAAGAACTCAACTAATTCAAACGTCTTGAAGTATGGGAACTAGTTGAAAGACCAACAGGGGTTTACTTCATCGGTCTCAAATGGATTTGGAAGAACAAATTGGATGCTAAAGGGAACGTAATCAGAAACAAGTCACGTATGGTGGCTAAGGGTTATCGATAGGAAGAGGGTATGACTTTGAAGAATCATTTGCTCCGGTTGCTCGTCAGAGGTCGTTCGGATATTTCTCGCGTTCGCGGCTCATATGAATATCACGGTCTTTCGGATGGACGTTAAAACTGCTACGAATGGGTAATCGAAGAAGCAGTTTGTGTCACTAGCCGAGAAGGATTCGTTGATCTCGAGTTCCCGAACCATGTCTACAAACTGAACAAAGCTCTGTATGGTCTCAAACAAGCTCCTCGGGCGTGGTACGATAAGTTATCATCTTTCCTCATTGCCAATAATTTTACCAAAGGTTCGGTCGACCCAACTCTTTTCATACAATATCACGGGGCACACATCTTAATTGTTCAAATTTAGGTGGATGACATCATTTTTGGGTCAACACATAAAAAGTACTCAATCGATTTTGCAAAACTAATGAAGAAACATTTTGAAATGTCCATGATGGGTGAACTTACGTTCTTTCTAGGACTGCAAGTTCATCAATCACCCCATGCTATTTTCTTGAGTCAGTCCCAATATGCCCTTGAACTGTTAAACAAATTTGGAATGCAAAACTGTGACACCTATGCCACACCAATGGCTCCTACCAAGAAGCTAGATCTTTGATTTACATGGGAAATTGGTGGACCTTACCAAATACCGTAGTATCATTGGGTCTCTCATGTATCTAACAACTAGCGAGCTCGATATTGTTTTTGCCAGTATATCTTTGCTCCGTTATCGATCGAGACCAATGAAACCCACCTCTCGAGGCTAAAGAATCCTCCGATACATCAAGGAAACCATTAATTTGGGGATCCGGTATGCGAAGGATTCGGTTTTGAACTAATAGCTTTTTCAGACGCGACCACGCAGGATGCTTAGATTCACGGAAAAGTACTTGTGAGCATTACAATTTCTTGGTGATAAACGGTGTCATGGCAATCGAAGAAGCGGATTGTACATCGATGTCCTCAACCGAAGCGAGAATATGTGGCCATGTCGGCGTGTTGTGCTCAAGTCATTTGGATGAGAACACAACTCAAAGACTATGGTTACTTATTTGATGAGAATCCCGATGTCTTCGCGACAAAGCACATCGATCTTGATATCATTTCATCAAGGACCACATGGAACATGGTACTGTTGAATTATACTTTGTGGGTACTGAATACCAATTGGCATATCTTCTCACCAAAGCCTTAGCTCTGCTAGGTTTAATGAGTTGGTCCACCGGATTGGTATGCGATGTTTGACTCAAGAGGAACCGGATGAACTCTTAAAACATTCTTAAAAACCATCAAACACCAAAATCTCTTTTGTAAATATTTTCAAAACAAAATACAAAAATATAAAACCTGATAAAACAAAAAAAAATTTCTTCTTTCTATATTTCTTTTCACATGGCAAGTACAATTCTTTCGTCAACACTCTAATCTTTCAAAATTCAGTATTTTTTCGATCAAGTGTTGAGGGGGAGAAAACTAATTTTTTTTCAGTTTCATAATACATTGTACTTGCATGTTACCTTATCCCGGTTGTTTTCGTTAATAATGGTGGTCACATTTCTGGTTTTCTGACACCCCTCGGACTAAATTTATAAACTTTCATTATTTCTTAAGTCAAGGGGGAGTGTTGTCAAAGTTCTTTCCAAATATCCTTCGTTTGGTAACCAAAATGGAAGTTAAAGGCATTAGATGAAAATGGAAAAGGTGGAGGGACTAAAACTGTCATAAGCTCAAAGTTATTTTTAATAAAACAACCACCTTAACTCATTAATTCATCACATTTAATATCCCACCAACCATATCCTACGCCTAATAATCATTCGTCTAATCCGTGTTTTTGATCATCAAACTGTAAGTGGTTTTATGTTTCTAACATGATTATAAACATTGGTTTTGAATTTTAAACGAATCCAACGGTTAGATTTTTGTATATGGATGATTTTGTGTTCTACGCATATGCATATGAACACATAATCAAGTTTGTGTGTTTGTGGTTAAAATGATAGTGTCAAAACGTTTCTCTAACATCAATGATTACATTTTCATTACTAATACACACCCAGATACACGTATTGAATGATTTTTAAAACTAGGGTTTATGCGAAAATTTGGGTATTCTTATATGTGAGTGATTCTGGTTAAAAAGATTGTTGTGTGAGGTTGTTTAAATTATAAATTGATTAGATCCATGATTAGAATCAACCCAGAAACACTAATTGCTTGTTAATTAGAAATTAGGGTTTATGTTCTTGATATTTGGGTGTTTTTCGATTCGCTTAGAATTTGATGTTAAAACTTGGACAGAACATCTCACTATGCTTCTTAGACTTACCAGAATCATTTTGGTGCATTTTCCATGGCTAAATTGCTTAAGCGTAATTCTTGAACCTTAGGGTTTAGGTTTACGCGTAATATGTTCTTACGCGTAACTGCTTAATAAGTATTCATGATATGATCTGAAAATAATTGAATGTCGATGTTAATATTGATGTTATGATGAATTCGTTTTAGGTCTCTACGCTTAAAATTTAGAATCAAGGTTAACTTGAACATCTACGCATAAGGTTCACCTTACGCGTAGCATGTTATCGTGAAGAGAAATCTTACGCGTAACGCCACGCCGAAGGTTCTACAAAGGGACCACGCGTATCCCGTGAAGGATATGCGTAAACAATGACCTTTACGCATAAGGTTGACTCTCACGAGTAAGCCTTACGCGTAAGGTTTATATACGCCACGCGTAAGCTCCACGCATAAGGTCCCCTTTTCCCACGTAATTTTTCTTACGCGTAAGTTGAGAACCCACGCATAAGCTTGCGTTTACATGTATATCACTCCTGTTTACGCATAAGCTTGCTATTTCTATGCCTAAGCCTTGTTTAACCTTAATTATGAATTGTTACGCGTGCAAACATGTAAATAAATAAATCATAACGCCACGAATCCAATAATGTCACTAATAAGCTTAAACGTTTAACAAGTTGTGAAAAATAAGTGATAACATGGACTTTAAAACTTAAAGTTAATTAACCCACGAAACTTGTCACGACGTCATTGGACTATTGGACAAACAAGTGACATTGGACTCATAACAATCATCAACATAGCACATTCAATAATTAGACAATAAAAACCATCTGTCAACTAACATAATGTCTTTCGATATGTTGGTTCTTTTGGCTAAATATATTTGAGATCACGACATGGGACGCCAAATGCGTAATGTGGATGCACCAAATGTTCTCACCGTTCTTGATATATTCCCTAATGGCTATCCGATGAAGATTGGAAAGAACAAACTTCGTGTTAACTTTGAAACTCTCACCGCTCGTAGTCTTCTTGCTTAATGTTGTGGATATTCGAAGAATCATCCTTATCGAATATGCTCTCCACCGCTACTATACCGAGATCTACATTCATCGCCTGAATACAATGCCAAAGATCAAAGGACAAAATGTCGTGACGGTGACTCTCAACCACAAAAAGTCACCATCATTCCTGCAGACTTAAGGTCGTTCTCCTCATTTCGACATCGAGCCAACCGAATACAATGCCGCACCAACTGAAGAGACTGTTCTAATTCATGATCGACATTGGTTAAGACGAAGCTTCAAGAGTAATCACTAAGCATTCATACGTGGATCATAAGAATATTCCTCAACCATGGAGAACTCTCTACATCATCATCACCAAATCTGTTTCCAGTCGTGACAGTGGCTATGAGCATCCCAAGCTCATGGAACTGCAAATATTTTGGGCTTTGATCAACATGAAGCACATCAAATTGAAGCTCTGATATGGGATGATATGATGTCATTCCTCAAAAAGCTTGGCTCAAAGATTCCATATATCAGATATACAAAACTGTTGATCCAAAGAGCACTTGGGCTTAATCCTGATATCCCCAAGAGATCAATGACCCCAACAATCACGACATGTTTTCTGAACCAACTCTAACAGTCAGATTTAAAGAATCAACAACAAATAAACAAGGTGCTGTGTTGCCGAATCACCTTCTATTTGATAAAATCAAAAAGCTCTACACATACAAAAGGTATCCGTAGCGATTGAAGAAAGCAAAGTTGGTTTTCGATGACAAGTCTTCCGCACACCTACAAGGAAAACAAGAAGAGAAGTGCGGGAAGTCTTGCAAGCACCGAGAGTAAAGGAAGTTCCCAAGAGGAAACACGGACACGGATGGAAAGTTCCCTAAGGAAGAAGCATTCTATTCCCATTCCCAAGCACTGAACCGCCAAGAAAGCTAGTGGATGAAAGCTCAAGAAACCGAATCGACGATGAGGTATTTTACTCGAAAGCGCAACCGACGTTACTCCATCAAGAGCTAAACCTCCCGGTCCACCGGTGACAAAGGTAAAGTGAAAATCCCAGTGATTGAGCATGATAAGGAGAGTTCTGAAGAAGAACCAGTTGACGAAGAAAGAGAATATCAAAAGCAGTTGAAGGAACTCAGACAAAAACACTTTGCCGAAGAATTCGTAAAAGATCAAACTCGTGGCCCTGGAGGTTCAACTGGTGGTAGTCAAGCCACACCAGTTCCTGATGCGGTTAATCAACCCGATAAGGGAGCTGGTACTACCATCACCCACGAACATTAACAACGACAGATTGAGGATTCCATCAACTTTGATATTGAGGAACCAGAAACGGAAAAGACTGAGAAAACTCCTGCTGATGATACTAAGGCTGATGAAACGGCTTATAACGCTACACGCGTCGTTCGGGGTCAAGGGAACTTCCTTTTCTTCGATCAAGTATTGTAACACCCTAGGCAGTGAACCTAATCGTTGTAGTGTAGTATTAGGGTAAGCCACGGGTATTGATATCGTTCTCTAGGGGAATATGAATGCTAGTGAGAAGTTACTACGCTAAGGTTGGGGTTGAGGAAGATTATTTTTTTATCTTTTTTATGTTTTTTTGAAAATGGAAAGGTACGAATCTCGGGGTTTGGATTTGGGTGTTGGTATTTCTACCGATTACTCTACTTATCTAGTTATCTAATCTAAGGTGTATGTAGTCTATGTCTAATTATTGTGTGCTCGTATGATAGTTTAAAGATGTGTTCACTTAGGTTTTATTACTCCTTAATTATCTCCTATTGATGGTTGAATTGTCACGTCCTTATTCCTAATTGCGTTGTGTGTCTAAAGTCGTAGGGTATGCGTTTAACCCTAACTCTTTGAACTTACCAAAGGGTCTCGTTTACAAAACCCTCTAGGGATTATAAACTCTAACTCTAAGGCACTCTTTGAATGGTTTAGCCTACAACCGCTCTAAGTGCTATAGCCTAAGGTTCACGAAGATTAATCAAGCATTAATTACACAACGAATGACCTCGCATTACTAGATCATTAATCAATTAAGATAAGAGACAACCAATCAATATTTTATAATTAAGTTTCATATTCCCTAAGCAAACAAACAAGTAAATTAGCCGGACATGGAGAACATGCAAGCATACACACAAATAATTGAAGACATAATTGAATTAATGAAGTAAAACACTTATCTTGATGTAAGATAGGGTTTGGAACCCTAAAATCTTGTACAAGACGACCTTGGTTCGGTTTAGGTTTTACTCCAAAAGACTCTCGATTGGTGCAAAACCGTCAAGTTATCTCACATAAGCTTGCCACTTGTGAATGACCAAGCAGTAAGAAACTCAAGCAGTCACACACCAAATTCAATTTAGATCGGAGGAATATAGGAATTTCGGTCGTTAAGTCCCACGGAGGATGAATTGGTGTATAAACACTTGATCAGATGATAGAATGATCACTAAGGATAGTGATCAATAAGGATATTGATGGAAAATTACCTAAAGAAAAAAATCTACAAATTACAGCGACTTAAATGCAAATTAAAAGAGATTAAAAAGTTAAAATATATTAAATAAACGCTATCACTATTTTTACAGATCGATGAACGTTTATTTTATAAAACAAAACAACTTAAATAATCTATTTTAATCAAAACGTAAACTTAATTTACTTAAAAGCGTTATTTAAAACGGAAGCAGCGTTATTCTGAAAATGGTATTTGAGCGCAAGATAAAACGTAAATTTTATGAAATAAAAGGCCTCACGAGTGTAAAACTAATTTTATTACGTACTATATGATAAAAGAAAATTTTAGAAAAAGAATTATATTTTTTGATTTTTATTTTATTTATTATGAATTAAATACGATTTTACACTAATTAAATGATTAAAATAGTAAAACTATTAAGAAAAATCTTAAACTTTTTGTAAAATACTTTATATTATTAAAAGATAAGAAAAATACAAAACATGAAAAGCTAGATTAAATAAGCTAGAAATAAGCTAATAAGCTCGTATAGGCTTAATGAACTAAAAGCGGGCAAAGAAGGTTAAGTATTTAATGTAGCAAACATAAACATAAAAAGACCCTAGTGCAGATGGTTGGAGTGGGAGTCTTTGTGTGCGTGCAAGAGACCTCCGAAGGTCATGAGTTCAATTCCCCATGATCCCTTTTTTTTTTTTTTTTTTTCAACTATTTTTTTTTGGATTTTATTTTACAAATCTTTAAGTTACACTAAAATAAGCACTTTTTATAACTACAATTATTTATGAAAATGACTAGAAAGCATTGAACTAGCTAAGGATTTTATCACATACTACTTTGACAGTAAGCAAGAAAACATATGAATATGAACAAGTTTTTCTAAGAAAAAGGGTCAAAAGAAGCTTAGAAATAAGCACTTAATAAGCTGAACAGACATGAACTAATATTTTTCTAATTTTCTTAAGCAGCTAAATTTTAACATCCTAGAAGGTTAAAAGCTAAAACTCAATATTGAATACACACTAAAATTCTAGATTTTATTCAAAAACTGACCTTAAGAAAATTTGACTTTTACAAGAACATAAAAGTTTGACTAAAATGAATTTAAAACTAAATCTATGGACTGAATATGATATAATAAGCTGTAATAAGATTATCTAGAGCTATGTTTACAAGTTTTAAGCTAGTTCTATGAATTTCACAATCTAACTCTTTGACAGTAAACTGTTAAGGCAAATAAAAAGGAAATTTGACTTTTATCTAAACAAGGCCTATATATTATAACTTGACTGAGCTATTAGGTGCTAATGCATCATGAAACAAATATAAATATCCACAGACATGCACTGGAACTCTATTTTATCAGCAAATCCAAACACACCTTTAACTGTCATTTTTCACATGAACTTCAAAGATTGCAATGATTCTGAGCATAAACCAGACTCCAAACATTATAATATCACATAATAAGACTAATTGAGCATTAAACTTTCAAGTACTCAGTCAAGAACACAAATTTGTCAAATTTGCATTTCAACTGAATGATTTCCAATTTTAAGCACAAGTGAATCTCAATGAACAACCTACTTATATTATGCTATAATAACATCAAACAATAACAAAGAAACAGGAAAGCATGAAAATCAAAGCATTAAAAGTATTGAAACAGTAAAAGGTAAAAAAATGGTAAAAAAACAGAACTCACAAGTGATCAAGACTAAGATTGAGTACCAAGATATAGAAACCACTCCTAGCTTACTGTCAATAAGCTAAAAACCAGAAATCCATCCAGTTTAGTTTCCATTTCCCCAGAACTGCTTATTGGATCACAGATGATTTTCATGGACTTATTTTGATTTTTAACACTTTTCTGAATTTAAAACTCTAACTTGTTTTTATGAATCTAATAGCCTAGTGAGCTTTGTCGGGAGCTTTAGGAAGCTATAGAATCCAATACAACAACTATATAACATGAAATTGAAGAATCTGAAATTTAAATGACATAAAGCAAAATTTGAAACCGAAAGATAGGTGAATTTTAAACCGAAAGTAAAGGTTCATTACACTAGTTTAGGAAACATAACAACATTAAAACAGTAAAGGACATTTAATTTAAAGAAAGCTTTTAAAAACTACACTACGTGAACTAAGGTAAAAACCAAAGTTTTTTTCTTCTCTTGCCTCTCCTCTGCTTTTTATAATTATTTCAACTCCTTTTCGACTTCTGAGTTAATCCCATCATTTTTAAACCATTGGATCCATCCAGCTAATCAATTGTGACAAATGTCATTTTTGGCGGGAAAGCTTTTTGAGTGGGTTTAATCAATTAATGCGTTTTGGGTGGATGTGATAGGTGTTAGGGAGTTGGTAAGGAGCTGTAGTGGTGAGGTGGAGGTGAAGAGGTGGCAAAACTACCTGGTATGGTGACTGGGGTGGTTTTGCAGTTATGGGTGAAGGGGATAAACAGTACCCCCTGTTTTGGTGCGTGTTGACTGGTTTTGACCGAGTTTGGGTTATTAACGGGGTAAGGCTCAAGTGGGGATTGGGCTTGGGTATTAGACATGTGTTTAGTATATTGGACTTGGATTTGGTTTATTTGGTTTTAGTTAATACAAAGTCCATTTGGTTATTTGTAGTTTAGAAAACACAAGGACTAATTGTGTAATTCGGCCAAACATGAGGGACTGGGTTTACAAGATTTCCAAAGTTATAATAAGGATTAAACCTGCCAAATATGGTTAGTACAAGGACCATATATGAATATTTTTCCATTTTTCAACCTTAAGGACCTATTATGTAATTTTCTGAAACTTGAAGGGTTAAACTTGTAATTTTCCAAAAGTTTATCATAAGGACCAATTTTGTCATTTATTAATAGTACAAGGTTTATTTTGATAAATTTCACTTTTAAATTAACCAAGGACTATATTTGACATTTTCCAAACTTGAGGGACTAAAGTTGTCATTTTTGATTTTTAAACTTTAAAGGGTTTGTTTTGACAACTTTTGAATCTCATGGACCTTAAATGACATTTTACAAGTTTTTGAATTACGAGGGACTAGTTTTGACAACTTTTGTAACTTGGGGACTAAAGCGCCAATTATGCAAACTTGATACGTTTTCACCGATTTTGATGTTTTGCATTTAAAACATATAAAACACTTGTTTGTGATATTTTTATCATTTTGATGTGTTTCGAGTGTTTTCCGATGTTTTGGCATTCTAACAAGATAAAATGATGAGTATTTAGACACTCATCAATCCCCACACTAAGATATTGCTAGTCCCTAGCAATGATTTGAGAAAATTTAATGGATTTTATCTCTTTACCAAAAGCCATTACTCGGAGTAGCCAATTGTTTTAGCTCAAATAAGAACCTTGGTACAATGATAACCAAATGATTTTAAGCAAATCATAAGCTTTCAACGGATTTGATTTGTCTTTACCGTGCCGCTTGCTTCGGACTAGCCAACTCTTAGATAAATTATCAATATTATCTTTGGTGAGTCGATTACCAATTATGGCTTTCCAAGCGCCTTTACCACAAGCCATAAACTTGGGCTAGCCAACTCTTCACTTTTAAGGATATGGTGAGTGAATACCATACAATTTTGGGAAAATTGCAAGCCATAAACGGATTTGAGATATCTTTACCAAGAGCCGTTTGCTCTGGATTAGCCAATCCTTATGTGGGTTAGACATGGCGGATGATTGCCATTTGTTGTGTTTAGTACATAGTACTTCCACTAAATTTTTTTTAAAATTTGGCCATTTTGGGGAAAAAGGGACTAAAAGGGTACATTTATGATCAAATTCGCGAATTTCCCCACACTTAGAAATGAATATTGTCCTCAATATTCAAAGTCCCGCAATTATGCCGAATCCTTGAACGTAAAAGATAACATTACTAGCTAAGTGTAGAAACACAACAATTATTCTCTTTTTAATATTTACAATTTTCATTCATTTTAAGATCTATATACAAAATGCGGGCATCCCCACACTATGTGGTACACACGGGTGAAAACCCATGTTTATACTCATTGTTTTTGATTACCGAGTCGCTAGCTTGACTCGACCCGAATTAATTTGTTCATGGGGAAGTAAGTGGAAGAGACAATCTTCATCGGACTTTCATTCAAGATGTTTGTATAAACATTGAAGTACGTGAAAGTTCCACACCGATGAGATATACATAGAACCGCTTACAAATGATAAATGAAAATGCCGGGTCAAGATAATGTCTTCATTCCCGAAGGAGTGAAGAACAGAGAAGCTACGGATAGGTGAAGAAAAGAAAGAAAATCATGATGAAAATCATGACTAACTCATCTTCATCCATAGGAGAATTCATGATTTACGGATCATGAATTTCATCATTTAAGCTCATATGATCAAGACATATTCGGGTGGGAGGGATGGGATTTTGATATCAAGCAAGTTCTCATGGTCGAGAACATTTCCTCCGAACACAAAGATCATTTATGTCTAGATCAGTGGAAGTTATCATACTACGGTAGAGATATGATATGATTGAGTTCAAAGGAGAACTCCTCGAAGAGAATCATTCACATGAAGTGAATTTGTGAACTCTTGTTCCATTGCGGGCTCATCACTATCCTCGTCAAAGATTGGATTGTTAGAAATCCAAGTGAATTGATTCAATTCAAATAGAGGATTGGTGAGAGTAGCTTTGAATGCTTGGGAACAAGGTGATTAACATTCTCTATTGGACCGTTAGGGTGAGAAGTGAGTGAACGATCATTATAAAGGAGACTTTCAATTTCTCCTAGGTTGGCTTTGAAATCAAAGAGATCATCATCACTTTCGATGAAAGTGGAATGATGTGAGTGAGTTCATCAAGAACTCCTCAAAAGAGGATCAACATTACAATGTGAAAGTGATGCCTCAACATTCTCAATGTCTCCATAAGATTTACAATCATCGCTAAAATCGGAGAAAGTCTCAAAATGATCTTTGAACACTCAAGAGGGAAGGATATCACACATATGGTCAAAGTTCCCTGTGACTCTCTCGGGATTGGGACAAGGTCCTCAACACTAGACTTTATGAATTTGTCCGATTCCTTTTCGTGAACAAAGTGTCAAGATGCTCGTCCCCATGTTCGAGAGAGTGAGTGGGAGTTTGGGTGTGATGGCGGTTGCATGAGAATGAATCTCAATCTTGGAATATCCATCGATGAACTTGATGAATCTACAAGTGTATCCTCATCATCACCGTCATCGTGAATAAACGAAATTGAGAGCTAGATCCGTCGCTTTTTCTTTTGCAATTAATTCCTTAATAGACTTTTCAAAGGCAATTTGGGAATTTATTTTAGCAATCTGCTCTTGACTAGCAATTCTTCCATGGATGTCTCATGTGAATTTTGAAATACGAGACATTGTGGGAGTGGATATTTGTCAAAACCGGAAGGTTGACATTGATAATCATCATGAGGACCCCACAATATACACAAGAAAAGCGGGAACATTATGAAATCTTGTCTTTCTCAACTCTTGATTCTTTTCACCGACTCGAAGCTCTAGATAAGTGTCTTGTTGGGTTTCTTTGAGGAGTTTGAGTTATTTGGCACTGTGGAGGTTGGTTGTGATCGAATAGTCATAATTGTTACAAGGAAATGGATTCCTGTTTGACAATCGAGTTGAAATGGGGACCTCCACAGTTCACAACAAGACAACTGTTGAGACCGGATTGGTGAATCATATGGATATTGGTCATAGCCAAAGTTTCGAGCATCAGGAAAATTTTTCATAGACAAACGTGTTTCCGGATTGACACTCAAATCCTTGGTGAGGACCTCCACAAAATTCACAGCAGATTGTTGATTACATGAAGATAAGTCGGTGTGGTGGGTAATTAGAAAAATTTGAGGGTCGTTAAATGAGTTCGGATTAGGATCATAATCAAATGAATTCCTCGAACCACAAAACAAACAACTCCTGCTCGAATATCATTACCACTTTGTACACACGTACACAGTGACATGGTGAACCAAAAGAGGCTCACCACAACCGACACAAGGAATAAACGATTCTATTTGAGAGTTATGAGAAGGAATCAGTTCATTCAAAGAATCAACAAAACCAACATGGTGATCCGAATGACTAATAAGACTCAAAGAACATTTTGAAAAATCCGGAGGTGGGACAAGTGGTGTGCTCGAGAGCTAGCAATTTCCACCACTTCCATTATGGTCTCTCGGTTCGGTTCTTGAGAAACGTGAAGTTTAGGCAAGTCATTCTTGCTAGTCACCGGTTTAAATTCGCATGTTTGCTTTTAACCGTAAATCGTGAAAGTGTAGGATCAATTTTAGGCGGCTTAGGAGCAATCGAGGGTTAGATCTTTGGATAACCGTAGGTTGGACGTGTTAGCACCTCCATTATCGGAGGAAGTGCCTTGTCCTTTGTCACCCCGGTTTCTCGCTCCATTTCCCTACGCAGTAATTAATGGATCATTACGAACCACGAATTCTTGACATTTGTGATAAAATAGGAAGTTTTTCAACTCGCGTCCCATTTCGTCGTAGTCGAGAGATTCCATAAGAATAGAAGAAGTTAGAATCAAATGGATGAGGGTAAAGGAATAAAGAATCAAAAGGGTAAGAGGGTAAAGATGAATATTTTGGATTTTTAAAAACATGCCATAAAAACAAAGAATGAAAATATTTTGGTGTTATCAACACTTTATGAAATGTGTTAATGAACTTTTGATTTTGATAAAACTTTTACAAAAGGTGGTATATGTGCAAGTACGGTCTGGAAATGCTTAAAATACGCTTCTGACCTCCCGACAACAAGCGCTAAAATTTGATTGGTGCAAAACCGTCAAGTTATCTCACGCAAGCTTGCCACTTGTGAATGACCAATCAGAAGAAACTCAAAACAGTTCACACACCAAATTCAATTTAGATCGAGGAATATAGGGAATTCTCGGTCGTTAAGTCCCACGGAGGATGAATTGGTGTATAAACACTTGATCGATGATAGAATGATCACTAAGGATAGTGATCAATAAGGATATTGATGGAAAATTACCTAAAGAAAAAAATCTACAAATTACAGCGACTTAAATGCAAATTAAAAGAGATTAAAAAGTTAAAATATATTAAATAAACGCTATCACTATTTTTGCAGATCGATGAACGTTTATTTTATAAAACAAAATAACTTAAATAATCAATTTTAATCAAAACGTAAACTTAATTTACTTAAAAACGTTATTTAAAACGGAAACGAACGTTATTTACGAAAATGGCGCTGGAGCGCAAGATAAAACGTAAATTTTATGAAATAAAAGGCCTACGAGTGTAAAACTAATTTTATTACGTACTATATGATAAAAGAAAATTTTAGAAAAAAGAATTATATTTTTTTGATTTTTATTTTATTTATTATGAATTAAATACGATTTTACACTAATTAAATGATTAAAAATAGTAAAACTATTAAGAAAAATCTTAAACTTTTTGTAAAATACTTTATATTATTACAAAGATAAGAAAATACAAAACATGAAAAAGCTAGATTAAATAAGCTAGAAATAAGCTAATAAGCTCGTGATAGGCTTAATGAACTAAAACGGGCAAAGAAGGTTAAGTATTTAATGTAGCAAACATAAAATAAAAAGACCCTAGTGCGAGATGGTTGGAGTGGGAGGTTGTGTGCGTGCGGGAGGCTGCAGGAGGTCCTGAGTTCAATTCCCAATGATCCCTTTTTTTTTTTTTTTTTTTTCAACTATTTTTTTTTTGGATTTTTATTTTACAAATCTTTAAGTTACACTAAAATAAGCACTTTTATAACTACAATTATTTATGAAAATGACTAGAAAGCATTGAACTAGCTAAGGATTTTATCACATACTACTTTGTGATAAGCAAGAAAACATATGAATATGAACAAGTTTTTCTAAGAAAAGGGTCAAAAGAAGCTTAGAAATAAGCACTTAATAAGTCGAATGACATGAACTAATATTTTTCTAATTTTCTTAAGCGACTAAATTTTAACATCCTAGAAGGTTAAAAGCTAAAACTCAATATTGAATACACAAAAATTCTAGATTTTATTCAAAACCGACCTTAAGAAAATTTGACTTTTACAAGAACATAAAAGTTTGACTAAAATGAATTTAAAACTAAATCTATGGATGAATATGATATAATAAGTCGTAATAAGATTATCTAGAGCTATGTTTACAAGTTTTAAGCTAGTTCTATGAATTTCACAATCTAACTCTTTGACAAGAACTGTTAAGGCAAATAAAAAGGAAATTTGACTTTTATCTAAACAAGGCCTATATATTATAACTTGATCGAGCTATTAGGTGCTAATGGAACATGAAACAAATATAAATATCCACAGACATGCTTTGGAACTCTATTTTATCAACAAATCCAAACACACCTTTAACTATCATTTTTCACATGAACTTCAAAGATTGCAATGATTCTGAGCATAAACCAGACTCCAAACATTATAATATCACATAATAAGACTAATTGAGCATTAAACTTTCAAGTACTCAGTCAAGAACACAAATTTGTCAAATTTGCATTTCAACTGAATGATTTCCAATTTTAAGCACAAGTGAATCTCAATGAACAACCTACTTATATTATGCTATAATAACATCAAACAATAACAAAGAAACAGGAAAGCATGAAAATCAAAGCATTAAAAGTATTGAAACAGTAAAAGGTAAAAAAATGGTAAAAAAACAGAACTCACAAGTGATCAAGACTAAGATTGAGTACCAAGATATAGAAACCACTCCTAGCTTACTGTCAATAAGCTAAAAACCAGAAATCCATCCAGTTTAGTTTCCATTTCCCCAGAACTGCTTATTGGATCACAGATGATTTTCATGGACTTATTTTGATTTTTAACACTTTTCTGAATTTAAAACTCTAACTTGTTTTTATGAATCTAATAGCCTAGTGAGCTTTGTCAGGAGCTTTAGGAAGCTATAGAATCCAATACAACAACTATATAACATGAAATTGAAGAATACGAAATTTAAATGACATAAAGCAAAATTTGAAACTGAAAGATAGACTGAATTTTAAACTGAAAGTAAAGGTTCATTACACTAGTTTAGGAAACATAACAACATTAAAACAGTAAAGGACATTTAATTTAAAGAAAGCTTTTAAAAACTACACTACATGAACTAAGGTAAAAACCAAAGTTTTTTTCTTCTCTTGCCTCTCCTCTGCTTTTTATAATTATTTCAACTCCTTGTCGACTTCTGAGTTAATCCCATCATTTTTAAACCATTGGATCCATCCAGCTAATCAATTGTGACAAATGTCATTTTTGGCGGGAAAGCTTTTTGAGTGGGTTTAATCAATTAATGCGTTTTGGGTGGATGTGATAGGTGTTAGGGAGTTGGTAAGGAGCTGTAGTGGTGAGGTGGAGGTGAAGAGGTGGCAAAACTACCTGGTATGGTGACTGGGGTGGTTTTGCAGTTGTGGGTGAAGGGGATAAACAGTACCCCCTGTTTTGGCGCGTGTTGACTGGTTTTGACCGAGTTTGGGTTATTAACGGGGTAAGGCTCAAGTGGGGATTGGGCTTGGGTATTAGACATGTGTTTAGTATATTGGACTTGGATTTGGTTTATTTGGTTTTAGTTAATACAAAGTCCATTTGGTTATTTGTAGTTTAGAAAACACAAGGACTAATTGTGTAATTCGGCCAAACATGAGGGACTGGGTTTACAAGATTTCCAAAGTTATAATAAGGATTAAACCTACCAAATATGGTTAGTACAAGGACCATATATGAATATTTTTCCATTTTTAAACCTTAAGGACCTATTATGTAATTTTCTGAAACTTGAAGGGTTAAACTTGTAATTTTCCAAAAGTTTATCATAAGGACCAATTTTGTCATTTATTAATAGTACAAGGTTTATTTTTGATAAATTTCACTTTTAAATTAACCAAGGACTATATTTGACATTTTCCAAACTCGAGGGACTAAAGTTGTCATTTTGTGATTTTTAAACTTTAAAGGGTTTGTTTTGACAAATTTTGAATCTAATGGACCTTAAATGACATTTTACAAGTTTTTGAATTACGAGGACTAGTTTTGACAACTTTTGTAACTTGGGGACTAAAGCGCCAATTATGCAAACTTGATCGTTTTCACCGATTTTGATGTTTTTGCATTTAAAACATATAAAACACTTGTTTGTGATATTTTATCATTTTGATGTGTTTCGAGTGTTTTCCGATGTTTTGGCATTCTAACAATATAAAATGATGAGTATTTAGACACTCATCAACTACACACTAAAACTGAAAAATTCGGATTCTATATATAATATTACAATCGCGACGGCGTCACCTTATGATTTGTGACGCTGTCGGGTCGCCTTCATTAGGGTTTCGTCTTGGACACGTTAGCCTTGCGACGACGTCACCTTGTGCTTGTGATGCGCGTCTCTTCCGACCGGCCGTCTGGATCAAATCTAGGCCGTCCGAGTTGCGACGGCATACTCTTTTAAAGCTCGACACCGTCACTTGAAAATAAGAAATTTGGCTTGTGTTCGTCACAAAATTCTCGACGTCGTCAGATTAAGCAAGAACGCCACCTTGTATTTCAAAGACTTGAGTGTCTCGATTCTTGACTTTGGCCATTTTCTTCAGATATCCGCGCCTTTTCGTCCAAATAAGTGCCATTACTGACTATTTGCCTTCAAGAGACCTAAAAGTTAAAAGGAACGATATTAAGTAATAACGGATGCAAAAGTGATCAAATACGGGCTTAAAAGACCCCTCAAAAAGGTACATTTTAAAACCTTATCAAATATCCCTACACTTGGTATTTGCTTGTCTTCAAGCAAATGTGATTTTAGCCAATTAATTTATAAGTTAAGGGTCATGAAGCATTGGTTTAAAATAGTCCACAACACATATAAGCCCCGCAAAAGTCATAACAAGCATGGAAATTACATACTAGAACCTCACATGGGGTGTTTGGATACTCACATCTCTCTCAGGTGTATATGAAATATAATAAGTTGGAAATGGAAGATAAACACTCATTAATCGGTCCTAGTACATAGATTACCATAGGCTTGAGAATAGATCAAACCTCCATCGCTTTGGCGTAAGCACCTAGGAAAGACTATCAAAGAGGTCTTTAAAGGGTTGTAATGTTAGGCTTACGGTAGGGAAGCAAAGTGTTAGCCTTAATAGTTTTTATTAGAAGTGATGGTCATTCACAGTTAGGAACTTTGTAACGTGTGTTAGATATCGTGATAGAATAGTCAACGGGCTCGTGGATTGGGCTAAGCTAATTGGGCATAAGTTATGTTAAGCTAGCCTTGTCTAGTTCGTGAAACCCAAGCCCAATCCAAGTCCATCTCAAGGCCCATGGCCAAGCCTTAGGGCATCCTCTCTCTTGTACTATAAATACCCCTCAAATGGTCATTTGAGGGGTGTGCTTGAGTGTATGTGTGTGTGTGTGTTTTTCCTTGAAGCAATATACAACTTATTGTTTTCATCTTTCTTCTCTCTACCTCTCTAAACATATACACGAATTCATATTCAAATCACCATATCTTATCTTAATCTTTCTCTTTATTTACGCATAACTGATGAGTGTGTAAATACTCATCATTTTTGGTCAAATCTGAACTGCAAAACACTTAAAAATGCTCAGAAATGCATCAAAATACTGAAAATATCCCAAAATTGTATTTTATATGTTTCAGATGCAAAATGTTTAAAATCAGACGAAAAACGAGCAAAGTTTGCATAATTGGCAGTTTCAGTCCCTCAACTTTCAAAATTTGTCAAATTTAGTCCCTAGGCACTTGTTTTAAAAGAAAAATCACCAAAGGTCCTTTTGAAATCATATATTGTCATATTTAACCCTTTGGTGAAAAGTTTTGAGAAATTACAAAATTAGTCTTTTGAGTTTCAAATTTGGCAAGAATGGCCCTTATATTATTGATGATTGGCAAAACCTTTTCAGAAAGTTCACATCGGTCCTGAAATTCGACTTTGGCACATTTAGTACCTAAGTTGCTAATTGGGTTAACAATTCGTCCCAAGTCCAATTATTACCTAAACCTAATAACTACCTAGCCCAAAAATAACTCAAGCCCAATCCAAAACCCTCTACTACCCGATCCAGTCCAATCTCTACCCATTTCCACCTAGCTACAACCCGGTCAAAAGTTAACCTAAACCCACCTTTTTCTTCTTCACCCTTTTCCCGCCATAGCCACACACATCTCCCAATACCAAACAGAAACCTGACAACCATCCCACGCTTACCCTGTCCATCCCAAACCTACTCACCCACTCTTTTCCCTCTTTCCAAAGCCCTATGGATGGCTCAGATTGTCTCACAATTGGTACCTAACTGTTGAATGGCTTGGATTGATTTGAAGAAAGCACATGATGGATTTGGTTTGTTTACACTCACGCAACAAATAGCTAGCAGACAAAAGAAAGAAGACAAGAAGACAGAGAAGAGAGAAAGACATGTTTAGCTTAGTATAAATAAAGTTGGTACGCCAATGTTTTAGGGAGTTAGTAAGTAGTTAGTAGTTTGTAGCTAGTCTTTTTAGTTTAATTTTAGTTTTCTAGTTTTAGTCTAGAAAATCTTGTTCTAGCACCAATTTACAATTATTGACATTTAAATTTTCATGTAACTTTTAACTTCCAGTTAATGCAAATTCAGTTTCCAAGTTCTATTTTGCATATACAGTTTTTAATTTTCTTTGTTCACCAATTCTCCAAGTAATTGCTTAAGTGTTTTGCTCCATTGGTTTAAGCTCAAGAGAGCTTTTGTTAGGTATCAAATCAGTTTTTTTTCACTAAGTCTCAAACCGAGTTTTCATACCAGTTTCGTAGTATTTTGCCCTTCTGTGCTTTTCTTTTATTGAAAATTAAATCAGCTAAGTTAAGATTTTAGTTTTCAAATTTGGTTTTAATGGAAATTCATTTATCTGCTCTTGTTATGTTCATAGAAAAAAGTGGTTTAATATGTTTGCTTAAGCTCATGTTGGCTTTTGTTAATGGGTCTAATTAGTTTTTAAGGTTTCTGTGTCTCAAACCCATTTTCTGAATCAGGTTAAGTTCGGTATTAAGGGTAACCCATGGTCAAAGTGGTTTTTACCCACTTTGACCGATTAGTCAACCCACTTTAGTGCTTTTAAGTCGGTTTGAAGTTGAAAAAAATTTTACAACTCTACAACAGTTTAAGGTTTTCTTTGATTTCAAAAGTTAGCTTCTTTCGCTTTTCCTTAAAGCGATTCGACCAAGAATTATTTGAGATAAAAAATTTTAAAAAATAAAAATCACAAGTTCACCAGCTTGTTTAACTTGGGTCAAAAGGAAAAAATTCAAAAAAATGGTTTACTAGGTCTGCTAATGGGTTAAAGTGGGTGGGTTGGCGATTTTACGTGCATGCAAGGTGTTATTGATCCAGCCCAAGTTTTCTTAGCTTATAAATAAGTCATGACGACTTTTAAGGGTAGTGATGGGGCAAAAGTTTGATGGGTTGGTGGACAATAAGTAGCCAAGAGCTCATGATCTAACTCTCATTCTAGCTTAATCCACATAAGCTCCAAACAATCGCTTGGGAACATTTCAAAGTGACATGTACACTGCGGATCAATCTCTTTAGTGCTTATTTAGGTTATGATATAGCTTATTGATTCCTCTAGTTCCAATTCAAGAGGTTAGATTAGATTAGATCCCATTTAGCTTTCATAGTGCTTGTTTGTAGCTTATTTGCCCTTTTAGCTCATGTATTTAGTTTAAGTTTCCCTAGTATAGCTTAATTCCAACCGCTTATTCCTCTAGTTTCGTAGCTTATTTCCTTTGTTCTTAGCTTATTTTATTTTAATATAGCTTGTCCTCTAATTTTATTGCTTATTCAATCGCTCATTGTACTTATTTGTGCTAAAGGTCATCAAAGAGGGTGTTTGGTTGTGTCGCCCACAGTGAAATTTTTTCGCTATCCCAAACAAATTCCTTAGTTCTTTTCACCAAACACCCTTTAGTAGTATTTTCGACACGATTTTCCTTCATGGTTTCTCTCACCTAATTTTAGTTTAGTGGTTTTAGTGTTTGTATAAAAGAGTAATTTTGCTATCATTTTCAAATTGCAAGAGAAAAATAAGTTTGACAAAAAGAGAAGGAAGTGGGATTCGAACTTAGGACTCTTGCATTCTTGCAGCGCCACACACCCAACAAGGCACCATACGCTCTGTTGGACTCTTTTGTTACAAACGCATCATTAATTCCTTAAGGATTTTGAATTCTAAAGTTTAAAAACACAAAAGAAAATAAAAGGCAAAAAAGGTTGAGGTGGGAATCGAACTGTGACCTCCTGGTTCCCAAGCACGCACACAACACACTCCCTTTAACCACCGCTCTTGGCGTTTTTGTTTCTAATATTACTTAGTTAATCCTTTAAGGACGTTTGGCAATTTTATTTTTAAGTTTTTCCTAGCTTATTTTATGCTTATTTTCCAAAACAAGTTAGTGTTTTCTTATTTTTATTAGATTGAGCATTAGTCAAAATAGATTCTGTGATTTTTTCATAATTTTCTAAATTAGCTTAATATTTTTAATAATTAATTTAGTTTTAAATCGTTTTTAATTCATAATAAATAAAATAAGAGTCGAAAAAAATACCCGGCTTTTTCCTAAAATTTTCTTTTGTCATGTAGTACGTGAGAAAATTGTTTTTACATTCGTAGGACTTTATTTTACAAATTTTACGTTTTATCTTGCGCTCAACGTAATTTTTGTACATAACGACGTTTTCATTTTTAGTCACGTTTTTAAGTAATTTAAGTTTACGTTTTAATTAAAATAGTTTATTTAAGATATTTTGTTTTATAAAATCACAAAAACATCATTGTAAAAATAGTGATAGCGTTTATTTAATAGATTTTAACTTTTTAATTTTCTTAATTTGTATTTAAGTCGCTTTTATTTATAAACTTTTTCAGTAGTGTAATATTCATTCCAAATCCTTTCTGATCGCTATCATTAGTGATCATTCCATCGTCTGAATCAGTGTTTGCACACCATTGAGTCTCCGTGGGACTTAACGACCCGGGAATCCACTGTATTCTCTGATCTTCATTGTATTTGTGTTTAAGCTGTTTTAAGTCTGTTTGACTTGACTGTTTGGCACAGATCAAAATTTTGGCGCCGCTGCCGGGGAGGCTTTAGCGTGTGTTTAGCCATTTTCAGACCCATTCTTGCACATACCCATCTTTTGTAAAAATTTTTTGTAAAGTTATCTGAAAATCCAAAAAGTTCATTAACACTTTTCCTAAAGTGTTAAAAACACCATAAATATTTTCACTCTTTGTTTTTATGTCATGTTTTTCAAAAACACCAAAAATATTCTTCTTTACCATCTTACCTTTTTGATTCTTCATTTCTTACCCTCTGATAACCTTTGATTCTTTCTATGTCTTATCCTCACCCTCTTGGTTGTCAATGGTGTGGTGGTCCTTATAATGGTGGCAATTGCCCCAGTTGTTGCATGGTGGAATCGGGAAACGGGTGCATCTATAACCAAGATCCCTATTCCTACCATAACACAACCGATTTATTCCATCGGCTACCACTTTGTGACACTCAGCAGCTTTCTTGTTGTGAGTCTTGTGGTGGTTCACACTCCGTTCGATTGTCAATCGGAAACACGCTTGTCTATGAGCGGGTTCACGATACCAATTATGACTACAACACATACCACTCACGTACCACAACAGGTTTCTTCTTGTGAGTATTGTGGAGGTCCTCACTCTAGCTCGGATTGTCAAGCAGGGAACCCAATTCCTTGTAACAATTACGACTCTTCATATCAAGACCAACCTCCACGAAGCCAAATGATTCAAGCGACTCCTCATGAAAATACGACGGACCTTCTACTAAAGACTCGAGTTATTAAAAGAACTTAAGGAGGAGTCGGCTATGTCTTCCCAAGATAATCCAAATGAGAAATCCATGGAAGTTTTGTTAGTCAAGAGCGGGTCGCTAAAATAAATTCCCAAATTGCCTTTGAGAAATCATTGGGAATCAATTGCAAAAGAAAAAGCAACAAAATCTAGCTCTCGATTCCGTTTCATTCACGATGACGATGATGATGAAGATATCCTTGATATCTTACAATTTTATAACGGTTCATCAAGTTCATCGGTTGAGACTCCTTCCATGAAAAGCCGGGAGAAAAGACTATGATGGAATTACTAGTCGAAGAACAAATGTTAAGTATAAAACATATGTATGCTAGTCCTTCTAAACTCCCTCGATCGTTGTTATCACACCAAGCTCCCACTCACTCTCTCGAACATGGGGATGAGCATCTTGACACTGTTCTCGAAAAGGAATCGGACGAATTCATAAAGTCTAGTGTTGAGAACCTTGTCCCAATCCCAAGAGAGTCACAGGAATTCTCGAGCATCCGTGTGATATTCCTTTCCTCTTGAGTGTTCTCAAGATCATTTTGAAACTTTCTACGATCTTAGCGACGATCGTGCTTCCTATGGAGACATCGAGTGCGTTGAGGCATCACTTCCACAATCGATCTCGATCCCTTCTTGAGGAGTTCTCGGTGAACTCACTCACATCAATCCACTCTTTGATTTGAAGCCGATCGGGAGAGACCGAAAGTCTCATTGATAATGATCGTTCACTCACTTCTTACCCCAACAATCCAAATGAGAATGTTGATCACATTGTTCCGAAACATTCAAAGCTACTCACCAATCCTCTATTTGAATTCGACTGAATTCACTTTAATTCTGAGAATCCACTCTTTGATACTCGACCGAGGATAGTGATGAGCCCAAATGGAACAAGAGTTCACAACTTCACTTCATGTGAATGATTCTCTTCATAAAGAGTTCTCCGGTGAACTCTCTCATGACATATCTCCTCCGAAACATGATCATTTCTATTGTGATCTTGAGGATGATATTAGCTCGGAGGAAGGTGTACTCTATCGTATGAGTTTGCTTATTGATAATACTACCTTCACCCTTCCTCCCGATACGTCTACATTTGAGGATGAAGAATGGATCTTGATTGTTATCAAAGTCTTTCTTCCTTTCCTCAAATATCTCGTGATTTCTCTTCATCTTCACTCCTTCGGGAATGAAGACACTATCTTTGACCCCGGCATTTACACTTATCATTTTGAGCGGTTCTATGTATATCTCATCGGTGTGGAACTTTCACGTGCTTCAAATGTTTGTCCAAACATCTTGAATGAAAGTCCGATGGAGATGGTTTCTTCCACTTTGCTTCCCATGAACCAATGAATTGGGTCGAGTCAAGCTAGCGACTCGGTAATCAAAAACAAGAGCTAAACATGGGTTTTCACCCGTGTGTACCACCCTAGTGTGGGGAGTTGCCCACATGTTAGTAAAAAAAAAAAAAAAAAAAAAAAACTTTCTAAATAATGGCGTAATATTTCCTTTTACGTTCTTTGTTTCGCATAACCGCGGTACTTTGAATATTGAGGGCAATATTCATTTCTAAGTGTGGGGAATTCTCACTAATTTTATCATATAATTATACCAATTCCCGTTTTTGGCCAAAAATTTTTTTTTTTTTTTTGGAGTAAGTGTTTTACACTTTCTCATTTGGTTATCGATCCTTGTCTAATAAACAAAAGGATTGGCTAATCCAGAGCAAACGGCTCTTGGTAAAGATTTCTCAAATCCGTTTATATGGCTTGCAATTTGCCCAAAATTGTATGGTATTCGACTCACCATATCCTAAAAAGTGAAGAGTTGACTAGCCCGCAAGTTTATGGCTTGTGGTAAAGGCGATGGAAAACCATAATTGGTAATCAGCTCACCAAAGATAATATTGATAATTTATCTAAGAGTTGGCTAGTCCGGAAGGTACGGCTTCGGTAAAGACAAAATCAAATCCGTTGAAAGTCGGTGGTTTGCTCAAAATCACATGGTTATCGGTGTACCATGGTTCTTACTTGAACTGAAACATTTGGCTACCCGTAAGTAATGACTTTTGGTAAAGAGATTCAAATCCATTAAGTTTTCTCAAAAGATTGCTAGGGACTAGCAATAGTTTAGTGTGGGGATTGATGAGTGTGTAAATACTCATCATTTTTGGTCAATCTGAACTCGCAAAACACTTAAAAATGCTCGAAATGCATCAAAATCTGAAAATATCCCAAAATTGTATTTTATATGTTTCGGATGCAAAATGTTTAAAATCGACGAAAAACGAGCAAAGTTTGCATAATTGGCGCTTCAGTCCCTCGACTTTCAAAATTTGTCAAATTTAGTCCCTAGGCACTTGTTTTAAAAGAAAAATCACCAAAGGTCCTTTTGAAATCATATATTGTCATATTTAACCCTTTGGTGAAAAGTTTTGAGAAATTACAAAATTAGTCTTTTGAGTTTCAAATTTGGCAAGAATGGCCCTTATATTATTGATGATTGGCAAAACCTTTTCGTAAAGTTCACATCCGGTCCTCGAAATTGACTTTGGCACATTTAGTACCTAAGTTGCTAATTGGGTTAACAATTCGTCCCAAGTCCAATTATTACCTAAACCTAATAACTACCTAGCCCAAAATAACTCAAGCCCAATCCAAAACCCTCTACTACCCGATCCAGTCCAATCTCTACCCATTTCCACCTAGCTACAACCCGGTCAAAAGTTAACCTAAACCCACCTTTTTCTTCTTCACCCTTTTCCCGCCATAGCCACACACATCTCCCAATACCAAATGAAACGACAACCATCCCACGCTTACCCCCGTCCATCCCAAACCTACTACCCACTCTTTTCCTCTTTCCAAAGCCCTATGGATGGCTCGATTGTCTCACAATTGGTACCTAACTGTTGAATGGCTTGGATTGATTTGAAGAAAGCACATGATGGATTTGGTTTGTTTACACTCACGCAACAAATAGCTAGCGACAAAAAGAAAGAAGACAAGAAGGCAGAGAAGAGAAAG
Organism: Chrysanthemum lavandulifolium; assembly: GCA_022545495.1. NCBI lineage: Eukaryota > Viridiplantae > Streptophyta > Magnoliopsida > Asterales > Asteraceae > Chrysanthemum > Chrysanthemum lavandulifolium. The sequence continues at coordinate 248,568,574 of CM040245.1, read as the reverse complement.
ACATGTTTAGCTTAGTATAAATAAAGTTGGTACGCCAATGTTTTAGGGAGTTAGTAAGTAGTTAGTAGTTTGTAGCTAGTCTTTTAGTTTAATTTTAGTTTTCTAGTTTTAGTCTAGAAAATCTTGTTCTAGCACCAATTTACAATTATTGACATTTAAATTTTCATGTAACTTTTAACTTCCAGTTAATGCAAATTCAGTTTCCAAGTTCTATTTTGCATATACAGTTTTTAATTTTCTTTGTTCACCAATTCTCCAAGTAATTGCTTAAGTGTTTTGCTCCATTGGTTTAAGCTCAAGAGAGCTTTTGTTAGGTATCAAATCAGTTTTTTTTCACTAAGTCTCAAACCGAGTTTTCATACCAGTTTCGTAGTATTTTGCCCTTCTGTGCTTTTCTTTTATTGAAAATTAAATCAGCTAAGTTAAGATTTTAGTTTTCAAATTTGGTTTTAATGGAAATTCATTTATCTGCTCTTGTTATGTTCATAGAAAAAAGTGGTTTAATATGTTTGCTTAAGCTCATGTTGGCTTTTGTTAATGGGTCTAATTAGTTTTTAAGGTTTCTGTGTCTCAAACCCATTTTCAGAATCAGGTTAAGTTCGGTATTAAGGGTAACCCATGGTCAAAGTGGTTTTTACCCACTTTGACCTGATTAGTCAACCCACTTTTAGTGCTTTTAAGTCAGTTTTGAAGTTGAAAAAAATTTTACAACTCTACAACAGTTTAAGGTTTTCTTTGATTTCAAAAAGTTAGCTTCTTTCAGTTTTCCTTAAAGCAGTTCAGTCAAGAATTATTTGAGATAAAAAATTTTAAAAAATAAAAATCACAAGTTCACCAGCTTGTTTAACTTGGGTCAAAAGGAAAAAATTCAAAAAAATGGTTTACTAGGTCTGCTAATGGGTTAAAGTGGGTGGGTTGGCCGATTTTCTGTTATGTGCAGGTTATTCAGTCCAGTTCCAAGTTTTTCTTAGCTTATAAATAAGCTGCGAGCAGCTTTTTAAGGGTAGCTGATGGGGGCAAAAGTTTGATGGGTTGGTGGACAATAAGTAGCCAAGAGCTCATGATCTAACTCTCATTCTAGCTTAATCCACATAAGCTCCAAACAGTCGCTTGTGGGCTGTTTCAGCAGCAACAGGTACACGGCAGATCAATCTCTTTAGTGCTTATTTAGGTTATGATATAGCTTATTCAGATTCCTCTAGTTCCAATTCAGTAGGTTAGATTAGATTAGATCCCATTTAGCTTTCATAGTGCTTGTTTGTAGCTTATTTGCCCTTTTAGCTCATGTATTTAGTTTAAGTTTCCCCAGTATAGCTTAATTCCAACTCGCTTATTCCTCTAGTTTCGTAGCTTATTTCCTTTGTTCTTAGCTTATTTTATTTTAATATAGCTTGTCCTCTAATTTTATTGCTTATTCAACCGCTCATTGTACTTATTTGTGCTAAAGGTCACAAAGAGGGTGTTTGGTTGTATCGCCTACAGTGACCCTTTCTGCTATCCCAAACAGCCCCCTTAGTTCTTTTCACCAAACACCCTTTAGTAGTATTTTCAGCTTCTGATTTTCCTTCATGGTTTCTCTCAGCCTAATTTTAGTTTAGTGGTTTTAGTGTTTGTATAAAAGAGTAATTTTGCTATCATTTTCAAATTGCAAGAGAAAAATAAGTTTGACAAAAAAGAGAAGGAAGTGGGATTCGAACTTAGGACCTGCTGCATTCTTGCAGAACGCCACACACCCAACAAGCAGACCATCTGCTCTGTTGGACTCTTTTGTTACAAACCTGCATCATTAATTCCTTAAGGGATTTTGAATTCTAAAGTTTAAAAACACAAAAGAAAATAAAAGGCAAAAAAAGGTTGAGGTGGGAATCGAACCTGTGACCTCCTGGTTCCCCAAGCACGCACACAACACACTCCCTTTAACCACCTGCTCTTGGGCGTTTTTTGTTTCTAATATTACTCAGTTAATCCTTTAAGGACGTTTGGCAATTTTATTTTTAAGTTTTTCCTAGCTTATTTTATGCTTATTTTCCAAAACAAGTTAGTGTTTTCTTATTTTTATTAGATTGAGCATTAGTCAAAATAGATTCTGTGAATTTTTCATAATTTTCTAAATTAGCTTAATATTTTTAATAATTAATTTAGTTTTAAATCGTTTTTAATTCATAATAAATAAAATAAGAGTCGAAAAAATACCCGGCTTTTTCCTAAAATTTTCTTTTGTCATGTAGTACGTGAGAAAATTGTTTTTACATTCGTAGGACTTTTATTTTACAAATTTTACGTTTTATCTTGCGCTCCAGCGTAATTTTTGTACATAACGTACGTTTTCATTTTTAGTCACGTTTTTAAGTAATTTAAGTTTACGTTTTAATTAAAATAGTTTATTTAAGATATTTTGTTTTATAAAATCACAAAAACATCATTGTAAAAATAGTGATAGCGTTTATTTAATAGATTTTAACTTTTTAATTTTCTTAATTTGTATTTAAGTCGCTTTTATTTATAAACTTTTTCAGTAGTGTAATATTCATTCCAAATCCTTTCTGATCGCTATCATTAGTGATCATTCCATCGTCTGAATCAGTGTTTGCACACCATTGAGTCTCCGTGGGACTTAACGACCCGGGAATCCATTGTATTCTCTGATCTTCATTGTATTTGTGTTTAAGTCGCTTTTAAGTCTGTTTGACTTGACCGTTTGGCATGATCAATATGATTTAGGTTTAACGTGGTATTCTTGTGTTCATAACGTGGGTATTTGATAAGGTTGGTATATCTTTGGTCCTAAGAATTGGTATCAATCGCCTAACAATGGTTTAGGAGTGTTTGTGTTTGTTTTGAAGTCTTGGTAAGATACGTGTTAAGCTCACGTTTTACATCTTTGATACGCATAAAGCTTTAATTTTGCACTCAAAATTCAAGATTCTTGTGGTTTAAGGTTTATTTGGTGCTAAAGTTTCATTTTTGCAAAAGTTCAAGCTTTACGTGTTTTCTTCATTTTAAGCTCGTTTTGGTTCATTGGTCATTTCTACTGTAACTTTTCTAAGCACTTTAGGTGAAAAAGGTCAACATTTTGTGTTATTGGAGTGTTTTTAAGGCTTTACGTGCAAAAGAAATCATTTGAATCGTTGGAAATTTCTTACAGTAGAAGTCAAAAGTCAAAACCCTAGTTTTCTACTCGTAACTTTTCTAAGCACTTTGGGTGAAAAAGGTCACCATTTTTGGGTTATTCGAGTGTTTTTAAGGATATCTGTGCAAGCGAAATTGTTTGAATCGTTGGAAATTTTTTACGAGTAGGTCAAAACCGTAGTTCTACTCGCAAGAAAGTCAACTATGCATAAGCTTCTACTCATAACTTTTGGTGAAGAATCTTTGAGCTATAACAGTTACTCGGTGCTTCCTCACTTGGATAAGTGTGTGGAACACTTCGACTTGTGGATATCCCTTACTGTGATGGTGTAAAGGATTTTGGTTCTTAACCATAGTTTACGCATAAGCTAAAAGCTTACGAGTAACTCTACGCATAACTTCACAATTACGCGTAAGGTTTACGAGTAACTTTTTGTCTACGCATAAGCTTAAGGTTACGCGTAAGATACTTTCTACGCATAAAATCCTCGCCTAAGAATCCTACGCCTAAGATCCTACGCATAAGATCCTACGCCTAAGCCTTGTCTACTCGTAACTTCCTGTTTCTACGCCTAAGCTCTCTTTCTACGCCTAAGGTCTCTTTGGCGGGAAAACTTGAGTAAAATTTAATTTTTCGAGGAGACTAAACATTCAATTTTTACGCGAGATTCAAATTTTGGTTTAACTGTGAAAATTTTGGTCAAAAATTTAAATTTTTGGACCCAAATTCAAATTTTTTTGGTCAAATTTGGCGTCAAAATTGTCATAACTCAAATTTTTCATACGATCCTTAGAATTGATTTTATAGTGAATTTCAAATTTTGGGCAAAATTTTTAAGAACCAAGGTTACGATGCGACTTTCGTAATTACCTCAACCAAGCTTAATCTTCATCAACCACAACTCCTTTATCGTTGAATCGATCCTACATCAACTTTATCATATCATACCTTCATCAATGGCAACTCAACAAGACATTCATGCGCCGGTGCGAAAACCGTCCTCCTATGTTGGCAAAAGGTGGTTATCTTCAATGGACAAGCGAATGCTCCGCTACATCAAGACCAAACCTAATGGGAAACTCATGATTAAATCCATTCGGGATGGACCCTTCCACCTCGACAAGTTCATGTACCGTAAATGCCGATGCAACACCTCCCATCCCACCATCCTCTCATCTTCAAACCGAATCGAGAATACAATCAAGAGGATCGAAACAAGTCGATGCAGATGACATGGCAATTCATATTGTCCAACTGGGTTTACCAATAGACATTTTTATCTGCTGTAGGCAGGTTGAAACCGCTTTCGATATGTGGGAGCGTGTTAGCGACTATGTTATGGAATGAAATTGGTAAACAAGACATGGAGAACAAGTCGCTAACCGAATGAGAGAAGTTTACATCTACACCGGTAGAATCCATTGAATCCTACTATGGAAGGTTTTGCACTTTGATGAATGAGCTTATCGAAACAAGTTGGCACCCGAACAATCGCTCAAAACATCAAGTTCTGAATAATCTTCCGGAAGAATGGGGACGATATGTCACTATTGTCAACCAAACAAAAGACTTACATCGGTGAAATTTGATCAACTAAGCGATTTTGAAACAAAACCAAGTCAAGCGAATGAAGTCGGGGAAAGAAAGATTGGCAAAGAATCATGATCCATTGGCACTTATTGCTAAGACTCAAACTACGGTGAATACACAACAACAAGCTTCATCATCTTCCAACAACAACAACTTGCGACAATACATTCCACAACCACAACAACAATTCTATCCGGATCAACAATACCGGGAACAAGGAATCATCGATCCTGAACCGACTCAGAAGCGACCTTGCAATGCAGATATTTTCTTTATTGGATAAAGCATTTAATGATTGCATCGGTAATCGGCGGTTCCGTATCGGAGTAATCGGTTGGGTCGAATGTTGGAAATCGATGGGATGAATGTTGGGAATAAGCGATGGGTAATCGAATGTTGCGACTCCGATCGTTAGGAATTATGGAAATGTGAATCGTGGAAATCGATTAAGTGTTATAACTGTCAAGGAGTGGGTCACATGGCAAGAAACCGTCCCACTAAGCCGCACAAAAGAATGGTGATTTTCTTGAAAGCGCTTTGTTAGCGAGATAAGCAAGAAGCGGGGTTCTGATTGAGTCTTGAGAACATGACTTTTTCGCTATTATGGATGATTTGGAAGACCTCGAGGAACTCAATGTGAACCGCATCTACATGGTAAATCTTAGGAGACTAAGTACGACAATCGACTACAGCGCACCTCCCGCCTATGAGCGCAAATGCGTATCTAAGGTACCAATCATTGATCCATGCTATATCAATGTCATAGGTGATGTGTTTACTCATGACGAACAACATTACGTGACATCGGACCTACTTATGATACATACATGGACAATCCGAGTTGTAGCAATACTAACTCGAAACTCCATATGTGGATCCTAATGGAGGTGTGTGGCACAAAATCTTGAGGCGATGAGGAAACACGTGCTTATTTTGAATCATTAATCAATCGATGTGGCATTGAAATTGAGAAAGTTAGAGCGGTCAATCGCGAAGTTAAGGCGCGAATAAGATATTGACCGCGAGCTTGAGAGTTACAAGGAGCACGCTAAAGCCTATGAATTTCATACAAACAAAATGTCCGAATTAGAAATTGGTTATCGAGATTACATTTTAGAGAAAAACAATTGCAACTCAAGTATGACACACTTGATGTGAATTTGAACTTGAAAATTAAATCTTTAAACAAGGAAATTTCAACTAAATGACCAACTTTCTAAACAAAAAGCAACATTTTACGATCTTGAAAAGAGAAGAAACAATTGATTCTTGATTTTTCAAAATGAGAAGATTCTCTTCTTGATGAAATTCGGATAAAAATGAAACTATCAAAAATTGGATAATTTGCTTCTTACAACGGGTCATTCCGCTAAAACAAACAAGATGCTTTCTAATCAAGCAAATCCGATTTTTCACACTTCACATAAAATGGCTCTTGGTAACAACCCTTCTTCGTTCCTCAAGAAAGCTCATAAATCTCAGAATGTGTTGAACAATGGACAACCTTTGCATGAACCCATAATTGTGCATGACTCTCTTGAAACGTTGGAACTATCTGAAGAGAGTAGATCAAAAATGAAACAAAAGAATCCAGATCTTAAACCGATTGATTATAACAAATGGAAAAAAATTAATGGAATTACTTTTGTTAATCAAAAAGAACAATCAACGTTTTCCATCACACCAAGTGTTTCAAACAATGAGTCAACACCGTTTCAAAACCGGTTTCAAAACCGGTTGTAGTTTCCAAATCTCTTTGTCGAACAAATGTCTTCAAACAATCCTTTTAACACAAGTGAGACTAGAAGCATTTTAGATGACGTTAAAACTAGAATTGGGTATCTTCAAGAGATCATAAAACTAAAACCAATATTACAACAAACATCCGGTTTAATAGTTTTGATAATGAGCAGAAAAGTTTTTGAAACTCTAATTGCCCTCATTTGAATGCCATCGGTCAGGGTAATTCATGTTGAACAAGCACTTTTGAAAGAAACAACCGACTTTGTCAAGGACCATAAATCCACGGTAAAGCAAGCTAATGAAAGTTTGAACACATCAAAGTTTTGGAAAATCTAAATGATTCTCTCTTGAAGATGTTATGACTACCGATATCATGTCCATCATTTTGCAAACATATTACGTTGAAGATCATGAAAGACTCAGTTTGAGACCTCTGCAATTGTTTCAAAATATGAAAAGCTCTTGAAAAACTTGAAAAGAAAATGTTTCATATTTTAAACGACTTGATCGAAAAACCGAGGAATGCAAGTATGACAAACTGTCAGATGAGGCGTGCCTACAAGGACATGCAAGAGCAAAATGATCTTTTGAGAGCTCATTTGGGATGTCTAAAAGGAAAGGTTGTGGATACTAAGATTGCAAAACCATTGACCGAGGAGAAAACCAATGTTCCCAAACCGGTTTTCAAACCAAAATGTCTATTTCTCGGTTTGCTCCAAAAGTCAATGAGAAAATGATTTGTCAAAACAGTCACTCCACGGTCCCCGCCTATTAAAAAGAGAATTGTCAAAGGTTTTGAAAAGAATAAGCGATTCTTGAAAACCTAAAGTGATTACACAGCATTTCTAGGAATAGTACACGGAATGTGACCATAAATCCAGTTAAAGAATCATTGGTTCTAACAACATGGTCAACAATCAATATCTAGAAGAAGCTAGGAAAAGGCAAAGACACGAAAAGCGGAGTTCTAGGTGCAACATCTAGGGTGATGAATTCTACAAGATTTCAAGGCATTGCTAGTAGTAGTAAACCATTACCTAGGAACACTCTACAAAAGACTAGGATTGGCTTGCATCTAAGAGTAGTTCGCAAAAGAAAATGCTATGCCCTTAGAAAACAACACTAGGAATTCTAAGTCTTTTTCGAACAAGAATCAATTTCAAAAGGCGTAGTGACAAAGTTAAAGCTCTTGTTTTAAACAAGAATATTGAATTTATGCATGCTACATGTAAAAATGTGTCTTTTCGACTAATCATGATGCATGTGTCTCACAATATCTCAAGAAAGATAATTTCGTGCCAAGGTACAATCCACTAAGACTCCAAAGAGAAACAAGCCGTTGATAAAAAGACAAACAAACAGACACCTAATAGGGCGATCTCATCGGGCGTAGTTTTCTAAAAGCGGGTCTTCGCGCATCGATAAGAAAACAACTCCTAGATCTTACCTTAGGTGGATTCCCACGGGCAAAGTTTTCAACAAAATAGGTCTTAGATGGATTCCCCAGAAAGATTTTGATACTTGCTCCAACACGATAATAGTGACAATCATTCGGATAAGGAAGTCAGATCCACTACAACCGTTGATAGTGATCACCCTCACCGTGAGGAAACATATACTTCTAACACTGTTATTTGTGAACATTATTCTTCTGTGGATGCAGGTACTTGTAAAAGTGTTGAAGATTCTTATACCCCGTGTGGTAAAGAAGAATTTTATGCCAATTTCGCATGTGGAAATTCTTTTCTAGTTCCACTCTTAACTCCACTTTTACTTGTCCCAACTTAATTTCTCTTTCTTCAAATCTTCTTTGTAAATATTTTTGAAAAACCAAATACAAAATTTGAAAAACCAACAAAAGCAAAATATAAAAATATAAAATTTTCAAAAATACAAAAACATTATAAAACCAAAATCCAAAATATTCTTATCACGACATGTCTCTCATTATAATCGATATTACATGCGTTTCTAGAAATGTCATTCAACAATGATACGGGCATGTCTGGATGCTTGAGCGAGAGTTATTTAAATATTTTCTAAAACATGTCGTTCCTCAAAACTTCTTAAAAATAATGGCTTTCGTATACTTCAGTACGAAACCCGGACTTCAAATTAATGGCTTCTGAACACATCAGTTCAAGACCCGCGCTTCAAAGAAAGGAAAGTGCTAAACCAAACAAAGGTTTTAAATATTTTTAAAGCACTTTTCCTAAATCATAATGGCTTGTAAGTATTTCCGCTTGCAACCCGATCTTTAAAGAAAGGAAAGTGCTACGCAAAATCGATTTTCATAAATATCGAGCACTTATCCTAAAACAAATGGAGATAATTTTTCTTCAATATCTTCAAAAGATTTTTAAAATCCTCATCTTGCGTACCATTGATTCGAAATTTTTCAATAAGATTTTTCAAAATCTCTCACATTTGGTACCAAGATAACTCCCTCTAAACCCTTAATTGATTCTAAATTTTCTATATGAAAAATATGCTTTCTTTAAGGGGGAGTATAAAACGTAATTGTTCCAAAATTCATGCTACATCAGTTTCTCTCAAATGCTTTCGAAAACATATCTTTTAACCACTTTGTTTCAAAAACATCATTGATATGCTATTTTTGAGGGGGATAAACGTGATTAAAATGTGATCTAAAATGTTTAATGATCGGTGTTTGAATCTCAAATGAGCTCGACTCAGACGGAACCAATGAATTGACGAGCAATCATGTACCATCTCGAGAAACTTTCTATGACTTGACCAGGATGGGTAATAATTTCAAGCTAGTTCTCTAGTGATGTAAACGTGTCTCGAATCGGTCTTGTTCATTTAAAGTCGATCAATTCAAAAGTGCGAACTCTACCCTCTATGCGGTTACGTAAACTTATAAGCACATGTGAAGGGGAGTGATTACGAAAATATAAAACTCTCATAATGTTTCAAACATGTTTTCTATCATAAACACTCGAGAGAATTTCAAGAAAAATGGTTTTATGGCAACAATAGAGACGATCATGGAGTTATAAGGTGACTAAGAATAGGAAATTAGTTCTATGATCCGCCAGAGTCGGAGGGATCGCAAAGGACATCACAAATAGTTAGTATTAGAAGTCCTTAGGATTGATTGAAAAAAGGAGTAATGTGAGAAAGGAGAAAGAAGGGTTGAAGAATTAAAAGAAATGTAATGAAAAAGGGTGAAAAGAAATAGCCCTCCATATTCAACCTTAGGCGTAAACCGGTTCAATACATATACTCTTGGTTGTCACTAGATGACCTTGGTATTGAAGACAAAGACGTCATGGACCCGATGACGCATCGCACTAAACCTTCTAGCCACTCAATTCCTTTCAAAAGGATTTGTTTCATTCTCACTGGAACCCTACATAATCTATTGACTTTCTTAGAGATCGTTGGTATTGAAGAAGGAGACCCTCTCCTAGTCTCGCTCGGGAAAACCAAAATGCACTATTGAGTCTAGAGCCACGAGATTCATCAAAAGATCTCATAGGAACACTTGACATGACATCGCTTGTTGTTCATCAATAAGGACACAAGTGATATATTATAGAGTCCCACGCAGATCTTAGCAACCGCCGAACATTTATGAGAAGTTTCACTTACGTGATCTTCGATGATTGAATGGAAACTCCTGCGGGGTCAACATCAAGCGACCACGAAGTAGGTCACCGGTAATTCTCGAAGTGGATTACGCTTAGTGTGTCTCAAACGGTCTACGATCGTGAGGTGATGCTTGGTGTACCTCAGCGACTCATCCGAATCAGATGTACTTGGTATATCGTGTTATCTCACTTGTGGGACTCCAGTTCAGAGCGGCCTCTGTTAGAACTAGAGACGTGTTTCACACTATGTGTTAACACCCTCGAAATTCAAACTTGTAAGTGCCGGAATCCGCTTATTACTAACAATGTTTTATGTTTTCTTATGGAAGCTCGGAGGCGGATGGATCGTGCAGACTCGCCACATGCTCATACCAACAACACATGAAAGTTCTCATCAAAATCAAAGGCAACTCAAAGTCAAAGATGATTCTTCGTCAATGTCAAAGAATCTCAAAGTTTAAAGACTCGAGAACTACATCATTGGTAACCAAAAGACAAATAGAAGTGTGAGCATGGTGGAGAAAGACGTGGAGACACCTAACCAACGAAGTTGACAATGGTAGACAACTACATTATCTGATCACAAAGCATGAAGGAACAAAGAATCAAGACTATTCTATATCTACACGCAAAGTTCAAGCTCAAGGAAAGTAAAGATCTTATCAATTGGAGCATCTTTTGAATGACCACCCCTTAGGGGGAGATTGTTAGCCTTAATAGTTTTTATTAGAAGTGATGGTCATTCACAGTTAGGAACTTTGTAACGTGTGTTAGATATCGTGATAGAATAGTCAATGGGCTCGTGGATTGGGCTAAGCTAATTGGGCATAAGTTATGTTAAGCTAGCCTTGTCTAGTTCGTGAAACCCAAGCCCAATCCAAGTCCATCTCAAGGCTCATGGCCAAGCCTTAGGGCATCCTCTCTCTTGTACTATAAATACCCCTCAAATGGTCATTTGAGGGGTGTGCTTGAGTGTGTGTGTGTGTGTTTTTCCTTGAAGCAATATACAACTTATTGTTTTCATCTTTCTTCTCTCTACCTCTCTAAACATATACACGAATTCATATTCAAGTCACCATATCTTATCTTAATCTTTCTCTTTATTTACGCATAACAGTTTGGGTTTAACGTGGTATTCTTGTGTTCATAACGTGGGTATTTGATAAGGTTGGTATATCTTTGGTCCTAACACAAAGGGTTTGGTGGGATAGGCTATTTAGTGGTGGCAAGTCAAAAATCTTTATGTTACAAGCATACGAAGAATGGCGTTGCTAAGCCAAGACTCGACACTCTAAACTCTAGATAACTGAAACAAACAAACATAAATTTAAAGGATAGATGTAGGATGGTAGCCCTGTATGTTTCTTTTTTTCTTTTTTTTTATTTTTTTTATTGACACTCTATTTTTTTTCTTTTCTCTTTTCTATTTTTTCCATTTTTTTCATACACTTTTACTCTACCATCCTCTACGGTAACATCAAAATGATAGGAATTTATAGGCACATCCCTACACTTGAGTTTTTATTAATCTAACACTAATTTGACCCGAATTGAAAAGATCAAAACACTTGGGGTACGTTATTACGCAAATAAGGGAATTTGACGTTCCCTTCAAGTCATTTCATAAACTTTAACTTTTTCCCATGAGTCCCAATCATCCCAAAACTGTGTACAAAAGATATGACTCGACTTAGCAACTCATGCAAGCAACTAGATAATTGAACTAAGGGTTTAGGGTGATAACAATAATGCACTAAAAGTGAGTGCATACAAGGTAGGCTAAGGCGATTTGGGTGTATATTTGGGGGTGAGATGTAAACAATGCTCTTCATTGATATTAGAAAAACCGAAACATCACGAGAAACGCGAAAAGGATAGGCTCGAGGGTTAACTAGGGTATCGTGTACTAAAGATGAGTACAACGCAAAGGTGTGGGGAATTACTCAACCGATGTGGAAGAAGTAATTATATTACGGGTATCAAACAAGGGTTATCCTAATGACTCTTATCATTTAGTTATTCCTAACTACACAAGTGTAGTCTTACTAGCGATCTCGGGATGCATCAGAAAACAAGTTCTAGAATCTATTATACTACCGGTTCACACTCTAAGTATTAAGGATGAATGCTTTAATTCCTACTAATCTAAGGGCGATCATCACATTTTGGGTGGAATTTAGGTGGTAAAGGGTTTGTGTGCTAGTCATGCAACTTCCTATCCGTGAGACGCTTTTGTTAATACTAATGGCCCACTCTTATATGTCATGAAAAATTTTAAATTTTGTGGCAAAATTACCCTAACCGACATTTTCTCATGGTTTATTACGCAAATACAATTGGACAAAGCAAATAATCAAGGATAAGCATAGTTTCTAAGTTCCCGTTTTATTTTCCCTCCCTACACTTAAACTGAACATTGTCCCCAATGTTCCCCGAAAGTATCAAAGTTATGATAATGGAAGGTAATTAAAAACGAAACAAACTAGTACTCCTCTGATTAGCTTGGTAAGATCCGTGTAAAATTGTGGTTAAATCCTTTCCAAGAAAAATGTATGCGTGAAAAGCTCCTTCCAATCTTTTGTTTCTTCTTCTTGATAAATAAAACCTGCACATTCGAAGAAACAAACGAAACCTTCGCGTAAAATCGCGTAATAATATATATAAGACTCTACTAAACTAGGATATAATGCTTGTGGAATGGATGTTTACAATTTACGGAAAATTAAGACACGAAACTTCCAAAATTTATAAGTAGCTCGTAAAAGAGAAAAAGTAATCATTGTTTTACTCCTTCCTCGACGCCGTCAGTTGCGATCCGACACCATCGGGTTATCCCGACAAAAGCTGTCCGATTTTTCGAAAAAATTCGGAAAATTTACATCTTTAGAATCGGAAAATTTTTCGCAAAACATCCATTATGACTCGATACAAGCATTTGACTCGAACAAACACATATATATCTTTTAATGAATTGCTATTCTCATGTTTACGTTTCTTTGAAAACGTGTGTAATCCTCCCTACACTTATCCTTTATGTAAAATACCTTTATATGCAATTAAGACGAGGTTAAAAACAAAATAAAGCATTTTACAAATTCAAACATGAGAATAAACAATTAATAAAAGATATATGACACTAACAAGCAAACAATTAAGCATGGGTTGCCTCCACGAAGCGCTTTTCTTTATTTAAGAGTCTTGTAGCTAGACTCGTAGTCGTGCTTTACGTGACTTCATTACCGCCATCTTCTTCCTCATGACGGTCTCTATTGGGGATTCCATGTTGTAGCAGGTGCCCTATGATGCACCTCTCTAAGAGTTCGTCCTCTCCCACTCGGTCCTATATTTCGGTCCTAGGTTCAAGCAATCCTTATAGAATCCGAAAATCTTAGCCATAACATAATCTACTCCTTTTTCTTTATCCTCCTCATTCCTATAATAGACCGATAGTTTAAGTTTCTTTTCATCATTAGAGAGTGATGAAAACTTCTCAATCTTAAACGGCATTTGGTAAGCTATGTCATCGGTCTCATCTTTGAATCGCACTATTCCTAACGAGGGTTCATAGGTCATCCCGGTGCTTTCTATGAAAGGTTTTCCTAGAATAACGTGTGACAAGCTAGGATCTATGGCCGTACTAATATCAGTCACAATTATGAAGTCCGTAGGAACGTCAAAATTACCTACATAAACGGGCAATCCCTTAACTCTACCAAGAAAATTGCACCGAACCCTAGGATTATCGGGGTCTTGCCTAGTTGGAATAGGCTTCTTCATTACCCAATTGTAGTAGGTGCTAGTCATTATGTTGATTGAGGATTTGTGATCAATGTAGGCCTTTGCCACGAAAAGGTGTCCTATGCAACATGGTATGTTAAGATTCCAAGGGTTCCCAAACTTGATTCTAGGGCTTTTCCTAACATACATGTGATGGAGGTCACGCACTAAGTGAGGGTGGCGAGATAGCTCTTCTTCCGTAGGAAACTTATTGAAATAGTCATTGTCTACTTCATCTACTTCCTCGGTTGTTTCATTATTCTCAAGTGTATGGTCCTCTTCGTCATTTGTTCCATTGGGTTTTACTAAGGTGATGGTATTGACGAATTGGACGTGTTTCGCTAACTTATTTGGGTCCTTAATCTCTACACCAGAAGGCTTGGGAGTTGAGATAGCATTAACCTTCCTATCACTATTGGTCATGGCTTTCAAGAGGTTATCTATCTTTCTATCCATCTCGGCTTGTTGTTGGTTAAAACGGTCCGAGAGCTTAGCTATTTGAGCTTCTTGGGATGCGACTACGTGTTGCAACATCCCCTTAATGTTTTGTTGGTTAGGGCCATGAGATGGGGCCATGAGAAATCATTGAAGTGAATTCTTTGGTTTGTCCTCAATAGAAGTCGGGCTTGCCCTTCCATGCTTCCGGATTTCATTGAAATTCCTAGGTCCGGGTATTGTAGGAATCTTCTCTCGCTCCATTAATACGCCGAGGATGCGAGTCAATGGAAGCATGTTCGGGATCGGGTGCAAGTGAGCGTGTTATGAGGATCAATACACGGCTCACACGAGGAAGAAACCTTGTTCACATGGCGTGAAGACTTAGGATTTTCGTAGGAGCTCATTAGGAATTTTACTTGATCTTCAAGCTCGATCATCCTACGGTCGGAATATTGTGAGTCAATTGGAGGCAAGAAGATTGCCTTAACGGTTTTGGGCAACTCACGGGGGTCATTCCAACTTTCGTTGTCATAGAGAGCAAGGTCCTCTATTATACCCTATGATTCTTCCGCGGTGAGATCACTAAGTTTTCCACCGGCCGCTTGGTCAATGGATCGCTTTGTGGAGAAGTTGACATGATCATAAAAGATTTGGACTTGAAGCCAAAGATCAATGCCGTGATGAAGGACTTTATGAAGTAAGTCCTTGAATCGAGTCCATGCTTCATAGAGAGATTCACCTTGACGTTGTTGGAACATCAAGATGTCATTCCTAAGTTTAGTGGTTCTCCCTAGTGGGAAAAATTGAGCAAGGAAGCGAGAGGTGAGATCATCCCAACTTGAGATGGAGCCAGCGGGAAGTCGCTCAAGCCAATTACTATCTTGATCCCGTAGAGAGAATTGGAAGAGACGCAGGAGCGTAGTCTCCCGAGTAGTAGCATCAAGGTCGATGGAATCGACAATTTAAGGAAATCTTTAGATGTTGATTAGGATCTTCGAACGAAGTCCATGGAATGCACATCCGCTTTGCACCAACCGGATGGTGTCGGATCGCAGGCCGTAGTTTGGGCTTGGTCGGAAGCTCAATGGTGTTCCTATAGCCTAGGTGGCTTGGTTCGAGTATTCACCAAGAGTACGGGCTCTTGGCGGGTCATTTGGTGGTAGGTTGATGAATGGTGGTTGGTTATCACCTTCCATGATGAAAAGTGATGGGTTCACGAACAAAGGTCACGAAGAAGGGGATAGACTACGAGAAAGCTAAAAATGAGAAAAATTTACTTGACAGAATCACAAAGAAACCTAAACGAGGTGGACTACTAACTAGCTATTCTATTCCCGGCACGACGCCAAAACTTGATAACGCCACACGTGTCGCTCGGGGTCAAGGGAACTTCCTTTCTACGAGGAAGTTTTATAACACCCAGGCGGTGAACCTAATCATTGTAGTGTAGTATTAGGGTAAGCCACGGTATTGATATCCTTCTCTGGGGAATAGGAATGCTAGTGAGAAGTTACTACGCTAAGGTTGGGGTTGAGGAAGATTATTTTTATCTTTTTATGTTTTTTAAAATGGAAAGGTACGAATCTCTTGGGTTTGGATTTGGGGTTGGTATTTCTACCGATTACTCTACTTATCTAGTTATCTAATCTAAGGTGTATGTAGTCTATGTCTAATTATTGTGTGCTCGTATGATAGTTTAAAGATGTGTTCACTTAGGTTTTATTACTCCTTAATTATCTCCTATTGATGGTTGAATTGTCACGTCCTTATTCCTAATCGCGTTGTGTCTCTAAAGTCGTAGGGTATGCGTTTATCCCTAACTCTTTGAACTTACCAAAGGGTCTTGTCTACAAAACCCTCTAGGATTATAAACTCTAACTCTAAGGCACTCTTTGGATGGTTTAGCCTACAACCGCTCTAAGTGCTATAGCCTAAGGTTCACAAAGATTAATCAAGCATTAATTACACAACGAATGACCTATCGCATTACTAGATCATTAATCAATTAAGATAAGAGACAACCAATCAATATTTAATAATTAAGTTTCATATTCCTAAGCAAACACACAAGTAAATTAGCGGACATGGAGAACATGCAAGCATACACACAAATAATTGAAGACATAATTGAATTAATGAAGTAAAACACTTATCTTGATGTAAGATAGGGTTTGGAACCCTAAAATACCGTATAAGACAGCCTTGGTTCGGTTTAGGTTTTTACTCCAAAAGACTACACACTAAACCGAAAAATTCGGATTCTATATATAATATTACAATCGCGACGGCCACCTTATGATTTGTGACCGCCGGTCGCGTCATTAGGGTTTCGTCTTGGCCACGTTAGTCTTGGCGACGGCGCCACCTTGTGCTTGTGACGCCGTCCTCTTGCCTTTCCGACGCCTCGGATCAAATCTAGGCCGTCGAGTTGCGACGGCCTACTCTTTTAAAGCCCGACACCGCTACTTGAAAATAAGAAATTTGGCTTCGTGTGTCACAAAATGCTCCGACGGCGTCATAGATTAAGCGAAGGACGCCACCTTGTATTTCAATGACTTGAGTGTCTCGATTCTTGACTTTGGCCATTTTCTTCAGATATCCGCGCCTTTTCGTCCAAATAAGTGCCATTACAAAGAATTTGCCTTCAAGAGACCTAAAAAGTGAAAAGGAACGATATTAAGTAATAATGGATGCAAAAGTGATCAAATAAGGGCTTAAACGACCCTCAAAAGGTACATTTAAAACCTTATCAAATATCCCTACACTTGGTATTTGCTTGTCCTCAAGCAAATGTGCTTTTAGCCAATTAATTTATAAGTTAAGGGTCATGAAGCATTGGTTTAAAATAGTCCACAACACATATAAGCCCGTAAAAGTCATAACAAGCACGAAAATTACATACTAGCACCTCACATGGGGTGTTTGGATACTCACATCTCTCGGTGTATATGAAATATAATAAGTTGAAATGGAAGATAAACACTCATTAACCGGTCCTAGTACATAGATTACCATAGGCTTGAGAATAGATCAAACCTCCATCACTTTGGCGTAAGCACCTAGGAAAGACTATCAAAGAGGTCTTTAAAGGGTTGTAATGTTAGGCTTACGGTAGGGAAGCAAATGGTTTGGTGGGATAGGCTAATTAGTGGTGGCAAGTCAAAAATATTTATGTTACAAGCATACGAAGAATGGCGTTGCTAAGCCAAGACTCGACACTCTAAACTCTAGATAACTGAAACAAACAAACATAAATTTAAAGGATAGATGTAGGATGGTAGCCCGTATGTTTCTTTTTTTAATTGACACTCTATTTTTTTTTTTTTCTCTTTTCAATTTTTTTTTTTTTTTTTTTTTTTTTTTTTCATACACTTTTACTCTACCATCCTCTACGGTAACATCAAAATGATAGGGATTTATAGGCACATCCCTACACTTGAGTTTTTATTACTCTAACACTAATTTGACCCGAATTGAAAAGATCAAAACACTTGGGGTGCGTTATAATAAATAAGGAATTTGACGCCCTTCAAGTCATTTCATAAACTTTAACTTTTTCCCATGAGTCCCAATCGCCCCAAAACGTGTACAAAAGATATGACTCGACTTAGCAACTCATGCAAGCAACTAGATAATTGAACTAAGGGTTTAGGGTGATAACAATAATGCACTAAAAGTGAGTGCATACAAGGTAGGCTAAGGCGATTTGGGTGTATATTTGGGGTGAGATGTAAACAATGCTCTTCATTGATATTCGAAAACCGAAACATCACGAGAACCGCGAAAAGGATAGGCTCGAGGGTTAACTAGGGTATCGTGTACTAAAGATGAGTACAACATAAGGTGTGGGGAATTACTCAACCGATGTGGAAGAAGTAATTATATTATGGGTATCAAACAAGGGTTATCCTAATGACTCTTATCATCTAGTTATTCCTAACTACACAAGTGTAGTCTTACTAGCGATCTCGGATGCATCACAAAAAAGTTCTAGAATCTATTATACTATCGGTTCACTCTAAGCATTAAGGATTAATGCTTTAATTCCTACTAATCTAAGGCGATCATCACATTTTGGGTGGAATTTAGGTGGTAAGGGTTATTGAAGTTGAGAAGACTCAAGAATGAAGCTTTTCAACTACTCAAAGACAGCTCGAGAAAGTGTTATTGAAGTTGAGTATCACCTTGAAAACATAGCACGAGCCATGTCTAACAACATTGATTGCCTCAACCCTGAAGCAAACATCGACTTTACCAGAAGAGACAACGCTCCATACTACATCGATTGGTCTAAACCTCTACCAACGATTGGCCAACCAGATCAGCCTAAGATTCCATTTCGATACTTCTTCAACAAAGATTTGAAATTCCTTCTACACGGTAGCGATGGTTCAAGGAAATACGCTACATCACTTACACTTCCGTTCCCGGCAGCCATATACTCCAACTGTATAGCCATCGAAAAAAGGCTACTCACATGTTTTCTAACAGTGTGTAACAATATGACATCGATGCAATGTACGGGATTCACCATTGGCTAGAACACCGATGAATCTACTACAAGAGCGCGAGGTTGAAAGTCTCAACATGCGGTGTATAGTACTAAAGGGATCGTTGCTATTAAGCATGTTGATCTTTCGTCTAAATGGGACTACACTTTTCTCAAGAATATCGTGGTCAAAATACAAGGCTTAAAGGTTATGCATTACGTGAAGTGGACTTTGAGAATTTGTCTCAATGACATTGAAGATCAGTATCTTGCCAAAATTGTGGACGCGTGAGACAATTCTCATTGAAGTTCAACGTGAATACATCAAGTCCTTGCTTATCTTCATCGAAGCATAGTAATCAAAGAGCGTGTAGAAGATTTACAACTTGTGTTGAATCTATCGGACCCGTGTCAACTTCACCGACCTCGGCTAGAACTACGACATCAACCAACTTTCACAATGCACTCGTCGAAAGAAACCGTTCGGAGTAATTTACCGTAGTGAACTACAACGAAACTGCTTGATGGCGTGTAAAGATCTTCACAGGTTTGGGAATCAAACATTGAAGAAGGTTAGGGATGACTTAGCTTATAGGTTGAAGGCGATATATGAAGGCATTGGGTCTCCAAAGCGATAGAATTCTCAGGAAAGAAGGGATGTGAAGAGGATCATCACCATGATTGATGAAAGGTTATGCGAAATTGACCGATTCGAACATTAAAGAGCTTTGTGGCGGTCGTCCTAGGATTACTCTCACCGGCTATCAGCGCCATCAGCATTCACGGTGATATTCTTGGACTACGGTAGCCATTAAACCGCTTCTATTTCATATTAATTTGGATGTGATTATATAATTAATATGGCTTGTGCACATATTAGTGTACAACCCGTTCTTGTAATGAAAGGACCACGTAGTGCGCTTGGTGCCACAATCCTTATAAAAGGAGCGAAAGCTTCTTACTTTTGAGTAAAACTTATCAAACCTTTCTTTTTTCAAAGGTTTTACTCAAAAGAACAAGTACTTCCCCTTATATTTTTCAAAACCTCAACCGTTCATATCACTTGTTGAGGGGGAGTATTTGATTTAAAAACTTTGTTCACAAAATGTTCTTTGTAATCTTCCCACAAAACTCAAAATGGTCATATTTATATCAAAATTTCTTCAAAAATAACCTTGATATGCCATTTTTGAGGGGGAGAAAATTATATGATAAGAAATATGTTGTGAAATTGCAAAGAATCTTGGTGATATAGAGTTAACCAACGAATTGATGAAATCTTAAACGTTAGTAACTCGAAAAGACTTGTCCAGGACGGGTAATAATTTCAAGCTAGTTCGCTAGTGATGTAAACGTGTCTCGCAAAGGACTTGTCCGAGTAGAATGTACCATTCTAGAAACTCTTCGCAGACATGAACATTGACGGGTTTGACAACCTTTCGAGGATTGTTCACACCTTCAAGGTAGTTATTAGAGCTAGTTGTCACCTAAAACCGACAATGTAACTCTTTAACTATTCAACGAATCGACAATGTAACTCTTTAACTATTCAACGAATCGTGTCTCGCTCTTTCCTCATTGTGCAAATTTCACAAAACTCTTAAGCACATGTGGAGGGGAGTATTTTCAAAATCTTGTAGGATCGTGAAAATTATGTTGTTTGATGATTCGGGTGGTCTAGGACAATGATTAAATAAGAAAGCCATTGAGAGATGAAGAGTAGAGGAGGTTCTTGAAAGAGAGTTGCTTTATAAAAGTGAAAGATTTATTCAAAGAAGCCACACCCCTTCCATGGATGGAAGGGGTATTTATAGTTACAACTAATACGTCCTCCTGACGGACTGTGGATCAGGCATACAGTGGGTAAAGACCCGTCCTTCCTCAACGGTGTTGCACTAAACTAAACTACGCTACAAACAACTAATTAACTACTAAATAACGACACGCCTACGAGCTAACATATGCTAGACCATAATTGGGGTGACGGCACTTTAACATGGAATTTTCTAATTCCTAACAATCTCCCTAAGGAGGTCACCCCATGTTTTACATTTCAAATCCTAGCATTCTATTTTGTCTTTGCCTGAAGCGCCAGACTTCAATTCTTCAATGTCCGCATTCTTTGTGCTTTTGTAGTGACTCTTCATAGTCCGATTATTTTGTACTTTCGGTGGAGGTCTTTGAACCGATCCACATCTTTGATGATCTTCGAGCTTTCATTGAGATCATCACCACAGAAATCTCTCCGGATCATCCATAGTTGTGTTGTCATCATGTGATGTTGTGACTTTTGGACCGACATGCTCACACTTTTGGATCATGAATTCTTTCCATCGAGTAGCGGAAGCTTGACCGTTCATGATATTTGCGTTAGCAGACAGCGAAGCATAGTATAAAAATATCGAACCGGGTTATGTAGATATGCACCACCATGATTTCTTCAATTAAGTGTGGATGTTGTGAGCATGCGGCTTTGAATGACTCCTCAATTTCGATCGGTTGCATCGTCCAAGTGTACCAGTAAACAGCAGTTAGCAATCAAACACACGAAAGTGTCTTTGATCACTTTCACCGAATTGAGGTACACGTCCCACGGTTCCCGTTGATCAAGTACAAGTACCGCCGTGATCGGTATAATTCGAAGAATCTCTCGATGTGGTTTCAAGAATGTTCTAGCCGCTCTCAAACCGAACGTCTCAAAGAAGACAACACGGAGGAGTGAACCAAATAATTGATATTCACCGATTGATGAAAATGATTTGAAAAAACAATCGCGTATTGCTTAGAAGAAATTGTTTTTGCAATACAACGAAGGTTTTAATGAAAATCAATTATCAATCATAAACACCTTTTATATTGAAATATTAGTATTACGGTCGATGTGCTAAGGCAAAGAGTTTTTAAGCACAACGACCGGTTTTTCAAAGGTATCCGCCAATCCATATCCTGAACCAAGATTGATTTAAAAGATTGAATCGCCCCATTGTTTATGTTCGGTTGTCACACGATCTTTTGAAAGATCTCACATGTCACCCACCAAGAGCTTGTTTGATGTTGGCTCTAGAAGGATTTCCATCTTCATTGTGAATATTTACATATCACTTTCGGATGTTCCGCAATACCACAAGGATAATGTGGGACTCTTAATATATTCTTACTTTCCACATTGTGTGAAAGCAAGAAGTCTTCAAGAATTTGTGTCCTAATGAGATATTGTGGATGATCTCTTGGCTCTAGACTCAATCGTGCACATTTGGTTCCTATGCGGAGACTAGGAGAGGGTCTCCTTCGATATCAACAATCTCTAAGAGAAAGTCGATAGATAATGTCGGTTCCCGTGAGAATGAAACAAGCCCTTTAAGAGGAACTCGAGTAGCTTGGGAAGTTTAGTGCGATGCGTCACTAGGTCCATGACGCCTTGTCTTCAATACCAAGTGTTACCTTAGTAATCACCGGTAGCATATGAATTGAACTCGGTTTCGCCCTAAGGTTGAATTATTGGAGGCTATTCTTTTCACCCTTTCACATTCAATTCTTTTTCATTCTTCACCCTTCAAAGGCTTACCGAGACTTCATTACTAGAACCTTGTCGGGTTTATTCCAAAGACTAACTCGGTCCTCATCCGCACTCTTCCCATATCTCACTTTTCTCCTTTTTCATCATACCTAAGGACTCTACACTATCTAGTGGATTGTCCCCGGTAGATCCCTCACGGTTTCAGGCGGGATCGTGGGAACGAATACCTAACCTCACCATCCTTATAACTTACATAAAATAAAATGGTGGGTCTTTTGGTACAGGTTCATTCTTCCTTGAAACCAATTGAAAAATCATTTGAAAAACAATCAAGGTACTTGTGATACGAGATCAAAGCATTTTGTACCTTAATAGTTTTGATCATTTAGAAAACCTCCTCAACATGTGCATATGATTTAGAAATTGTTTAGCACATGGAGGCAAGAGGACTTTGAAATATTTTCTTTGATCACAATTTTCATAGAAAAAGCCATTTGATTTTCTTGGTAAATTCTCCCCTCAATATGTGCATAGGATAAGAGAAATCATTTTAACACATAGAGGCAAGAGTTCTTTTTAGCACATATATGAACACTAAAGCCATTTAAGAAACCATTCGCTCCCCAATATGTGCTTCGAGATTCGAAAGTGTTTAGCACATATGAGAGAAGCGACTGACAATTGAATCAAAATGATCACTTTATCAAATTTCATTATTAAATCAAATTCTCCCCGATCAAAAATATCAAACCCTTTGAGATTTTTGATCCCAAGTGATTTAATAAAGTTTAGAAAACATGGGAGAATATGTGCCTTGTTTAAATACTCATCTTGTTTTTAGATAAATGCTCCTCCTCAACATGTGCCTTGTATATTTGAAATCGTTTGGCACATGGAGCGTGGAGTGCCTTTAAGGGACTAAAACCAATTCCATTAAAACATTTGAGATTTAAATCACGATCTCCCCCGATCAAAAATTTCAAACCAATTGAGATTTTGATCCCGATTGATTTAAATCATTTAGAAAATTTGAGGAAAGACGTGGCAACATTTAATTTTGAAAAATGATTGATAAGGATCAATTTAAGACATTAAAGATTGTTAGTGTCAGGTATGATTGTTTTAAGAGATCTTTAAGTAAAATAAAACAATTTCACAATCAAACAAGAACAGAAAAAATTTAATTTTGAAAGATCTTTGAGTTTTAAAGAAAATCATACCATGACATAACATTAAATCTTTAGATCACCACTTATTATTGTACAAACGGACTTTTGTGAAGAAATATCGTTTTAAAATATTTTATTTTAAATCACTCTCTCCCTCAATCGATGACCGTAGTCGATAATTGAGTGACTTAAGTTTTGATAAAATGAAGTCCAGTGATTTTCAAAATTAAGTCCAATTAATTTTCAAAAACAATATTTTTCCATTTTCAAAACAATTTAATCAAATTATCACAAAATTGTTTAAAAATGGTATCCTGCACAAAGAAACGTTAGGTGGTTGAGAAGCTTTTGTTGTTGTTGCTGAGGGTTGGAAGAAAAACCGATTGCAAATGCAGTGATACCTCTTACGTTGCATTTATGCCAACTCTCCATTGAAGTCCAATTAAGCTCCGTTTCTTCATTTGTCAACCCAAGATATAGTTACCCTTCCTTTTGGCATCCAATCATCTTCATTGTGGGATCCGGATCGGGAACATTCTTATAATCCATGATATCTCGACACGTTAGTAAACCCAAAGATATATGGTGGTCGACATCACCAAAACGACCATCGACTAATAAAAGTCAATTCAACATATCAATCATATCATATAAAGCATGGGATTATGTGTTCATCAAACTCTAATCATCTAAACCTAACAATCATATCCTAGGCACCTAGTCCTTCAACGAGGTTAACATCATTTTTTAAGCATATAGGATAATTACATAAGCTCGTTTAGATGATATAAATTTGAAAACATTCTCCCCTCAATCAATGACTCATATTCGAAAAAATTTAAAAGTCAAGTCATTGATTGAGTTTTCAATTTTACAAAAACTCTCAAACCGATTGATTTACAAGCAACTCGATTTCCATTATTTGTTAAACAAATATTTTTCGAAGAATTTTGAAGGAAAAATATTTGAGTAGGAACAATGATCCTTGACATACTTTCCTCATTTGTTTTAGGATAAGTGCACGAATTATGAAAAATGGTTTAGCGCTGACACTTTCCTTCATTGAAGAGCGGGTTGCTATCGGAAATAATAGCAAGCCATGGTTTAAGCACGGGTTACAGTCTGAAATAACTGCAAGCCATATGTTGAGACATGTTTAGGAAAAAAAATTTACACCTCCAGCTCGAACTTCATCTATGGTCCCGTGCCATTATTAAATGACATTTCTAAGACCGCCAAATGTTATCGATACTGAAGACATGTCTTGAGAAAACATATTTTGGTCTTTTCAAATTTTCTAATTTTATGGGTTTTGTTGGATTTATAATTTTCTATTTTGATTTTGTAGGTTTTATATTTTGTATTTTGCTTTTAGAATAAATATATACAAGGATAGAGTAGATGATATAGTTTAAGAAGATGACGATACGAGTACCGAGATAAGAATATCGAGCAGCCCCGTTGTTGAAGAACTAAGTCATCATCCCTAAAACTTTCACCACCAAAGCTTCAAAGGCTCTTGCATAAAGAAAGAAATTGAACCATCCGAAAGTGAGACTCGCGACTTCCCAAACCGAAAATCCATGTGATGAGCGATTCAAAGCTCTATTTCAAGCTTGTTTTAGCCAGTGCACAAAGTAGCACACCATTATCATAAATCCCGCTTCTCCTTTTAAGAACGATAAACTAGATTCTTTGTTCGGGGTTATATCATCAACAAGAACAACAACGTATCATCACACTCTTTAAATTTCTTCTCATATTTCATTACCACTGAAGTCTCAAGCGATCCATTCCAAAAGGAGTCAAGAGAACACTTCCCCAAGTAGATGAATTGATGCGATCGGTCTCTTAGACAGAGCTCATTTAACCCGAATACACATACCAAGACAAAGAAACTTATACCATCAAGTAGCGATTAAGTCCAATAGCCAAAGAGTAACCCCGATGTATACTTTTCTCCCTCAAGAAAGTGTATGAAGCTCAAGAACCCAAAATACCCGAATGTCCAAAGAGAGAATAACCGATAACATTGAAGAAGCGTTGAATCATCGAATATCTCATGGTGACAATCTCGCGGATGTCAACACCGAATAAGTGAGTATATATCTCGAATCACCGATTAAGCCTCAAGTAAGACAATGAGCATCCCCTAATGTACACAATCTTCTCCCGATGATTGTGATAACATCAAAATCATCACACACTTGTGTACCTCTTTCATCTTCGTAAACTAACTCTTCCATCTCTTCCCCACATAGTTGGAATAAGAACACTAAATGCCATGAGTCAAACCTCGAGTTTTCTACGGTAATGACATTTGTTTTCTGGGATATCTTCAATCACTTAAGTATTAAGCTCATCAAGTTTACTCGCCATGAGTCAAACTTGAGTTTCTCGTGGTAATAACATTTGTATTCCTGGATATCTTCAATTACTTAGAAGTATTAAGTTCATCAAGTTTACTCGCGTTTAGATATGTGTCTCCTTCCCCTTGCTGGTTTTGACATTTCAGAATCAGCAACATCTTATCAGCCCAAATACTAGAAATCACTTGAGAAGAACACTTGAACTCTTGTGGGAATCAACATGTTGAAGAATATGAGCAAGTCTAATTGGGGATTAAATTCGACATTTCACTCTCCCCCAATTAGTGCTCTCCCCTAAACCGATAATCTGTTTGATAAATGCTTAGATTAAGAAGAAGTCTTTAGATAATTAAATGCAACTCGTCTTTAGTCTTCTAAATGTAGTAGAGAATGTAGAACCGACGTAGACTCGACCTTCTTCAAGATTGTCCATTGGGAATAGATAGTTAACATCTTAAACTCACCAAAACAAGAACATCACCAAAACTTCCCAATCAACTTACATCTTGCAAATCCCTTTAACTAAAAATCCTCTCAATCAAACAAGAATGTAAAGATGTTCATCAAGGAAATCAAGAATCGGGCAGAATGAACACATAAGATGGTAACACCAAACTACAAATTACATCAAACAAGAATGTAGAGATTGTTTGAATCATCATGTTTAGGGTGCTATTGGTCGGGTTGGTCGGGTTCGGGTCAAACGGTCGGGTCCAAGTCGGGTCAAGGGTAAAATAATATACCGAACCCGCCCTATTTGAATCCCGGGTTAGTCGGGTTCGGGTCAAGTCGGTCGGGTCTAAGTCGGGTCGGGTCAAGTCGGTCTGTTCGACCCTATTTGAAAATGAGTAATTGCATGTAAAAGTGGTGATTTTGCATTTTGTTAAGGACTGCTTTCTAAAATAAAATTAAATAGGGTGTTTGGAAATTCATTATACATGTTAGCTCCATTGTTTGCTTGATTCTTGCAGACGTGCATGGTTTTTTTGGATGAAGTTTAACTAAGCTAATTGACCGAATGGCCATGGATCTAAGGTAACTAAGCTAATTGGACCGAATTGGCCATGAATCCAAATGAAGAGATTTCGGATCTTGTTCGTTTTTTGCTCGAATAAATCAGAACACATCACCCCGTTAACGTTCTGTTATGGGCCGACAATATAAACCCAAATACCTTTATACGTGTTGCTAGCCAATCTTTGGTCCAATGGTACGTCTGGGTTCATTGATCCTCCCGATATTGGCCTAAATATTCATTTACAAGTTATATGTTTTTAATGCTAGAACAATATTATTTACTTGGAAAAATATAATTATATGATCAAAGCTTTACCGCTTAAGATGAAATTAATGCATACCACCGATCCGACCGCTATACCTGCTAACTCTCCTACCGCAATATATTACATAAAACAACATTAATTAGACTTTAAAGAATACATTACAATTAAAATTAAATAAAGATTAAAAAAAAAAAAAAAAAAATTCCTAACTCGGGTTAGTCGGGTTGAACCCGACGAAGCAAAGTATTTAAACCCGACACCGACCCTAATTGTACTCTGTTAAACGGGTTGACCCGATTGACCCGAGTTAGATTTTGGACTCGAGTAACCCCGACCAATTGACTCGGTCGGGTTCGGCTCGAGCCGGGTCGGCCCGAATGACACCCCTAATCATGTTGATGTGCAGACGTGAAGCATTAACCGAAGCACTTTGTCGATAATCATATCACCGGTGAAGATGTCAACCAACGACTCTTAGAAGAAACTCCATGTAGAAATGACCCGATAAGAAGAAGCTCGGTTCTTACATGAGTTTGGAGCCATATGACTACTAATTCTCAGAAACCATGCAGTAATTTCACACTTCTTCTCCCCCTCAAGAATTGCATACGAAGTTGCCATTCTTGATTAAATAAGTGAAAATCATCCAATGTTCTATTCACACTTTCTCCCACAAAATAAGCACATGATGTCGCCATCTTCATTATAATCGAGCAAGTGGAATGAGAAAACAATCGTAGTAGCCCGTTCACTTGATGACCAAGCGCATGGAAAAAGTATGAAGCATGTGGATGAGAATGGTCATAATAAGAAGATTTCTTCTTCGTGAAGATAAAGCACCAAGCGTACACTTTTATTTTCTTTAGAGTACGAGGCATGAACTGTTGTGTTCATACGTCATTATGTTGAAGTACGAGGCCCGAACCGATGTGATGCACGCCATAATCTCTTTTTCAACCTCTCTTGGCAAACTTATAATCAATCCCATTATCATTCAAGAGGCTCTTTGTCGAGACAAACATGGAGAAAACCCGTGATGATGAATTTGACCTCAAGTAAACTAACCCGAACTCGTGACTTAAACTTGCACATATTTAACAAAAGCGGTGCGATTTCCATTAGCATCTTTAAGTACTCTATACTCTTCAACCAACCAACCATCAATTATAAGACGGCATTACCTCTTGAAAATCCACAATTGAATGTGACATCGAGCACTACAATGTAACCTTAAAGTGATAGTTATTATGTGGCGGTAAGAGCCCAATTCCCAAGTGGTAAAAGAAAAGGTAAAGTTACCCAACAATAACTAGATTTCCAAGTCTTCGCTTTTTATAATAAGCTCGAACAAGGTTCATGAAGAATCTTCATCCAACCATCCCCGATACCTTCGGATACTAAGTACACTCGCCGTAATATTTCACTTCAACTTCAAATAAATAATAGTGAATTAACCCGTTGTCACATCTTCTCGTTAAAAGCTCAACTCTAGCCTCCTTTGACGCTTTTAAGTGAACTCGATAATGGTTTCATCCCCGACCATGGTTAAAAGCACATAACCCCGTAGAAACCATGTAGAAACCAAACCGCCATGAAGACAACCCAAACACACACCCAATTCATGAAGTACACCCTTTATCCTTCTTTGAAGTAGAAACCGTAGCACCAAAGATCGATAAGATCGAGAATTATACTTTCCTTTCTCCGTGATGGTTCCATCATTACGGATTTTACAATTCCATGGTTTAAACCGAGAAATAGATTCTTTCATGGACTTTACAAAACCAAGAATAAACGTAAGATAGATCAGGAAATGCACTTTACTATTACCGTGATGTTTCCATTGTCACGGATTTTACAAGTCTATGATTTAAACCGAGAAATAGGTTCTTTCATGGATTTTACAAAATCAAGACAAAACCGTAAACAATGTCACTGAATGTGTTATGACAACATTGGTTTCAGCTGACTTATCTGCTTTGGGGAACATGCATGTTCATCAACGCTTCATTATCCAACATCATCAAATCGCACGCCTCAAATCTCATATTATCACAAAACACATAAAATCCAAATCTCATAACTTCCAAATCTTGAGAAGCCCTTCCGACCCAGCCATGTATACGACCCAAACTTGGTTACATGTAATAATCGAGGCCCGGTCCATGAGAATCAATCCAATCATCCAAGTTACATATTTCTCGGTTCAAAATTACAAAATTCACATCCATGGTTCATATATTTCTTGGGCTATTAACGTCCATCACTAACTCTTTCCGGTCCATCATTATCTTTGGCCTATTTCAAATAATCAATTCTCACAAACCGATCCCAAGTCAACATCCACAATAATCAAGATCCACACTATATCCAACTTCCAAGTCCAACCTATGACATTTAATCTAATCCATATTCAAAAGAACTAACACCCCAAATTGTGATATCTCATTCATCAACTTAACGGCCCAAAAAGGAATCTATTAAAATTTGGTAGTGATATCTCATCCGAATGTACCCCTCCACGTCCAAATGTATTCATTTAACAGCTTCATGAGTATTGCTTGGGCTTATGGCTATCATACGGTCCAAATTAATTCCAAGCTTAATGATACAAAGCCTATGTACCGTGACATAAAGAATTGATATACCTTTGATAAAATTATTACCGCCCACGACATCACTCTATCCGCTTAATTCCATTGAAAGTAAAGCCACGCCCATCAATAAAATTCGGATGCTTTTGATAACCCTAAATATGAGGAGTATAAAAGAGAAGATATCACACAAAGCCTAATCTTTCTCACACTTATCCATTTGCGCACAAAGTAACTTTACCAAACCCTAGATATTATACTCCAAATTCCAATAACATATCTCGCTTCACTCACAAAAAATAATCCGCCCAAACCCTATTATCTCTTACTGCACAAAACGCACCCAATAATTATATTCAACCAGATTAGGGTACGGCCCATCTATGCTCCATATTAATCATGATGTTCATCATGACCCGCCATGTGGATGGCTCGGAGGTAGGACATGGCAAGGTAGGTTTTACTTGGTTCCTTCTTGTTTTCGCTTCCTTGTAATTGAATCGAATAAAGAAAATTTTTGAAACACATTTGTTTCACAAACTTTTCTTGATGGGATTCGAATGATGGAATACGTGAATCACTCATAAGATCCTTAGAAATCCATACATGAGACTCACGGATCCGAGAACATGAATTGTTTATGTGTTTATTATTTTGTATCACAAAGGTCTTGTTTTTATGTTCTTAAAATTGACCGAACTAATAAAAAGACATAACACTCATGTTATGAACTTTATATATTGTTTCGATATGAGACAAAGCATAGCTTCACAAGATTGATGATGTGATAGGTTCATAAAAATCTTTTAAAGATTTATAATTGATGAACCACCACTGAGATCTTCAAATCATTGATATCACTTAGAAACACACGAGGAATAAATCTGAGATCTATGAATGTCTTTTCCCTTTTGAGTCTTAGATAAGATTGGAGATGAGTTAGGCAAGAATGAAGTTTGATGTTGGAATTGGATTTGTTATGTTTCGGATCTGTTAAGTTGTATCTTATTTTGTGTTGATAACCCTGGATCAATGATGTTGGTTGAAACTGAGGTCGTGGTGTTAAGTTGGTATTAGTTTTGGTCGTTTGTTGTCAAGGCCATGGTCCATTTCATCTTCGTCATCATTTCAACCAAGTCGCTTCTTAACCTGTCTAACTTGCTTTCATTATCTGGCAACCAACTCGCTTCATGACCAACTCGCATCTTGACCCAACTCGCAATAACAGCAACTCGCTCAAAGGCAAGTGCAATTAAACCTTATGCGAGTTAAGTAACTCGCATTGAAACATAACCAAAAACCCAACTTGCTTCTGACCATAGTAAGCAACTCGCATTTGACTAAATAGTCAACTCGCATTTTGTACCAACACGCATGTTTAGCAATCGAATCGGGCGTAATATCAACTCGCTTATATGAATGACCAAAACCGCTAGATGAACACCAATTTTTCGACCGTAATCCGCAAGAAAGAACAACTTATCCGACCAAAACAGTTAAGACGACTTGAAAGACCAAGACCGCATCAAGAGGAATTTTAAACCGACTCGAAAACATGTTAAACCGGAAGAAACGTAGAAACAGACTTTTAAAAACTATAACACAACTTAAAAGAACCAATTCCAAACTGCTTTCAACGTGTTCCGTAAATTGTTTGACCAAGTTAATAATCAAGACTTCTAATGAAACTAGTTAAGCAAATATGGAACTATATCATTCTACAAAACAAATAATCTTGACCAAAACAATAGTTTCAACAAAGCAGCCTTTTAAACAAGATCACAACCATATCAATCCCACATCAAATGTCTCTAAAACCACATCAAACCACATACAAAAATCGAACAAACCGCTTCAAAACCATGCGACTCATCAAAACAACACAATCTTGGCTCGTACCAATTGTAGGATCGTGAAAATTATGTTGTTTGATGATTCGGTGGTCTAGGACAATGATTAAATAAGAAAGCCATTATAGAGATGAAGAGAGTAGAGGAGGTTCTTGAAAGAGAGTTGCTTTATAAAAGTGAAAGATTTATTCAAAGAGCTACACCCTTCCATGGATGGAAGGGTATTTATAGTTACAACTAATACGTCCTCCCGACTGACCGTGGATCGTATATATGGGTAAAGACCCGCTCTTCCTCCACGGTGTTGCACTAAACTAAACTACGCTACAAACAACTAATTAACTACTAAATAACGTAAATAACGACACGCCTATGAGCTAACATATGCTAGACCATAATTGGGGTGACCGACACTTTAACATGGAATTTTCTAATTCCTAACAAATCTAAAACTCTTAAAGTGTTCAAACACGTTTATTCACAAACACTCGAGAGATTTTCATGAAAATGGTTTTATGGCAATGGAGTTATAAGGTGATTAAGGTTAGGAATAACTGTCCTATGATCCGCCAGAGTGGGAGGGATCTACCCAAGGACACAACCAACAGTTAGAATTAGAAGTCCTTAGGTATGATTATAAAAGGAGAAATGAGAATCGGAGAAAGTTAAGGAGTCAAGAATTAAAAGAAATGCAAAGAACAGGTGAAAAGAAATAGCCCTCCATTATTCAACTTAGGCGTATAATCGGGTTCAATTCATATGCTACCGTTGTCACTTGATGACACCGTATTGAAGATTAAAAGTCGTCATGGACCTAGTGACGCATGCACCAAACTTCTTAGCCACTCAAGTTTCTCTCAGCGTAAGCTTGTTCATTCTCGCTGTGGAACCCTACATAATCTATCGGCTTCTCTTAGAGATAGCTGGTATTGAAGAAGAGACCTCTCCCTAGTCTCCGTCAGAAAACCAAACGCACTATTGAGTCTAAAGCCACCTAGATTCATCAAAAGATCTTTTAGGTACACTTGACATTTCATCACTTGTTGTTCAACAATAAGAACAACAAATGGTACGTTATCGAGTCCTTCATGCATCTTAGCAACTGTCGAGAACATTTATGAGAGGTTCACAATTGTGATCCTCGATTGAATGGAAACTCCCGCCAGGTCAACATCAAACAACCCCGACAAAGCAGTCACGGTAACTCCCGTGGATTACGCTTAGTGTGTCTCAAACGGTCTACAATCGTGAGTGATGCTGATGTACCTCAATCGACTCATCCGAATTGTAGGTGTACTTGCACATCGCGTTATCTCACTCAGGACTCCAGCTCAGAACGGCCTTGTGAGAATTAGAGTTGTGTTTTCACACTATGTCATAACACTCAAGCTCCTGATTCCGCTTATTACTAACCTTTCTTATGTTTTCTTATTATGGAAGCTCGGAGCATAATGATCGCATGATTCATCACATGCTCATGCCAACATCATCACTAATGGAAGTTCTCTCAAAAGGCAACACAAAATGAATGATTCTTTGTCAAGTCAAAGAATCTACAAATTTTGAAGACTAAAAGAACTTCATCGAGAATAAAATCCAACGTCATATAGCGTGTGAGCATGTTGAAGAATGACGTGAGACACCGGAGCAACGGGCGCACTGAGGCGGACTTGATGCGCATAACAACAACATACTATCACTACCATCACAAAGAATAATGATCAAAGAACATAGATAATGATGACGCCAAAGCGTAACTGCTCAAAGAAGACAATTTCTCTACATCGGGAGATTGTTCGAATCAAGGCAATTATTCTCACAAGAAAGAAGAATGTCGATAACGCCAAAGCTACTATTACATCTCGCACCTTCATCGTTTCACATTATTAATCACTAACACTTGGGAGATTGTTGGAATCACCCTAAACATGATTTCAAGTGTTAGTAATTAAATGTAATCGTTAGCTTAATTATGGCCTTTATGTTTGTTATCAAGCTTAGGCTTATGTAGAAGGCCCATAAGCCTAGGCCCAAGTCCAATAAGGAAAGAAAGGGACTAGGAGTGTTGCCCTAGCTCCCTCCTATAAATATTTTGTATAACCCTCACTGAGGGTTGGTTGTTCATTCATTCTCTTCACTATTGCTACGCATAACCTTTCTCTACATCATATGCATAGTGTTTGTTTGTCTTGTTCATCCGATTTATTCTTCATCTCTACTTCTTATATTGATGCTTCTTATCATGTAAACTCGAGTCTATTATAAACATGTTGTGACGTAGTATGATGCTTGTAGTCGTTAACATGTGTGGTGGTGAACTAGTGTGTAAAACATAAAGATATGAGTTACGAAAACTATAATACACTCGATATATGTACATGTATGCCTCGTCTCCTTAATTCCTTGCAAAACCAAACGCACCCTTAACAGGCCTATAAGCCCACATATGGTTTTAGAACAAACGTTAAGCCTTAACGGGCTAATGGTCCAACCGATTTTCTTTAAACTAGTTATTAGCCGCGTATGGGCCATAAGGCCCAATAACCTAAACTGTGTGAACCTTTTATGAATAAGCAGTTTGATAAGCTCATAATAAGCTAATAAGGCGTGACATGTAAAAGGAAATTAAGTTTTATGAAACTATTGTTTTTGAGACTAAAATTGCAAATATTTTGAGGATGGGGTATAAAATGTAAGTTTTGCAAATTGTCGGGTTAATATGAAACTGTACGAATTGCATGCAAAAACAAGGGTATAAACCGCCATTTTCAAACTTTGTGCTAAAGGTGAAAACATCATTTGGACTAAATATGAAACTTTGTGCTATAGGGGTAAAATTGTAATTAAGGGTCTTACGATCGAAACCCATGTGAATCAAGGTGTAAACTGTCAATTCAAGAAGTTAGGATATGTAGCGAAATTAATAGTTTAGGGACAAAAGTGCAAAAATATTTATTTAGGGTAGAAAGTGTAAATTTTATAATTTGTAGGTTAAATATGTAACTTTTGAAAAGTTTTGAATTACTTATATATTTTCAAAGACTTACGTAGTTACATTAGTCTATATCTATACTACTATATAAAACATTTGGGACTTTCTAATATAAAAAGTCTTAAAAAAGTTAAGACAGAAAACATTTCCTT
This sequence comes from Chrysanthemum lavandulifolium, assembly GCA_022545495.1. Classification (NCBI taxonomy): domain Eukaryota; kingdom Viridiplantae; phylum Streptophyta; class Magnoliopsida; order Asterales; family Asteraceae; genus Chrysanthemum; species Chrysanthemum lavandulifolium. Next base: position 248,533,864 of record CM040245.1, on the reverse strand, counting down.
AATAGGAAATTAAAGAGTCATTAGTTAATGAGATTTGAATTGTCTGAATTTCATTTGAATGTCTTAAAGAGCCCAATTCGTAACAGATATCATCCATTAAACATGTTTAATGAAAAAACAAAACTGCAATATAATTTAGAAAAAAAGGCCTAATCATTAATACATTTTTAATTCATGCTTTTAATCTATACTATAAATTATGGATACAAATACCCACAAACAACCTACAATCAACAACACAACCACAAGCAAAACACTCAAGATCTCACCCCCATCTCACGAGATCAACATCTTCCCAAACAAAATCGAGTACCACGTACCGCATTGCATGGGTACCCTTCTAGTTTTATAGAAACGACGCTTATGATTTCGACGATTTCTAAATATATCCATATAATCATAGTATTTTCTAAAACGATTTATATAACAAATATGTACTTATAACTTGTCATGCTTCGACCTAAATATTTAAAATAAATATTTTACAAACTCTTATAAATATTAGACAAGAGCTATACGTACATTGACAATAAAAGAAATTATTACGAATGTATAAATATGATTTCTAAAATGGAATATAACCTGAATAATCTATAAGGACCTTTTGTTTTTGAACTTTAAGCACCACACAAGTAGAAATGACACAAGTGTCTTACAAACGTTGTTTTTCCAAACATTATTAAACGGATTCGTAAACTGAAATTATCAAAACTTAAGACTTGCCATATTACATCTAGGTTACGTGTTGGAGTCGTTGCCATTGCATACTTGATATTGCTACACATTGCGTAATGTATCACTGAGGTGAGTTAGCCCCACCTTTACTTGATTTATAAATTTCCGTGGGGGAGATACATGATTTAAACCTGAACACAAGACTTTTTGCAAATGTATGCTATGCCTGATTATATCACTGCCTAAGTAACCGCCATTGCCAAAAGACCCTCTTATCATGAGCCATTAGTCACTTGCGAGTGAACGCATTATACTTTAAGAAGTATCAAGAACATTAATGAATGGTAAGGATTATTAGTGGATAATTAGACCCAAACCCAGTTTGTGGGTTTTGGGAATTGAGTTGAGATCCCCTGCAAAGTGAAAAAAATTAAAAAGTCTAGAAAGCCTATCGTTGAGTGCCATGTGTCTTCACCCAATCCCTCCTTTTTTTCTAATCAAATTTGGTTAGAGGGCATTTTGATCCTTTTAACTCATTTTTTTATTCCACCCCAAAACTTTAAACGTAAATAACTTTTAAACGACAAACTTTTATGAAAAACCGATTTCACCATATTTTTTCAAATTTAATTCTCTTTAATTTGGTATGCATTATGATATATTAATCTCAACTTTTTGTTTCTAACTTTTTAAGTGGGTATTGATTTTCTTGAAATTTTCGCCATTTTCGGCTCTAATTTTGACTAATTTAAAAGCTGAATTTTACAAAACTTAAAACATGAAGATTATAGGCTTTTGACCATTTTTTACCCAGAAAATTGAATCACTCAAATCCAATATGATATGAGTGAGATATTGCACGTTAAAGATGGACAATAACTGATGAAGGTTATCAAAAATAACTAATGAACGTTATCAAATATAATTGATGAACGTATAAAAAATAATCGATGAACAATATAAAAATAATCGATGAACGCTATTTTTCAAAACCGATGAACATTATAAAAATAATCGATGAACGTTATCAAATATAATTGATGAACGATAAAAATAATCGATGAACAATAACAAAATAATCGATGAACGTTATTTTTCGAAACCGATGAACGCTCATAAAAATAACTGATGAACAATATCAAAATAATCGATGAACGTTATTTTTTCGAAATCGATGAACGTTATAAAAATAATCGATGAACGTTATCAAAATAACTGATGAACAATATAAAAAATAACTGAGCCAACATCAAACAAGCTCTTGATAGGTGACAATAACTGATGAATGTGATTGAAGTGATGAACACTTAGTTTTTCTTTTCTTAGAAAACTGATGAACAACATGATTTTTTATCGAAAACTGATGAACACTATAAAAAATAACTGATAAGCGTAATAAAAAATAACTGATAAACAGATAAACATTATGTTTTTGTTATAAAATTGATGAACTGATGAACAATACTAACTTGTACTGATGAGTATTATAAAAAATAACTGATGAACAAAATGAACTGATGAACAAAATCTAAGAAAATTGATGAACAAGACTAAAACTTTTAATGCTATTGATGATCACAAATAAAATATGCAATAAGTATCACTTATGATAAACTCCCAAACGCAAAGAAAGTTTATTTCTATTTCTAATTTGTTACAAAAAGCATTTCAAATACTACGTGGTACACTAGCAAATTCCAATGTACTATAATATAAAAATTAGAAAAATGATTGTTGTGCCTACTAATGAAGCCTACAAATATATCTAATGATTTGATTGGTTAATTTAAAAAAATGATTGGTGGTAATTTGGAGAGAGAAAATACATAACACAATTGTACAAGTGATTTATGCATTAGGCATGTATTTAGGCTTGATTAGTAGGTCTAAATAGCATTACTCTAAAAATAATCCAATAAATCAACCATTTGCTCTATCCTTTTTCAGATTCTTCATTTTTTCCAACCCATCCAAACACCACCCTTCACTTCACTTCACTCACTTATTCACATTACCACCGTAAACCACCATGTCCTCGTCCTCCTCTGACCACGCGTCGAAGATCTAATCATCGAACTAATCCAATCACCGACACCAAACCCGTAACCCAAACACAATCAAATACGCAACATGTATCTTAATTAGCCGTATGACATCTTTTATAACCCCATATGAATCCTCATTAGCTTTATCAATCAAAACCCTTTTAGTTAAACAAGGTAAATTATCTGATGCTTTTTCTTTCGCAGATCTCTATTCCAAATCCAGTAATAAAATTGGTACCTAGGAAGAAGCTATTGAAGCGGTGACCGGAGCGGCAGTTTAGTGGGGTAACTGTGTCGAAGACGACGGTGGTTGTTGGAGGGGGAGGAGTAGCAGTGGAGGGGTTGTTGGAGTGAGGTTTGATATGATGAGGAGATGGGACTTGTTGTGTGGATCTGATTGTTAGGAGGTCAAAGGGAGAAGAAATGTGGAATGTCCAATATGCCCCTATGTGCATATGTTTTTTTTTAATTTAATCAAATCTTGTATCATGATCAACGGCTGAAAATACTTTTTAGACTTTGTAAAACTTCACACTTTTCAAAGGATCCGCTTTCTTTGGGAATTAGGATTTTACCATTATAAATAATGGTTATCAATAAAGTTATACCCACGAGGTTTCAGTGTCTAACAAGGTATCAGAGCGGATCTGATCCTCAGACCTAGGTGGCTATGTTGAGCTGACTAACCAAAACCACCCAGTGAAACCCTCAAATCACAACTAAACTGCCATCAGTTTACATCAAAACAAAAACCCTTCACGTCATTATCAATTGGTTTTACCACAATATTTTTCGTCTCTTTCACCGTCTAGTCCACCGCTTTTTTTTTTCAGCCAACAATTGTTGACTTTTGAGCGCGTGAATTGTTATTACAAGTAACATACAAGTTTGCATGCTATAATTGGCTCGTTCTTGCTTTGGATCTGCACGTAAAGAAAGAAGGAAAAAGAAAAAAAATATATAGGAATTGGATGGTGGATCTACAATGTGTCATTTGACAAGTGATAGAAACAAAGACCTTGATAGATCTTAAGCACTCGGAGATCGTTAGTGTTGCTTATGTAATCACAAACAAACTAATAGAAGATTTCTACAACTTGGTATTGTAGCGGAAAATAAATACAAGTTATGTTAACTAAGAACTCTTTTGATCCTCTATGGATCTTTGATTATTGAAACTCTATGTTTCGGATAGAATACAAGACTTTAGAAAGTTTAGAAAAGCTTATCTATTACTAACTAAGATGGTTTCTTATATAGGCAAGAAACCCTAATAAGCGTTGACAATTTACGCTTCTACTACTAAACTAGACTAAGCATGCAACTAGACAAGCATGCAACTAATCATATTGTTTTGTTAATCATATTGTTTATTACGATAAGCTCTACATAATACCTGGCGCCAACCTATACATACTGGCTATGACTTTTACTCTAAACCGAGCTTATCTCTCCTACGTGGTTCCCACTTTCAGAAGAACACACTGTCTCAGATAACACTTCAACAAGTATAACCGCGTAATCATTTGTTCTTCTGCAGAATCTCTTTGATCAAGCTTCGCGTAATCAAGAGCTTGTGCTTCGCAGTAATCAAGAGATCTCTTAATTCCCAACAATCCTCCCCTAAACTGGAATTTGACTAGGTTAAGTTCCAGTTTCCTTGATAGATCGAGAATGCTGTTGAGGATTGTGTAATCAGCAACCCGGAGTCAGAGTGAGAACGTCTGGATGATGACTAATCTGTAAAGTACCAGATCTTTGCAGCAACATATGACATCTTGTACATCAAAACATATAAGTTCAATACTATTCTCATCACTTCCAGGTGTGTTAACTCCTTGGAGAGGTGAATCATTGAAATTAATGGATTTGATGTCTCTTTACCAATAGCCATTACTACTGGAGTAGCCACATGTTTGAGTTCAAAACGATGGTACATTGATAACCATCCGATTTATTGGCAAACCAAAGAACCATATAAACGGATTTGACTTGTCTTTACCGTAGCCGCTTGCTCAGACTAGTCAATTTTAGAATTGGTGAATCGAGCACCAAATATGGATTCGTGTGTCTTTACCACATGCCATATACAAGTGGACTAGCCAATTCTTGGATTCCAAAGAGGAATAGACCATGGTGAATTGATAACCATACAACCCTCAAAGAAGGAAGCATGGGTGGTTCATAAGACCCTATGGTTTTGAGCAAACCATTACGCCTATCAATGATTTGATATGTCTTTACCAAAGCTGCACTTTGGACTAGCTAACCCTTTAACATACGCAATGTACATTAGGTGAGTTAAAGACCCCCAAAATAAATTTTTTTTTTTTTTTTTTTTATTTTTTTATTATTTTTTTTTTAACTAAGAAAAATTTATAAAACTGAAAAAGCTTAACAATAAGTTGAAAAGGAAAATTGAAAACCTAAGTTTTATTAAATAAACGCTATCACTATTTTTAAAATGATGTTGTTGTGTTTTAGTGAAAGTCGTTTACTTAAACAAAATTTAGACAAAAAATAGACAAATAACACAAGAAAAACAGACTAAAATGAACAAAACAAAGTAGTGCAGAGAGTACCAAATGTCCTGATATGGATGAAGAGGAGTCCTATTGCTCTTGTTGAAGTTGAGTTTTGACTGGCCTCACCAAATAAGTAAAGCATTGTCTTTCATTTCCACAGGATCCGGGGAATTTCCACTCGACTCAACATCTTTTCCATAAGTCTTTAGGCAGAGGATATTTTCTTTCGCACAACAGTACACAAAGGATTCCACCCTTGGTTTCAAGCACATGCACTCGTGGGAGGGGATAGAATCTCCAGGATGTGAGCTTCCACCGATGTGAGTTTTCCCAAATTGAAGATGCTTTGCTCTTGGGAATGTGGGAGTTTAGCAGGACTTGAAAATCTCCTGGTAGGAACATCCCAGAACCTTGAGGTTCCTTGCCGCAGTAATGAGTGGAAACTTGAGTGAACAGAGAAATTAAGTCGGCCCTGTCAATCAAGTGCAGAATTTCCTTTAGAAAGGTAAATTCCATTAAAATGGAGTCCCCTCGATGAAGAACATTCATCTCATCATTCTTTAAGTGCCACCATATCAACCCTTCTGAGATTTCATCAGGAAAGTCAGTAGCAGACCCTTCTACAATAAAAGTTGAGTCATCAGCTTCAAGATCCAAAGGAGAGATTTTGGCCTTAGTCTTCTTTCTCCTCCCAGGCCGATAGATTTTCTGAGGGGGGGCATTTTCATCTTGTGCATCTGTAGTGGGGTATGTATCAGCAGATGGAGGATTGGTTGGAGTGAGAAGTGCTTTCATCCTGTGGGATATCCTTATTGCCCTCTCTGTTTTAGTTTCTGTGAGATCAGCTTCCTTTGATTCAGAATCTTCCAGCAGGACACAGTGCCACCGAGGAGAGGGAGTCGATGCTTGTGTGCTTGTGAGGAATGAAAGATGATTCAACAGATTGACCCTTGGCGTAAGATGAGGCAACTCGTGGTTGCTTCAGCAGAATGACCGGAGAGGATTCCTTGGGTGGAGCATCATCGCCTTGAGTCTTTTGGCTTCTCGAGCAGCTTCATTCTCTCAAATCCTCTTGATTGAGAGACTTAGCTAAAGATAATGATCTTTCCTCCATGATCCGGGTTATATTTTCGATTCAGACATGATCGTGAAAGGCCTTGACTTGTTTCATTGTTAGGCCGTAATTGACAATGAGTATTGGTTTTTCACCACCCTTCTTTTCCTCTTTAGTGGGAGGTTTGTTTTGACCTTCGAGCTTGATGGCCTCCTTGTGCAAGTGCTTCTTCCTTCCTTTGTCTTCCTCGATCCTCATTCGCCCACATAGTTGTCACTAAGAAAATCTCCACCTAGGATACTTTGAGCGAGAGAAGGTCTTGAAATGACATGCTGAGTTAGAACATCCCATTGTGCAGCAGGCATCTGAACCCTCAATTCATCTAGTTCTTTTCTTCTTTCAGGAGTTAAAGATGAGAATTCCTTAGTTCCAATTTGTTTAGCCAATGCTTCATCTTCCTTTGACTTCTCAAACTCTGCCAATCTACTAGCTTGACCTAGTCTTTCCTCCTCAGTCACCAGGTTAGGTCCAAGTTCATCTTCAGTGATGACATTTTTCCCTTTGTCGCAGTGCTTCTTTGCATACTCTTCTTCGCTTAAATCAATGACAGAACCTCTGTAGTAGCACCTAGGTCAACCCGCTGATGCTCATCATCAACCGAGTGGTCACAGCAGAAGAAATTCGCATGATCCGCCGAGGGAGAGTGCCGTTGGTTCTGGATTGATGCATCGATTAGGATCAAGATTCATCCTCCATTGGTGCATCAGCAGATGCATTCTTATCAACCCCAGGTTCCTCTGAAGCTTCAGAAGAACCCTTATGAAGATAAGATTTCTTCCTTCTTTTGTACAGGACAGGCTCCTTCTTCCTTGATGAAGTGGCGGCTAAGGATAAAGGATCATTGAGAGAGACAGTAGCCAACATGTCCAAAGATTCAAGATGAGGACCTTCTTGTTCTTCATCAGAGGAAACTACAAGTTTCCTTTTGGAGGCCTCTTTTAATTTGTGCTCTAAGACCTTAACCTGATTCTGCAGTCTTTCAATTTTATCACCAAGAGAAGACTTAGTCTCTCGCTAGCTCCTTTTCGGACTTGTAACCTCAAGAAGATACACATGACAAGATCATACACGATGAGAGTGTAATGGGGTCCTCACCCACCAAAGCAGATTGCTCGTGGTAAAGGGAGCCTCATTGGACCTTTCGTAGTAACATGGTCATGCTCAATGTGAGGAAGATCTTCATTGAGAGGATCCCTCACAGACTTGATGTTGGTGGTCTATGCGATCCGACTCATCATGAGTAGTAAGTGTGGGTGGAGGATCGACATGGTGGTTGGTCAGAACAACATGAGTTGCTTCAACAAATGGAAGAGGCCCTCATCAATGTTAACCAATGGAGTACCATCAACGCCATAACAGTGAGGAAGGAGGATTAGAGCCACATTCTCCTCATCGAAGCCTCATTACCTGGGGCAACATGGGCTAGCAAGGGATGATGTCCCCGAAAGTGAGTTTTCATGGTTGCAAACAATTTAGCAACAAGGAACTTATAGGATAAAAGGCTTTGGCTTGGGTAGAGGTGTCTAATATAATTTGTAAAACCTTGGTACATTAAAACTTTCCTTTTGTCTTTTGAATATTTTCAACCATGTTTTCGAAAATATACTTAGAAAAATTGAAAGTTACCCTCGAGAAAGACACACAATACCATAGCCCGCCTTGTAGAGAATCGGTCCCATCCTCCGCTTTGTTGCTCATGCATTGAGCAATGTGTGTACCAGAACCTCCATTTGGGGCGTAGTTCCTTCTTTAGCCACATATCTCGTTTCTTGTTCCTCGATAACCAATAGCTCTAAGTCCATTCAAAGACATCTTCCCGATTAGAGTAAAATACCCTTCAAGATCTCCCAGTGAAGCTTCCTCCGATTAGATCCTCGCCATAATGTACTGCTTCATCAATCAACGCTCTAATCTCGCCTCCTTTTCTCGCCATTGCCCAAAATTGAGTGATCGAGACTCATATATCTCATTAGAGAATGAGTTGAGCATAACTAATCTTGGACCTTTTCGTAAATTCCACCATTGGTCTGCATAGCTCATAACCTTTTCCATTACCCTTAAATGCAACTTTGTTGTGATCATATTTAGATTCAAGAACCATGAGGAATATGAGTGTTTAGGATTATGATTCTTGAACCGGTGAGTGTTTGGGGAAGTAGAATAGGAGGGAATTCGTTTGTTCTGAAGCGAGTGATGGTGAGTGGAGTGTTTTTGCCCAAATTATAGTCAAAGAAAAATTGACCGTTTGGTTGACCATTGCTGACGTGTATTGTATCTTTGACCCAACTCAAAATAACACTTCGGCAGGAACACATAATCAATCTGCTGAAGTTATAGCTTCAGTAGAATGCTTCAAAGATAAGAATATCTTCGTAAGTTTCTAGAATTATCGTGCCACCCACTTGCACTAAACTCATTGAACCTTGAACTGGCCTATAAATGATCCCAATGTAACTCATCTTTTCACCAAGATCCCCAAATATTTACCACAAACCCTAGAAGTGAAATAACCTCAATTAACTCAATTGCACCATGAATACCAAATCTGAGATCATAGATCTCACTACCTCATCTTCCTCATCCTCTTCATCATCATCAAGTGGTGAATCAAACCCATGGTTTTCTTTACTTTCCTCAACCCTATCCTCGACCAAAAATTAAAAATCCCTTTGTCCCTTCTTCAAGAGATGACATGTAGTGACTCCAAGTGAATCACGATGATTCGATGACTCCTATAAGGAGGGAACTTACTCCCAACCTCCAAGACCTTGGTCTCCACAAAGACCACGTGCGTGAATCCGCCACTCCCCAAAGAGAGAGGTGGTTCTTGGTCTCATCACGCCATCTTTTGGTGCATGAACACACATCGTATAGTAGAAGGGCTTGAGGAGGGTGGATCGATTGCATCTTGGTTGAAATGAATAGATGAAGCACAAAGGACACGATAGTTCTCTTCATCCCGCGTGGTCATCGTCATCATCAATCGCTTGCATCAATCCATCCGTCCATTTTGGTCCTTAGCATCTGTCGTCCCGGTCATGCATATCCAACCAGCCGCTTAAGTTAAATGGGTGGTTATGCAAGACTATTTAAGGCAAAGCTAAAGATCAAATGCATATCCAAGATTCCATTAGATTTCGGAATGAAAGATATACACTAGATTAGGCTTAGCTTGAGGATGCAAAATAGAAGTAGGTTGACTTTATGTAAGTCAGAAGTCAGAACTGCTTCTTGTATGAATGAATGAACAATTTGACTTTAATTTCTTTTCTTCAGTATTAACTTCAGTAGAATCAAATTGTATGCTTCAGTATTGGATATCAGAAGAAACAAGCAACACTCTTTCAGCTATTTGACCATGTACAAATGAGCCACTCTTGATGAGATATACAGACTGCAATCCAGATAAGGAATAGACAAAATGCAATACAGACTACAGATAACTGCAAAACAGATACAAAAACATACACAAAAACAAACAAGCTAGAGAAATATTAGAAGTTAGTGTATAAAAACAAAATATTATACAAACATATAACAAAAATGTGCAGAGTTTGCACAAATCCTCCCCTGAGGCATATGCCTCCCCTGAGGCCTATGCCTCCCTCAAACTATGCGCTAAGGGTTTAGCATGCCAATATTGACCACGAGGTGTTGAAACCTTGGTCCATCAAACGCTTTGTTAATAAGTCCGCCACATTATTATCAAGATGGATTTTAGCCACTTTTATCAAATGTTTTCATAAGCATCTCTTATAAAGTGGTGCCCGATTTCAATGTGTTTGGTCTGACCGTGAAAACCGGGTTTTGACTACGCAGATGGTACTTTGATTATCTATATGAATTGTAGTGTTCATAAAGTTGTACCCATAGTCCAAAGAATTGGTTCTCGATCCAAAGGACTTGTCCACAAAGAATTTGCAAAGCAAAGAACGCATCGCTTCAAAGAGTTGAGGCGGCCACAATGGTTTGTTTCTTGCATTGCCAAGAAATCAACCTCTGCCAAGAAATTGGCGCCCCAGTCATGGATCTTCATCCCGATTCGCACCAAGATAATCACCGCCACTATATGCTTCCAACTTGAAAGGAGATTCTTTTGGGTACCAAAGGCCTAAAAGAGGTTGGCCTTTGAGGTACTTAAAGATCTTTTGACAAGATTGAGATGGGAAGCTAGTGGAGTGACTTGATGTCGAGAACAAACACTCACAAAGAAAGGTGATATCGTGTCCGAAGTCGTTAGATACATCAATGAACCAATCATGGACCGCATGTATGAACATTGACAGTAGATCGGGTTCATTATTTGCTTTAGCCTTTGGGGCTTCATAAGGTGTTGTGGCGTCCAACACCTTCCATACCAAACTTCTTCGAATGTCCTTCACATACTTATCTTGACTGATAAAGATGCCATCATGTTTCTGCTGAACTTGGAGACCCAAGAAGAAAGTAAGCTCTCCCATAGCACTCATTTGAAATTCACCCTTCATTAGTTCCTCAAATTCCCTGCACCAAGCTTCATTTGTGGAACCAAAGATAATGTCGTCCACATACACTTGCACTAGAATGATATCTGAGTAGTTCTTCTTGAGGAACAGAGTCTTGTCAATAGCACCTCTCCTATAGCCATGCTTCAGCAGGAATGAGGAAAGCCGAGCATACCAAGCTCTTGGAGCCTGATGTAGGCCATAGAGAGCTTTAACAACTTTGTAAACATGATTTGGGTGATCAGGGTCTTCAAAGCCCTTAGGTTGAGTGACATAAACCTCTTCTTCAATCTCACCATATAGAAAAGCACCCTTGACATCCATTTGATACACCATGAACCCCATATAGGAAGCATAAGCCAAGAAAATGCGAATTGCTTCTACTCTGGCAACAGGTGCAAACACTTCATCATAATCAATTCCTTCTTCTTGTCTGAAGCCTTGAGCTACCAGCCTTGCTTTGTTTTTGATCACAACACCTCTAGCATCTCTCTTATTCTTCAGAACCCATTTTGTTCCAATGGCATATTTACCATCAGGAAGTGGAACCAAAATCCAAACCTGCTGATTGTGAAACTGTTGCATTTCTTCTTGCATTGCTTCAAGCCAGCTTGAATCATTGAGAGCTTGAGAAACACTAGTTGGTTCCACTTGAGAGAAAGCAGCAAACAGACAATGCTTGAAGTCCGTGTGATTGTCTCTCTCTGGTTGGAGACATAAGAGAGAAAGCAATCTCCAAACCGAGGACCGTGATAGACCTTCTAGTTCTAACAGAGCCAAGATCACCAATAATGTTGGATCGAGGATGAGCTATGTTGATCCTCCGAGTAGCAAGGGGTTGACTTCAATAGATGAATCAAGATTAGTGATGGTTGGTTCAAATTCAAAGATCATAAGAGGGTGAGGTGAAGATGCCGACTTTTGGTTGATGATTTCCAAGATCCGAAGGTTTTGGAAAGCGGTATAGGGTTCACCAAAGTCTCAAGATACTTGAGAAGGAACAAAGATGGCCTTCAGCAGATTTGGGAAAGGTAGGTGTGGCAGAATCAACTTCAAGAGAAACACTGTTTCCAATCACTCTTTCATCAAGAACCTCCATTTAGTTTCTCCGCCTGCCTAGCAGCAAATTCTTGAGTCTCAAGCCTAGCAAGGTCCTCAAAGATAATGAGAATCATCTTCATCACTGACTCAAGAAAGATCCTTCGAGGTGGTACCGCAAGATTGTTAGGGAGAAAGAAGGCACAAGTATGGGTTGCTCATCATCTTCAAACTCATTTTCGTAGTCATCGCCTAAGGGACCTGCATTGTTAGTTGGAGATTCTTGAGGACCCGCATTTTGGTTAGCCAAATGTCCGTATAGCCCAAATAATCGCTAAGTAGTCAAGATCAAAGGACCACGAATGACCTTGTCCTTGAACATTAGGCTTATCTTCCAAAAATCTCGTGTTCAACGCTCCTCTACTTTCTTTGCTTGCAGTTGTACACCTCAGATGCCTTACTATGAGTGAGTAGCCCACAATGTAGCCATCATCGCCTTTTCATCAAACTTTCCCAATGGATCACGGGTGGTGTTGGATGGTCACTTGACAACCAAATGGTTTCGTGTAGTGAATGACGTGAACCTTCCCAAAGAGAAGTTCATATGGGGTCTTGAGTTGTGGTTCCGGTAATGGATACCTGCTTAGCACATAGCAAGCAAGGCTACAGCTTCACCCGTAACATAGTGGGCGCTTTAGAGTCCGCAAGCATGGATCTAGCAACCTCTATCAAGGTTCTATTCTTTCTTTAGCCACCCCATTTTGTTGTGGGGTTCTTGGATTACTATAGTCCCTTTTATGCCTTTTGACCCACGTAGTTCTATAAGAATAGCATTCTTGAACTCGTCCCATTATCACAATCAATTCCTTAACCTTTTGTTTAACCGATTTTCAACAAGAGTGATGAATTCACCAACACTTGAGATGTTTCATCTTTGGTTCGAGAAAGAAGACCCAACAAAATCGCTATAGCCATCGCTGATCACCAAACGAAGAACTTATGATCAATGCTTCTGACTTGAGTTGGACCAAATAGATCCATGTGAAGCAACTGAAGAGGTTCAGTGATGATGCTCATGGCATTGATAGCTTTGTAAGAAGCCCTGTGTTGTTTTCCTTTGTTGCAAGCGACACAATTGTGATCATTTGTGAAAACTTTGGTGGGGAGACCTTCAACAAGACCCATTTTAGAGAGTTTGTTAATGGTCTTAAAATTCACATGAGCCATCCTCCTATGCCATTTTGTGGACTCATCTAGAGATGCTTTAGCCACCAAACAGGTGAGGTCACCACCTGGTTGAACTTCATTAAGGTTAAATGTGTATAGATTGTGAGTTCGAGGAACCTTCAGTAGAATTGAAGTTTCTTCTGGGAGTTTGAAGTCTTTAGACAGCACAAGACATTCATTCTCGTGAAGAGAACTTTATTCTTAGTATCACGATTTGTGAAACAGTAGAATAGGTTGAAATGTCAAGTTCCTTAACAAAGTACACATTTTCAAAGTCTAGATGAGGTGTCTTTATTGTGCCTTTCCCGTGATACTCCCATCACTTCCTCCACAAGTCACATTGCCTCCTCCTTCTATAGGGACAAAATTGTGCATCATATCTCCGCTCCTGCACATGCTTCGGAATGTACCACTATCAACAATACCAATATTCTTATGCTTAAGGGATGATCCTACATAACAACAACAACAAAAATATACAAACAAGTTAGATTCACTGGAGGTTCAAGTCATTATCGACTTGAACCGCCCATGGATCATGTGTTTAGGGCATGAAGATTTAGAGGATCCACCATTGTTCTTGGTCCTCCATTGGTAATTGGGTCCTTGCTAGTCCAAGAACAACTCACGAGGGCTTTACAAAGAAGGTTCCATATCCCATCCCAGCATCCATAGAATCAACATATGCAGGCCAATAACCATGTTTAAAGTATGGGCTCGTTGGTTGGACATTAGGTCTGGGAACTGAATATCTCCAATGAGAGTCAGTATTGGCTGCTTGTGGGACATAAGGTGGAATATTAGCAACATTGGTCCACTTAGATTTGTGTTTCTGGGGAGTAGCATATGCACCCAATCTTTGTTCATAAAAATCACAATCCTTAATCAAATGAAATTTACTTCCACATACAAAACATGTCTTCTTCTTAGAAGATTTATTAAAACAGGAAGATGTTTGATTACATGAAGAAGTATCAAATTAGAAACATTCAAGGAATTGTTTTAACAGATCGATTATTCAAAGATTTAAAGACAAGTCTTCGTGAGAAACTGCCTTGGAAGTGGATTCCTCAGCCTTCCCTAGAAGGCTCATAAGTAGACCGGGTGCAGTGCTTTGGTGTTGGTTCGTGCTTGGGAAGGTCGACTTCTCATTTGAATCACAACTTTCATAGGAAGTGGACCTTGATCGATGAATTGTCACCGCTGTGACAAGAGACAAAATCATTAGATGAGGTATCGTGGTCCGCAAGTCTTTGACTTTCGCCATATAGGTGATGTGATCCATCAAAGTCAATGATGATGGATGTGTCTCTGGGCATGAATTCACCTCTAATAGGACCGGGGACAAGATGCAATTCACCTTCTTTACAAAATTAGCCAACTTAGTCGGTGTGGATTTACGACCATCAAACCTAGCTTCGCTCCTACATACTTTTGAAAACCTAATCCTAAGCCGAGGTTACCGCTTGATCGTTATAGATTTCTTTAGCCGATTATCACCCAAATTAACCATTGTTTATTCCTAGCGATTTCCTCGCCTACTTTTTCTTTAAGCTCTAGGTTTTCGCACACGCTTGATCCTTAGCTTTCTCGCATAGCTTCAAGTAGTTATTTGCAACTTCTAGATCAAACTGTAACACCTTAATCTTTTCTTCATAAGCTATTTGATTCTTTTGAAACCACACTTTTGTCTTTCTACGCTTTTAAGGCTAGTTTATGGGCCTCATTTTCAATAAAGCATTCATCAAACTTAGGTTTCATAGCATCAAATTCTTCTTTAAGTTCATTGTATCTTAGACTACAACCAAATATACGAGTTGTGTACCGAGATAGACCCATCAAGGCAAACTGATCATGCCTTTCATCCGGTGCACCTTGCCACCCAAGCTTATCGTTGTCATGAGCTTCCTCATTCACGTGTTCATGGGTAGTCCATTGACTTGTTCGTCCATGGTGAGGAGAGTCAAGCTCCAATTTTCGTTGTTTCACCGATAGGAAAGATACTTGGCTCCATCTCCATTCTTTCTCGTCCTTGCATTCTCTCGAGAAATGCCCCATCCGATGACAAGTGTAACACTTGACTTTCCTCCTATCAAAGCGAGCCGCTTCCTTTCCTTGAATACAAACTTCCTCCCACCTTCTCTTCAAACCTTTGATGTCCATCGACAAAGAATGCCACCGCATCTTCGCCTTCATTTCCTCCATTTCAATTGGGTCCAATTGATCAAAGTCTTCATATGCCGACATCACCGAGTATCATAATCAAGAACAAAAGAATGAAGAACATCTTCCATCACACTACTAGACCCGGCTTGAGAATTTGGTGGAGGGACGAGGGTTATGTGGTGGAGGGGAGTCAAGATGATGATGGAAAGTAGTTGGAGCTCGGAGATGATGGAAAATAGTTGGAGCTCTGAGCTTGTACCATCATGTTGGAGTGAGATGTCCCAACAAAAGCCGATGGCCGTAAGAAGATGTACGGTAGGAGTTCTGACATCGTGTTCAAGGGTTCGAAGTCATATATACCTCATCAAAGGTAAGCATATCCAACCCTCCTTTAGCCTTGAGAGCAATACTAATATGCAACCATGATGGTGGTAAGGACCGCAAAAACTTTGAGTTGCAATCTTCATTATCCGTTTAGCATTCACCGATTCACCGACTCAAGATCCTATGGAACCCGTCAGATCCCTTGTGGATACCTTCCTCTTCCGATATGTTGAAGTCCCGAAGTGTTGTCTTAGCATGGACTTCCTCATTCTCTTTGATTCTTCATTTCCACCGAACCTTGCTTTGAGAGCCATCCATATGTCTTTAGCATCATCCATATGATGAAAATCACATAGATGATCTTCGTGTATGGCTTGAAGCGTAATAGTCTTCACTTTATGCTCTCTCTCGCATGGCCAAGACTTCTTCAAGCAGCCTTTGGTGGAGCCATAATAAACTTCCCATCCCCGCTGTGAATCATCTTCTTTAAATCGTTGCCTTTCTTCACCACCTCCCATAGATTCCAATCAATATTGAAATCCAGCCCATCTTCATAGTCCAAAGATCATATTCTTCCCTTTTCAAATAAGGAAATTTACCATTGCTTTTTGAGAGACCGAAATGCTGCATGGAAGTGGTGTTGGTGTTGTTTGTGTTGGTGTTTTCGCCATTATCGGATCCGTGCATGGTGAATGTGTTTGGTGAATGAATGAGTGTTTGATAGTATGGGGGTGAGAGTGGTTCTTAGCAGTGTAGAGACTTCCCGAGGCTCTGATACCACTTGATAGAAACAAAGACCTTGATAGATCTTAAGCACTCGGAGATCGTTAGTGTTGCTTATGTAATCACAAACAAACTAATAGAAGATTTCTACAACTTGGTATTGTAGCGGAAAATAAATACAAGTTATGTTAACTAAGAACTCTTTTGATCCTCTATGGATCTTTGATTATTGAAACTCTATGTTTCGGATAGAATACAAGACTTTAGAAAGTTTAGAAAAGCTTATCTATTACTAACTAAGATGGTTTCTTATATAGGCAAGAAACCCTAATAAGCGCTGACAATTTACGCCTACTACTAAACTAGACTAAGCATGCAACTAGACAAGCATGCAACTAATCATATTGTTTTGTTAATCATATTGTTTATTCCGATAAGCTCTACATAATACGGCGCCAACCTATACATACTGCTACCGACTTTTACTCTAAACCGAGCTTATCTCTCCCACGTGGTTCCACTTTCAAAGAAGAACACACCTGCTCAAGATTAACACTTCATCAAGTATAACTGCGTAATCATTTGTTCTTCTACAGTAATCTCTTTGATCAAGCTTCGATAATCAAGAGCTCAGGCTTCCAGTAATCAAGAGATCTCCTTAATTCCCAACAACAAGAGATTTAAATGATTATTTGTTCAGATATGGGTAACTATATTTGTTCGAGTGTGTTTATTTGTGATTTGAAAAAAAAAAAAAAAGATAAAAATGTTATAATTATTTGTTTTTTAGTGTCAAATCCAGGGTATTAATTCCCGAGACGATTTTTGTTGGTGTCGAATTTAGGGTTCTTCTTCTCGATACGACTTTTTTTGGTGTCGAATCTAGGGTTCTTATTCCCGAGACGACTTTTGTTGGTGTTGAATATAGGGTTCTTATTCCCGAGACGACTGTTTGAGATACTTTGGTTTATCCTTCGGATACTTTGGTCAACCGTAAACAAAAAATTAGAATAGGGTATACTTTGGGTTATCTTGTTTTATTTTGCTTTCTTCGTTTATTACTCAGTTCGAGATTTCGCGATTTCGCCGCTCGAACTGCAGGAGAGTATTAGTGGATAATTAGACCCAAACCCAGTTTCTGGGTTTTAGGAATTAGGGTTTTATCATTATAAATAAAGGTTTTTAATAAAGTTATACCCACAAGTTTCAGTGTGATGACCATAGTTTTGTATGATTTTTCCTTGTCTAAAGAAGCAATGTTTGATTAACGCAGTGTACTTTAAGAGCACTAGGTGTCAAAACGAGGTTAAGGTTCGCCGTCGTGCCACCTCAGCGCCACATCAGCATCCTATTTTTCCACAACTAACCACAACAAACCCCCTCCTCACTCATAACAAACCTCAACCTCTTGATTTGGGGCCCACAACTACCACTTTATTTTTTTTATTCAATTTTCATTTCCAAATAAACTAAATAAATTCATTTCATTCAAATTAAAAATACAATACATAACTTAATAAAAACGTATTTAAACATAAAATAAAGATACGAAAAAAAAAACATACGCAAGAAATACATCAAATTATAACGAAACTAATTATTCGGATTATGTTATTGAAATTGTGCCCATTGAAGTTGTTGCCAAATATGCTCGATGAGACATCGCTGAAGCTTTGCGTGTTTGCGCTTATCATGTAGTTCTTGGCTTTTTTCTTTGCATTTGGCAACGCTCAATCCATGTCTGGCCAGAATTTGGTGTCGAGAAATATACGCTTCAAAGAATGTCGGATATCGAAAGTTTTCATCTTTCAAAATCATGTTATGCATTATGATGCACGCGTATACGATTCTCCGTGAATTTGCCAATAGTAAATGCACGCTACGGTTGGGCAATGATATGCCAACGCCCTGGAGGACACCAAAAAAGCTCTTCGATATCTTTTCGAGCACTTTCTTGTTTCGCTTTGAATGCGGCATTTTTGGATTAGTTGCAATCAGAATGACTTGACAAAATATGCCCACTCCGTAAATTCCGTCACTAGAAAATACCCTTGCTTAAATTGACACCAATACTTCAAACTCAACCTCGTGGGCAATGTCATCAAGCAAGTCGTCGAATAATGGAGAATTATTTAAAACCGTTAGATCGTTATTCGCACCCGCTACCCCAAAAATGCATACCAAACCATTAAATCGTATGAAGCAACGGCTTCAAGCATTATAGTGAGATATTTTTATCACCTCTATGAAATTGGCCTTGCCATTCTTTGGACGCTTTTTCCATTCCCGAAGCATACAATCGATGCTCCCCAACATTCTAAGCCCATGAACAAGTGTTATGTGCATGGTATAAGTGACTAATGTCATCCTCATCTGGTTTTCTTAAAACTCCTTAATAAATAGTTGGATTATGCACATAAGAAAAAATCTATGCAATCGCGTGCCTGTGTTCACCTATTTGTAAATACTCATCTAACACATCACCGATATCCCGTAAGCCAATTAGCGTAGGGCACATGTGCATTTCATAATCACACTAAACTCATTACACCCCTACCATCGGGTCGAACTCTAAAGAAATCAAAATGCTTAGGAAGAGGATGATGAGTTTCAATATATGTTTCAATACCTTGTACTATTTGTAGAAATAGACGACGGCTCATACGAAATCGACGCCTAAAATTAGCGTCCAGATATTTTGGGTTGTCACCAAAATAGTCATCAAAAAGACGTGTTTCAAAGAATTTCACGCTCACGAGGGACATATTGACGACGCTTTGATGGACCGGTGCTTGTTCTCGCAACGCTTGTCGCCTCGAACTCTTTAATAAACATTTATAATTCCGTTAACTCTTCAAGGTCACTTTCCGGAATAAGATGATTCACTATCGTAACTCATGTTTCAAAGAAGTTTGAATGATTTATTTTGATTGAATGTGAAAAAATGTATGATATGTTATGTTAATCTATAGAGTGAGTGGTGGGTTAAAAAAGTATATTCGCTTAACAACGGATAGAAATTGAATAATTCAAACAGTACGCACTTTTGTCGAATTCACTCGTCGTCACCACGATGAGCTTGGCAACGACGATGGACGGCGAGACACCCCGTGTCAAAACGAGGCACGGCGAAGTGCCAGAGTGGACGACGAAGGGGCACGACGAGCCCACACCGGGTGCTCTAAGAAGTATCAACTATCAAGAACATAAATGAATCCTGTTCATGTATGCAAATTATTGAACCACGTTTCCTATTATCGTAATTGTGTGCAATTTTGTTTATTGGTGTATCTATATGAAGTCATGAAGAACATACGTGACTGAAATTATACCTCTAGTTGAATAAAGAAAACGAAAATCCTACTCTACTAGTTAGAAAACATTTGTTATTATAAATACTAGTTATAAAACTGCGCACGTGCGGGATTGTTTTTAATTTTTCGAATAATGTATTTTGACCGGTTGTAATTTAAATTCCAACATAAATCGGTTAATGTAGGTTATGTTTAAAGCGCATTTAATATAATGGGTTATTAAGATACGTTGTATTGTTGTTATGTGGATTTTACCTTTCTCGATCTCCATCAACTTTGCTACTTTAGTTCATGACCTGAACCCTCTCTCTTCTTAAGTTTGTTCGTAACAAATTAACCTCTACAGAATATATCAACTCAATCAAACAATGGCAACAATTGATTCTTGTCTACTTGTTTTGATACTGAATTTAATTTAACAAAGTCATCCCGAGCTTTACCTTCCTTGGCCCTTTGTTTTATGAGGTTCTACCATGCCCAAAGCATAAAGCTAAACCTTATTTGAGTTGCTGAATGTAAAAGCTCTAATCCTTAACAAATAGGCATTTAAAACCGAGCTGAGCTAACAAATCAAACTACAAATTAAATCAAAATCATAACTTTTTCACATGGGCCATCTTAAAAATTGCAATAAATTGCAACTGAATATGTAGGAACATTGGGAATAGAGTGTTTACAAAGTAAGCTAGTGAGGATTTCTATCAAACACTTGGGGCACACTTCATCAATGGCTCAAAAAAAATACAATGACATAATCATGAAACACATAACATGTTTCCATAAACAAATAAAGGGTCTTTGTGTAACCACCCGCATTTTTAGGTTACTTTTCATTTTCGAGAATTTACTATTCACTTTTACGATTCACATTTACTATTCACTTTCACTATTCATCCCGTAAAATTTTTATTTCACATTCTCGTAAGATAAATTATTTTAGTAATGACCTGAGAGTTCGACAATCGTTAGATCATTTTCGCAAAAGTTATTAAGAAAACATCGCTTTAAAGTTTCGCTTTGGACGGTCCACCGCTTAAACATCACGCTTAACGAAAATCAACCCCGACAATTTTCCTCGTGATCGATAAATTTTAGATCACTCATAATTAATTTGAGAATTTTTAAGATTTATTTTATGTTACCAAATAAACTCATACGACAAAACTAAACTTACGTTTTAAACAATTCTACTTACATCCGACTTAACGATTCCCAGACCGTGTTTCTAATATGTTTTGACACTTTTACATTTTTGGAAAAGTCAAACATATTTCCTCCTCCTTTGACCATAAAGAAATTAACCTTGTACGCTCTACATTTTGCTTAAATCGCGTAACTTTTAAACTTCATGAATAACTCGTAGTTATCCCGCGATGACCTAAAACCACGCTTTAACATCTCATATCACTTTTAGACTAATTTTAGTCTACTCTAAATAAATTCACGGTCGCTTCCCGAAATTTTGTTCTTTTCCGATAAACTGCAATTACGCTTTTGACCAGATTTCACCTTTAAGCAGCGTTTTGCACCCAATGAGACTTATCACCCATTTTATATTTTTAGATGGAGTATAATAATGAGTTTCATCATTCCTACAAGTTTCATATTTTACGATACCCGCTTTTAAGTTTTATGATTTTACGATTTCATCGTTAGCGGTTATCTGGACTAAACGACTCCGTAAAACAAGATAATACCAAAATAAGTACCTAGTCACCCTAACTATGATATGAACGTATATAGGTGATTCACCATGCCATGTGCCTAAGTGATAAGCCTTGGACTTTAGGATACATTCATATGTGAGTAAACTTTAAGCTAAGCTTCCAAAAATATCCTAAACTTACACCTCCTCATTTACACCTTCCTAACCTCCTCAAGACCTTATATAAACCCCCTCCTCTCCTTAGGTCGCTCATACCATCAACATACACAAAACACACTTCATTTGCTTTTTACTTCAAGTTTTATTCAAGAAACATAAGCTCCATATTTATTCCAAAGTTCATGTTAAGCTTTGATTGATCCAAGTCCTAACTCCTTCCTTCCATTGGTGATCTCCAAGCCACACAAGAAGTGTTCTAGTAGAAGACTTCAAGTGCTTTCCCAATTCATCTCAACTTAGTATCAAGAGGTTGAAGAATTTGGAAGCTAGGGTTACTAGTTCTTGTTCTAGCTCTTGATCTTTGATGTTCCTTTCTTAAGTTGAAAGCCAAAAGTTGTAAGAATAACTAACCACCACTATTGCTCTACATTATTTACATGTTTCATATTCTCAAATCTATGCTATATATGCTCATATTTTGGATCATGATGTACAAAAATCTTTAAAACAAGTTATAAGAACCTATATGTAAAACTTAGGTTAGTAAGTGTTTAAATGCTAAGATTTTGTACAAAGTTTCCATAAAATCGACCACATATAGATCTAATAATTTTCATATTCTTGTAGATAATATTAAAACAAAAATGTAGCAATTTGAATCACCCGAAACGGACACACGAGTCAAAAGTTATGACAAAAAGAAATTAGCGAAACTAAAATATGAAACTGCCAAAATAGCTTTCTGCCTAAATTCCGGATTTTTTAGAGGCCCTTCTAGTCCGTTTCATCAAAATGTTAAAACACGAAAGTTGTCCGGAACGACGTTTTCCTTCAATGTTAAAGAAGCTCGGACCTTGAAAACGCATAAACAGACCATAATCTTTCAAAAACAGAAATTGTCCCTTTATATAGTCTTACAACTATACTTTTGTCACTACTAAAAGCAAACCAAGAGGCCTAATGGCCATAAGCCAAGACCACGGCTATGGCTAAGGTCAAGGATGAGTCTCAATACCATGATAGTCAAGAACAAAGCCAAGGCAAGGCCATGGCTAAATCCTCAAGGCTTCCTAAGCCGAGACCGTAAACCAAAGGCCTTAGCCTTGACAAACCTAAACGTATACAATACAATTTGGATCTACTCCCTCGATGAACCATGAAACTATACTTGTAATAACCAACTTTACAATTTAGAAACTTGTAAACTTTTCTTTAAATACTTGTGACATAAATTATGACGATACTTGTGATAACCATTATGAATTCTTAATCATAACCAAACAAACATGTAACTTATGTTTGCAAACCATATGGACATTTTTGACACTTATGATATATAAACAAAACATATGTCTTATCTATTAAAGTGCTACAATACTAGGGAGCTTCATGTGAGGGGTTTCATTTGCGTAAAATGTATCGACCAGTTGTTGGATTTACGATTTAAAGTGTCCTAGCTCCTCGACCGTTTACTACATGACCTCTGAATTATGATGGCCCGAACGGTAGTATGATATCTATAAACTAAATACGTTTTCACATATTAAAGATCTTTCTATAAACATCAAATGATAATTGACTACATCATGATCAACATAGGAATATATATATGATGGTTTATGTTTCCTTAAACATTATTCCAAACCTAAGTCGCAACATTTCATTTTTAGGTTGCTCGTAGAAGTCTTCCGACTTATCCATCGCATCCATTAGTACTTAACATCATCAACTCTTGGTGAGTTTCATAGCCCCTACTTTTATAAAGTGATAGTAGTCAGAATAAATAAGAAAGATAAGAGCTAAGATTCACGAAAGGAAGCTTTATGGGAGAAAGGAGAAAAGTATGTATTTATCGTCCATTCCTTCCTCCAACAGATGCGGGTGAATTAGATGCCTTTATCTTATTCTTCGCTCGTCATCGGACTAGATTTCGTCATTTCCGAAAAAGTACGGACAACCGCCTTTCCCTTTTCACAATGTTCGCTAGCTTGCTCACGAATTCAAGTTTGAATGGCCCTTCAAGTCCCGCAGACGCTTTTTTTTTTTATCGGAGCGGGGTGGGCACCGACGATACATTTTGAATTACTTTTGGGGGAGATACATGCTCAAATATTTTTATTTACTTTCACAAGTACTCTAAACTTTTAAGGATTACCGTGAGTTCATAGCCCCACTTTTTATTACTTAGTTGTTTTACAAACCCTTGGGGGGAGATACATGCTTTATTTTAAACCGAACACATTGCTTTCAAATTCTATACTTATCTGATTATTTTACTTGCACTAAGTTACCGCATTTGCCAATCTTAAGTCCCTAAATCGTGAATCATTAATCACGAGTGAAGTGAGCGAATATTGTGGATAGATCTATCGGGATTGACGAATCCCGCTTGTTTGACCAGATCCGTAAACAAACGCACTATATTTGAGTACATCGTAAAACGGCAAATTTTACCTACTTGGGGCATCGGTTACTATTATATATGACAAGTTAACGCCTTGATTGCATGATGCTTAGTGAATAATAACCGCTTTGTTTTCAAACCATTGGTGTGAATTTATAACTCACACTACAAACATTATGTGTTCAATCGATTTCCTAAACTCTATGAATTTCACTCAACCTTTGTGTTGACAGTTTAAGCATGTATTTCAGTCCATAATGTCGGAAACCGCACGGAAGAGCGAGGACTAGATCAAGAAGGCTATAAATTTTATTATCATTCAAAACCAATTTAATGTATTTTGTAAACCGTGAAACCACTGGGACCTCATTTTGTAAACTCGATATTTATATAAATCGAATGATAATCTTTTAAACGACTCCATTAGAGTTCGTTTTCATTATTATGATTTGTTGCAAGTAACACTCAGCTTGAATTCACTGCGTATCACGAAATTGGGGTGTTACAGTTTGGAATTACTAACCTTTCACAAATCATAGTTGAATTAGTCAAGATCGTATATAAACCTTGAATTGATCTCTTCACAATTGAATCTATTTTTTGTTTCTAATGATCGATTATTAGTTGAAAAGAGGACAGCCTATATAATCAACATTGACCATGAGCCCATGACACTTGCTGGAAAAGCTATGAGTTATTCGAAAGAGCAATGGAGATAGGCGATTCCTTTTTTTTTTTTTCTAAACTTTACATTTAATCCAAAACTATGATAAAATAGCAAACAAGTACTTGTGTATTTTTGCTTTTTCTTGCATATGGTCATATAAAACGAATTTTTTAATCTTTTTGCCAAATTAACAAATAGTTATGTTTTTACTATTAGAAAATTTTAAAAACTAATAATAATAATAATAATTACATTATTACTAAATAAGGTATGAATTAATTTTTTTTAAATGAAAAATTTCCACGGGCTTTGTTTTATTATATAAAACAGATAAATCAAATATCATAGTGTCTCGCTCTTATTGTTGGAGTAGACTTTTGTTTAGTGGATCGAATGAAAGAAATACTTGCAATTAGTGGGAGGATTCACTATTGTCTAGATTGCTATAACGACCTCTCCAATTTCATCAATTCGTTATTGGTGAATGAGATGGTGAACGTGTTTATAAACAGTACGTTGCTTGTGGTGGCAGTCGTAAACAGGTTGTCAGCACATGTCTGACAGCAAATGTCCAACAGCAGGTGGTGTGGAACGGTGAGGTTATATAAAATGTCCAACAGCAGGTGATAAACTGATACATACGTAGTACGTAACCTTATTAAGTAAAACACTAGAACATCGGTATCTGAAAAATAGCCTACAATGGGTTTATTCCCAGAAACCAAAATGACAAATTAAATGTTTCAAGTACCAACAATACATTACAGCCAGAAAACAAAGATATATTCCACCAAAAGATAAGTTACATAATGCATAAAACAGAATTTAACACATCCTATGAAATACTTGCGAATTACCAGCTTCTGAAACTGTGAACCTGGAAGGATTGGTGTAGTTTTTCTTCTTCTTCTTGAAACTCTACACCTTCCTCCCTACCAACTATCCACATATAAAAAGTAGCAACCCTCTCGTACCATAAAACATTGTTGGTTCTTTGCACGCAACTAGTTAGCTGACCTTGTACGGTTCTAATAATAAGGATTTCATCACAATATGACATCAAAGGAGTAATACAGCAACCATTTTCCGCATCAAAATACATTTGAGTTACTGATCTTGATGGAGTAACCTCTTCATCGAAATAGCTGAAGCTTTCTTCACAGACCTCAAATTTTTTATATTCAAAACCCTGAAGTATAAAATAAGGTAAAAAAGGTTGCAAATCAAGATGAATAAAACTAACATATATCAGTATTACCATGTTCGATTATTGTTACAAAACTTTTTCTAATTAGCCTTTTTATTGCATACCAGCCATTATTTTTGAAGGAAGAAAATAAAGCACCAACACATCCAAAACATAGTTGATTAGACTGTATTTGCTCACCACTGGTTTTGTTTCCTTTGTCTGGATGAAAACTCTCGAGGAATCAACAAAATAAGAGCAATCACTCTCTGAGCTTTTAACTATGTCAGTTGGGATGCACCAACAAACTTCACTCGAACGAATATCAAACGAAGATAGTTCGCCATCCGGAGATAACCCAAATAGCTTATCTCCGTGAATTTTAACTGCCAGCATCTCCACCTCTCTTTGGGTTCTAAATTATTTAGCCATATGCTTTCATAAAATATAGAAAGTAATTCTTTAGGTGGCAATTCGAGTAGTTGACCTAAGGATTGACCGCTAACGTGGTGTTCGGCCATTAGACGATCAAACATACTTTGAGGTTCTCGATCCTGCTTCGGCAAAGAAAAGATTAGCATAAGTAAGAGTTAGAATTAAACATATATGGTTTTGGTACCAAAAATTTGTATTCTTATTCTAAACAGAAATTGACTATTACTTTGAATTTTTTCAATTCCCAATTCAAGTACTTTATTATCAATTATGGGCGGCAATGTGTGACCCGACACAAACAAAGTGACACGGAAGTTAACAAGTTCGGGTTGACACATATAAGCTTAAACAAACACCCCCCTTAAAATAAAAAAATAAATACTATGAATATCTTGTATACCCGACTAACGCATAAAGGCAAAAGTCCAGAGTCGTAAAAAGATAGTGACACTCATACTCAGTTGCAACTTAAAGCCAAAGTTATAGTAAGAGTAAACATAAAGGCGAAAGTTGTTAAAGATGGTCGTACTCGACTAACGCATAACACACTTAAGAGTTGTGTGTGAGTTAAGACAAATATATGACATCTTACTCGGGCCATGCAAACAAAATTGAACTTGTGGTAACTATAGATCCTTGATAAACGCTCCCAAAAATTAAACCCAAACCCATTTTATAAGTTTTAGAACGTTTGTATGTTACGAATATCTTGGTGATGTATTTATTTAAGTGTTGGTTGCGGTTTGTGCCACATCATGGTTTGAAATCACTTGAAAATGCATGTTTTTTCCTATTTTTTGTTACATTTTCTTGAAACCCGATTTGGTTTAACAAAAAACAGGAAGAACCGTATATTCTCGGGAAAAAATCGTGTACAACCAATTCGGTACGGGTTCGGTACCATTCTGGTGCCGTGCTCATCCCTATCTGCTTGTAACATGCCCAATATAGGACTCAAGCTGATTTCACATGTATAGAACAAGGTAATAACTAGATACTATGATTTAAGAATTAAAAAGCACACGAAAATCACAGGAATAATAGGTTAAGGTTGTACCTGATTAACTACACTCAAGGCATTACAAACTGCATCAGCAGCATACTCGAGTGCCTGATACCTACAAGTGAAAGTGCAAGACAGCTTTAGGCTAGAAACCAAAATCGCACTCATGGTAGGTTTGCGAAGGGATCCAGGATTTAGTATTGTCATTTAATTTAAACAGAACATACATCAAGGACACATATCATTTCTGTTTTTTTTTTTTACAAGCTTTTGGTGTTACTCGTGAAATTTAGTACTAATAATGGGGTGTTTGAATTTGAGATATGAAACTGATTATTTCAATCAGCTTTTTTTATGTCAAGTACTATTACTCATCCAAATGATTATATGTGTAAAGAAACCAAGCTCTACTATACCATGTTAAAGATAACATATATATTTAAATATAAGAAATGTGTGTGCTTACTTGGTGGTGTAAAGATCCCATACATCCGTGTCTATGCCAACTTCGACATTTCCAGCTTCATGATCAGCTTTCAAATTCTCTATGATATCCTCTACATCTAGATAAGCGTTTTGAGCCAATGTTTTTGGTATCAGTTCAAAGCTGTCAGCATACTTCTCAATTGCACTGGCATCTGATCTGCAAATTAATACATCACAAACTCAAATTTATTTCTATCATTCCGAAACATATATTACGCATTTTAGGTTCAAAAATATAACAATACCCGGTTTCTTTGCGAGCAAATAGCCTCAATTGTCTGGCTATTTCGAATTCAGTGGCTCCAGCTCCAGGCGCAATTCTACTGTCCCTGCATAATGCCTGAAACAAGAACAGTTAGAGTTAAGATCATTAATTAATTAGTGGGAAAAGAAAGAAAAAGAAAGATTCAAATCAAATTAATAAAAACCTTGTAAGTATAGACACCCTTAACAACAGCCCTTTCGAATGGTTTACGATCTATGATATGAACTGCTCCCAGCAAAAGAGTCGCCACAGCACCTTGTTTATTTGTTACAGTTACCTAACCAAATGTAATAAATATTCAAATGGGTTACGTTAGGTAATAGATGAAAGAAACAACAGCAACTAGAAAGAAAATAAAGCTGTTGTATTTACCCTATCACCGTGAGTCTTCTCAACTAAAATGGAGTGCACGTATCCAAGATAAGGGTCTACACTCTCTACAGTGCTCCCTAGATCCAACTGCAAATTAAAATAATTATTTATTAGCAAAGGTTGGTTAACATTAGCCATAAGAAATGCAGTAATATATTATATATGATGTGCTTACAAGAGCAACAGCTTTAGCTTCAGTTGTGCGGCAAAAACAGTCAAGTTCAGACTTGGAAGCAATTTGTAAGACCATGATCCTGTCAGATGAATGAACAATGCCACTTTCAGACCAGTATATATATAAAGAAATAAAAGATGCTGTGGTTTTGAGATACTAAAAGCTAATTGGAAACAGGTATCAATTGAGCATGATTACTTGTTATCGTCGCAGAATTGGAGAGCCTTCTGTTCTACACCAGCTCCACTAACTATGACCTTTGCACCTGAAGCTTTGATCACCTCTTCAAACTTTGCTTCTTCAAGCTGTTGTGAATCAAGTAGAATATATATACCAGTGGTCCAAATACAAATAACTAAAACCATTTAGTTTGGATCTTTTAATTGAATAAATATAAGGGTATATTAAAAAAATGTGACATGGTATATTATTTTTGTCACGTTTAGAATAGGTGGGCCAAATTATTGTTTAGTGGACTTATTTTAAAACAATAGTAACAAATATGTAGCAACTCCTTGAATCTTGGGGGTCAACCCATATTTAAACGTATAGCCAGTTTCGTTCTAATTGAGAACACACATTCCTAAACAATGAGGCCTGATTGCAACAAAACATGTTTGGAAATGAAGGAACGCACCTGCTCACTCTCTGTTGTATCAACACCAACACCACCAGCTACAACAAGCACCTATAAAACCAACAACCCCTTTCAGCTTCAACAAATGGATTTCACAATAAGGCTCTATCTATAAAATCTATAGCATATATTTGCGTCTAATTTGACGTAGGTGCATGTGGAATTCAAGAGCTAAAAAGACTATAGATGAGCATCTAGAACTCCATCTCTACAAATTACACTCACCTTTGCGTCGTGAATTGCCTTTATACTCCCAACAACAGTATCAACTTTTAGAACCATGCCTCTAAAGGTTTTAGACTTATAAAGAGATACACCCAAAAGCCAAGCAACTCTCACGTTATCGACATTAAAGTTTGCAGGGTTCTCTGGGCAAACTTGAATGCATGCCTGCAATAATAAAATATTAACAAGACCGTCATCAACACAGTTGGAGTTTTGACCTAAGGATAACTTTTTGACAAGAAGAAAAAGAGATGTACCTCTGCAATAAAAGGACACAAGATATCCTCCAGCATGCATAGTAGACTGTGAACAGGAGCTTTCATACGTAGAATGACTTGGTCTTTATTCCTCACATCCATGGTCTCGGAACCCTCCTGGACTAAAGCTTCTAAAATCTCACCCACCTGTAAAAGAAACAAAGAGTATAAATTGGGGACGAGCAACTTAATATGTGAATTCCGGCCGGATCCAAAAGTGAAGTAAGGTATAATGTATAGCATGTATGTATTTGGTTCCAATAATTAAGTTAACTTTTATGTAAAATGCAAGGATACTATAGTTATTAGGTAGGTAGGTTGCTTAGCAATATATAAATGCTCGTATAAATAAATAAACTAGGTGTATATCGATCTCCAATGCACAAGAAAGTAGGTGCTTAAGCATACTACTAATAAAGAAAACTCAAAATTTTGAGTTAAACAAACTACCTTGTTACTTGCTTTCTTGTAACCATTAATGATTTGAGTGGGATTGAGTCCCATGGTGATAAGCAGCTCTTTGGCACCCTCGAGATGTTGCCCTGCAATTGAAACCACTAGGTTGGTTCCATCACCAAAATTCTTGTGCTGTTGTTTCGCTGCTAGTACCAACAGCTTGGCTGCGGGACACTGAACCACAAGCTCATTCAGAAATAGCCTATGCGTACCTAACATTATAAGAACAAGACCCGAATATCAAAAACTAATGGAACATATAAGAAGAAAAAAAGTAAAGAATAAAAGTAGAGAGTTTACCAACGGGACCAAGTGAGGATAGAGTAATAGGGGAAAGCTGTTTACAATCATCGATATTCTTAATAAGCACTCCATATAGATTCTCAGTTTCTTCTAGAGTCTGTTTCGACAAAGAAAAGATTAGCATAAAGATTAATCTTATTCTGACCAGAAACCGATTTGGTAAACCTATAAACATGGATGTATTTTTTTTACCCTCTCAGCCCTAAGCAGTCTTTCTTTTCGGCGTAAGGCCTTTCGCGTCGATTTTGTTGATGAAAAATCATTTTCTTGTCGAGCCTGTTTCGTGTTCTCATGTTGTGGTCGGTGCTTGGCCTTCCGCATCGACGATGATGGTTTTGTTGTAGATGAAAAATCATTCTCAGCAGCATTATTAAGCAGAATTTGTTCTAGTCGTTTGATGAGTTTCTCATCTTGCAGATGTCTATAGAAAAATCGAGATGAGCTGCGCCGCTTGGGCATCAAGTTTCTATTTTGTATAAATTTTTTTTTGAGTATATGTATATATATATACAAGAATACTCTAGAAAGAGATAGGTCAATCTAAATTGGACCAATATATATTCGGCCTTTTTTCTTGTTTCTTCGACTTATACAATTACTGCTAGATAACATAAAGAGTGAATTGTTTTAGATAACTTGTTAAACATGATGTGCACGGTTCTTATTGCTTTTATACTGTGGTGTGCATGGTTCGATTTGGGTCGGTTTTTGGAAAAAAACCCAAACCAAACCCAAATTTCGGTTTTAGCAAAATAAGAAACCGTTTCAATCGGTTTTGGTAAGTTTCGGTTTTCTTGAGCTGTAATGGAATTTATTAAATGGGCTTTAAAAAGAGTGTCTTGCCCCAAAGCCTCAAATAAGGATAAACCAATTAAAAGAAGAGGGAATCCCAACTTATATAAG
Organism: Chrysanthemum lavandulifolium; assembly: GCA_022545495.1. NCBI lineage: Eukaryota > Viridiplantae > Streptophyta > Magnoliopsida > Asterales > Asteraceae > Chrysanthemum > Chrysanthemum lavandulifolium. Next base: position 248,502,630 of record CM040245.1, on the reverse strand, counting down.
AGCAGTTACAACACTAACGCCCTAACGGCGTTTTTACGCAAATTAACGGCGTTATGCCGTTATCACCCTTGGACCTCCGGCGTTATTGCAGCGTTAGTCCCTCCCGTTAACCCCTTAACGCCCATTTTTTTTTTTTTTTTTTTTTTATGCCCTAAATGAGGGGTTGTTTTGTAAATTGTTGGAATGTTATTGATGTTATTGGGATGTTATTGTTGTGGGTGTTTTTGGGGATGTTAATGTTAAATGTTAAAGGCGATGTGGTACCGACGTGAACGGTGTTATTGGTATTATGGTGTTATTGTTGTAAGTCTTTCTAATAGAGTGTTTTAATGATAACATGACAAGAATTAATGCCATGTGTACAAAGAGAAATGTCAAATGGAAAGTATGATTTGGCACTACACATTGAATGAAAACTTGAACTTATTAAATGGTTTAACTATTATTGTTGTAAATTCAAAATCACTCCCCATCCTCTCCTTTCATAAACAGATTTGCAACAAAACCTATGCCGGAAAACCTTTGAATCCTCTAAATTAAATCATAATTCATAAATATATCGGAAGATCACTTTATTTCACAAACCTTTAATCCCCTACTTACCAAGGGACAAGTATCCCACCGTTGGATCAAAAACATTTTTAAGGATAAAAACACGGAGGGACCATTCTTGCCAAAACGTGAAACTTCCCCCAACCACATAAACACATCACACGCACTCATTTTCATCATCAAAACAAAAACGTCGCTTTCTCTCACTAAAATCTCTCACTAAAAACAAACCCTAACTATCAAAATCAACCAACAATTAACCGTCAAAATAAAAAAAAAAAACACAAAAACACATCAATCTTCAACTGAAAAAGAAAAAGCACAAAAAAAATGGATCAAAACAAACCTACCAACTCCGAAAACGATGGTACGAAGCTTCAAACTAATTATTTAGATGTTATTTATGTATCTCTACTGATTTTATACTTATTTATGAATGTTATTGCTATTTATGAACATTTTTCTGTATTTTTTTTGCTGTATTAATGACATGCAATTGATGATTATGTATTTATTTGAGATTTTGCTGTCATACTGTAAAAGAAGAAGAAATTTATGAAGATTTTGTTGATTTTAGATGTTTTAGATGTTTTATTTATTAAAGATTGGAAAAATATCACATGTGATAAAACAGTGGTTGTGGTAGATGTGGTAGTGATTTGGTATGTGGTCTTAGTGGTAGTGGTAGTTTAGTGGAGTTTTGATTTCGTGGTGGTGGTAGTGGTGGTGGTAGTGGTAGTGGTGGTGGTGGTGGTGGTGGTGGTGGTTCAAGTGGTGGTGGTGGTGTCAATCAATAGTGGTGATAGTGGTAGTGATAGTAGTAGTGGTAGCGAACGTCGATTTGACTTTTAGCGCTCTTCGTGATAATGGATATGTTTTAGCTTGTTACGAGTATAATTTTGATGTAACTTATGATGCGCTTTTGAGTGTGATGAGAAATATTTTATGGTATATCACTAGTGATAAAAACAGATGTAGCGATAATTGATTACTTGTCACACGATTAGTGATCATGTAGCGCGATAACTGATACATTTTTAGTGTTTTTTGTGGTAGAGGTGGTGGTTTAGTTATGAGTTTTCGTAGTGGTAGTGTTACTAGTAGTGGTAGTGGTACTGATGGTAGTGATGATGATGAAGAGCAGTCGCGGATAACTTAAATATTTAATGGTATATCACCGTGATAAAACAGATATAGTGATTTTTTTTTTTTTTTTTTTTTTGATAGTATAACAACCGTGATGATAAGTCGTTATACTTGAAATAACTATATTTCAAATACATTTTGATTAGAATTTATAGTGTCTTTTGTTTTATATAACATAAGACATTAAAATTTTGATTTTGAAAAAATGTAGAAGATGATATTTACAAGCATCCGGAGACAATACAAGCTTTAAACGGTCGCTTTTTGTCTCGCTAATAAATCTTTAAACATAAAATTGCGACATTCTGTTTGTTTCTTAAAAAATTTGTAAATGCGCTTTGTCGACAAGCAAATTTTTGAGCGTATCTCCGAGATTGAAAAGGAAAAGGTAAATTGCAACATATAAGCATGTCTCCTTTAGAAAATATCAACTATGATAAACCCCGTATGTATGCGGCATACTTGTTTTGACATTTAGCTTCGTGTTATATCACCTGTGATACAAATTGATATGACATACTTGCAGTAGAATGTTATAAAATTGTATGACGCATAAACATTCAGAGTTTATATTTATCAGCAATAAATATTCATGAAAACTTACTTGGGATTTCTTTTGTGCAGATTTGAATACAAGTCTAAAAGAAATGAAAAAGAAAAGAAGCAAGAAACAAACTCCAATTCAAAAAAGCACCATATCAAGAAAAAAACAACCAACACCACCACCAGAAACAACACAAACACCAACACCACAAACAACACTACCACAACCAGAAACACAACAGCAAACATCTACACCCTCACCACAGAAAACAACCACAAAATACACAAAGTCATCAATAAAAAATACCTATCTAGAAAAGACACCCACAAAACAGATAACAACCATTGCACGATCAAGGCTTGTTACACCATTAAATCAAGCATCACCCGAAATAACATCACCAGAAAACACACCAATAACAACTCTAGCAACCATAGAAACCACACCAACACCACCAACAACCCAACCAACAAACATGGAAGAAACACCATCTGAACCAACACCAGAAACAACAACCCAAACAACACCCGAAGCGACACCCCAAGAAACAAATCCTAGAGGAACATACCCAAAGAAGCAAACCCAAAGTTGAAACCCAAGCAACCAAAGAAACGAAAAGAACAAGCAACAGATTCACCGGTTGTTGTAACAAGATCAAGAAAAAAAACAACAAACCGAAAAACAAAAGAGGGAACAAAAAAAGGAAAAGAAAGAGAGGGAAGAAAATCGAGGATGCAAGAAAGAAAAGAAGGAAGAAACAAAGAAAAGAAGAAGAAGAAGAAAAAAAGGAAGAAAAGGCAACAAATAAAAAAAAAATGAAGGAAACGAAGAAGAAGAAGAAAGAAGAAGAAAGAAAAGAAAGAAGAAGAAAGGAAGAAGGAAGAAAGAAGAAGAAGAAAGAAGAACGAAGAAGGGCAAGGAAAAATGGAGGTGGAAGTCGAGGAAGAAGAAGAATATGTCATTGCATTCAAGTCGTTGAGGGCTAAAACGACCGTCCAACCATTTTATGATGCAACACATTCACGAGCCCGTAAAGAAGGAAAATGGTCATGGCAATGGGATTTGGAACACCGATTGATTTCCGTTGTCAAAAATCCTCGAAAGCTACCCTACTTCATATTGACACATATGGATATGGAAAAGATGCAAATAAACTTGCCAAATGGGGTGTAATAAAATCAAACCGAAAACGATTAGGGAAGTTTTAGGGATACCAATGGGTCCTAAACCACTTTGCTCAGGACCAGAAAGGGATTGGGATGACGAATTTATAAAACAGTTTATGGCACAATTCCTGGAAAAAAAAAAAGAATAACAACAATAGCATTATCAAAGGTGATTCAGAGTACAGAAGAAACAGACTTCACCTTCCAGATGAATTACCTGATGCTGTTTGCAAACTGTCTGGGAAGCTGCTATAACAGTTCGATGCTGAAGTATAACGTCCTTCAATTTCTGATGACACCAGAGGAAATACCGAGAATTGACCGGTGCTCATTCATTTGGAACCGTATGAAATTAAGCAAGGATGGGTGGATGACTCAACAATGGAAAATTGGTACTATGGACCACACGCAAGATTCACGGTAAGTCAAGGTTTTCTTTTATCTTTAAAACAAATATGATGTAGGGTATCACAAGTGATATTTTAAGTTAATGATGATAAGATGTATTCTATCACCGGTGATATTACAAGTTGTTTTTAAAAATAGATGCCATGTACAATATCACTTGGGATACTAAAAGATTAATCTACCACTTCTTTTAATAAGTAAAGGTTTTAATGAATGTTTTGTTTTCTTGAAAACAACTTATTTACTTGCATTTCACAAAGTTCGATGAAATGGATGTGCCAAGAAAATGGCCACCATCGAAATTGGACCACAAACCGATTGAGAAAAGGCAAGAGATGGAGATGGACATGGGAGGGTTTGGAAATGTCATGGTCATCAAGAAGAGGATGAGAGTGAAGAAGGAGATATCGTGAAATGTAAAGAGGTAATACTTATAATTAATATGAAAATTTGAATATATCACTAGTGATAAAATACTTATAATTGCTTTATTTAATTAAAAACACAAGAAGTATATGAAGTTGTGAAGAAAAGTTTGATAGAGTTTTGAATGAAAGAGAGAGTTAGAAAATTTTATAAGGGTAAGCATGGAGATATACCCGGAGATGAAACAATAAGGTTATATGTAGAAAATACAACACACAATTCCGTGGGAATCTTCAAATAGATGAATATGGTAGAGTGATTGATAATCAAGAAGGAACTAGCGTAAGAGATGGAGGAGATGATGAAAGTGATGATGAAGGCAAGGAATATCAAGGAGGAGGAGAGAGATGATGAGAGTGATGATAATGGGAATGAGGATGATGAGCGAAGGAGGAAATGGAGAAGGAGGAAACAAGGATAAAGAAAACCACAAAAGAGACTCTGCGTAAACAGATAAACAACAAAGTTAGATAATTATAATTTAAAGTACTTATCAGTATACAATATCACAAGTGATAAATTTTACATAACAAAATGGTAAAAATACAGTCAAGAAGAAGCAATTGCAAAAAGAAGCAGTGAAAAAGAAGAAAATTAAAAAGAAGAAGCGAAAAAAGCAAATGAGAAAAAGAGAAGCTGAAAAGAAGAAGAAAGAAGCGGAAAAGGTAATATCACAAGTGATAAACTCTAAATATAACAAAGTCATACAATACAACACTTTTTTATTTAGTTTTTATTTATTTATTTATTCTTTAATTTTTATTAATGCAGCAAAAGAAGTCAAAAGAAGATGTCAGAAACAAGCAAAAAATGCAAAAGAAGCTGCAATCCAAAAACAAGAAGAGGCTAAAAACAGTCGAAAAGAAAAAAAAAAGATGCAAGCCAAAAAGAAGCTCAAAAAAGAAGCAAAAAAGAAGTCGAAAAAGAAGCAAGCTGTAAGAAAGAAGAAGCCGAAAAGGTAATATCACAAGTGATAAATTCTAAATATAACAAAGTCATACAATACGATAGTTTTTTTTTTATTTATTTATTCGTTAATTTTTCATTAATGCAGTCGCAAAAGAAGTCAAAACAAGCATTTCGGAAGAAGTTTAAAATCGCAAAAGAAAACAAAGAGGCTACAAAACAAAAGAAGCGAAAAAAGAAAAGAAAAGAAAGAAGGCAAAAGAACTTGCTAAGAAAAGAAAAGAAAAGGTTAGATAGTTGCTCTGCTTAAAATAGGCAAGAAAAGGCGATGTATCTTGGCGCCTTTGAAGAGCCCTTTTCAGTCCCTTCTAGTTGAACTACTATTAGTACCCATTCATTCCTACGCATTTGCATGCTTTTTGTTCACGTGCATGCTTTTGCGAAAAACTTATGATCTATGGTTTGTAATAACTAGTATTTTAGAGATAGGGAACTCCAAACTTTAAGAATGAATGGTGAATGTATGCTTTCTTCTGATTTGCATAAATCCCCATTCATTCTTATGCATTGCATAGTTTTTCTTCACATGCATGCGCTTATAATTACCATTTTAGCGATATTGAATCGCAAACTTTAAGAATGAATGGAAATGAATCATCGATTTTTGTCTTATTTTGAGAATTATAGGCTTATATGACTCAAAAATAAAACAAAATAAGCACTCAGTAAATAAGTCGAAACAAAAATAAGCTCGTTAGACATATAAACTTAAACAAAACACCTTGCGAACTTTTTCATATCTAAACCTTATTAGATGCTTAAAAACAGTGAAAAAGACGCTGCACCAAAAAAAGTTGCACAAGACACAAGAAGAAGAAAGGGCTAAAGTTGAGAATTTCAAAGCCCGTAAATTCAACACAAGGCATTCAGACTCGTAGAAAGATGTTGTGAACAAAGCAACAAAGAAAATGAAAAGAGGGAAGGAAAAGGATTGTTAAACCATCGTGTACTTGAAATCACCTTATATGAACAAGAAGGCGTATACGATGGAACCGTTAATGTAGTCTCGAAACAATGCTAGCTAATGACTTATTTTCGATGGAAGAAGATATCATGTAAGATTTAAATTTGTCGTTAGTATTAAGGTTATGTTATTTATCACAAGTGATATGCTATATTTAAGAACCTAAATTTTATCAACTGTGATATTAAAAACAGAGAAGAGGTATTCAATGATGGCAAGGCACACCAAGACCAAGAATAGTAATGCAATCAATTGCGCCGGCTTGCTAATAGAAAGTCGTAATCGATGCATTCGCTCGGTATTGAATCATGAGGAGAGGAAGAACAAAGTTGGAAAATGAAGACAAGATACTACTTCCCAACAGATGCAAGTGGTAAGATATAAAACTTCCAAAAAAATGCAATAATATATCTATGCTTCAAAATTATGTAATATGTATTTTAAATTATCTTGAATCTATTGTCATGATACACCGCCAGAGATTCTCAAGAAACAAAAAGATGAAAAAAGCAAGATGACAACTTTGAAAGACTAATGAAAAAACTCATGACTGAGGAAGAAGCAAAACGGAAATTGAAAGATGTGAAACTTGTATTCTTTCCGATAATTGCTCACGACCATTACTATGTCATAGTTTTCAATCTGGAGAAGGGCAACGCAGAATATCGACAACAAAGATTTCGGATGCACCCTACAAAGATAAATACAAACCCAACTTTGATTTTGTGGTAAGCAATGTCCGAACCGAACTCGTTTAAATACTTATATCACTAGAGATAAATTGTAGCAAGTAATATCACTAGAGATAAATTGTAGCAAGTAATATTTTGTTAATTTGCAGAAATCATTGCTTGTAAGTTACTTGATGAGGGCTTCACACCCAATCCTCGATACGATGTTAAAAGAGAAGCCAGCTACTGTGTTAAAGATGAAATGGAGAACAAGGGATAACAAGATTGATTGCGGCTTATACATGATGATGCATATGGAGACATTTGAAGGTGAAGCAGGATCAAATTGGAAGCCAAACATCATTGATGAAAACAATCACAGATATGCTGAACAAATGAGAAGAATGAGGATGAGGTATGCAGCTAAGATACTGTTACATGAAGTGAATCAAAAGAGTGAACTCGATGTCGAATATGCAATCAAGTTTGCTGAAAAACACAAGCATGATGAGAAAGAGATTCAAAAGGTGGTTGAAGAAGCTATCAGGAAGAAGATAGCTGAAGAAAACAAGCATTAAATGTATTTAATGCTATTCCAAAACAATTTACATTTCTGTTTAAGTATTTAGATTTCTAAACAACGTAGATGGTTTAAAGTAGGTTTAAGAATCTGATATGCAAAAAACAATAGTAGGGCTGCCGGGCCACGGAATGTGACGGACAATGTCCAAGTTTGGGAAATACCTAAGTAGATGGGTGGATCTATTAGGTACCTGAATCACATTCCCTGGTGCCGGAGATTGAACTACATTTTGTTTTGGATTTTGCATATTTTAGTTGGATTTTACATTTTGTTCTGCATTTTAGATGCAAGTAGGATTGCCGGGCCACGAAATGTGACGGACAGTGTCCAAGTTTGGGAAATACCTAAGTAGATGGGTGGATCTATTAGGTACCTGAATCACATTCCCTGGTGCCGGAGATTGTACTACATTTTGCTCTGAAATTTGCATCATTTTGTTGGAAATGCAGACGTATGCTTTTAGATGTATTTTACATTTTGTTCTGGATTTTAGATGGAAGTAAATGCTTTTGGGTAATATGAATATAACCTTGCTTATGTTCTTCTCACGACATATGCATGTATCTATCACTATATATATATTTATGCTGTTGGATAATTCATAGAAGATTTCGCTACTCGGGTACCTTTAGTTTAAATAAATGAATTGGTGAACCCAAGATCGGTAAATTTGGGATTATGATGAATTATTTTTCAAAGTGTAAATGATTTATTTGCGATACTTTGGTAATTGATAAGATGACTGCCAAGACGCACTGTCCTTAAAGTGTATAAAATGACTCTATCAAATTAAGAGACTGATTATTTTTGCAATGACATACTCTGTGAAAACATGTTAAAACTGGTAAACAAAAACTAGCCTACCAACAAAATTTAGATCTTGAGTCACCACAAAACTAGCCTACCAACAAAATTTTCCTTTTCTCTTTACTTTTTTTTTTTTAAATGTATCACTTGTGATATTAGAACATATCACCAATGATATAACTAAAAGTTTATTATATCACCGTTATGTCACCGTCATCATCTAACAAAAAAAAAAGCAAAAAATAAGTAAGGATTTATTACTTCCAAAATGTACTTTGAGATGTGAGCTTGTATGTGCTTGCTGTGAAAATTTTCAGTTGACTAGTATAGACAAAAGCTTTTCAAAAAATGTAGTCAAGGACAATCTATACATACACAAAAAACATGCAAAGAAAGCATGATTTAAATGAAATCATCTTGCACAAATATGAAATGAAACATGATTATGCAAATTAAAAAATATTTAATTGTTTATCACAGGTGATATAAATTAAAAAAGGCAAAAAAGTTTACATAAAGTAAAAATAGAAGGACTGAAAATGTAAAGTTCAATAAAATAAAAACCAGATCTGGAAAAACACACACACAAATAAAAAAAACACACACCAACAATCTATCCTTCGAAAAATAAACGACGAACCGTTGAATCAAATTCAGAAATACATAAATATGAAGGAATCGCAACCTCAAAAACCGGATAAGGGAAAACAATCTGTTGAAAATATGGATAATGGTACGACACTCATTTCGATATTATTTAAAAATTAATTGAATTTTATTTACTGTTTCTGTATTTTATATGAGTTTTATATGCATATTTTATATATGTTTGCTTATTTTAAGATGTCTTGAAACAATGATAAATTACGATTATATTATTATAAAAAAAAAATGAAATGATTGTTGAAGATAAGTGTAATATACTAGTTTATCTATCGTGATTTAAGAAAATATGTTGAAGACAAAATTTTATGCTATTGAATTAGAAGTTACAATAGCGACAACTCATGTCATTGATTGTTAGATGTTTACAATGAGAAACTAAGATCGTCGTAGTTTTGGGATAGTTATAAATTGAGGCACATTGTAGTTTGATTGAAGTTTTGCTAATACAAGATAAAAATCTTTAAAAAAAGAAGCTCACTAATCTGTTTGGGCTTACAACTTCATTCAAAATGCATAGTGAAAAGAACTTAGTTTATACATTTTGAAGTTGTAACTAGTTTGAGTGAACTTGTAAACTAAGGGACATAAATGTGACTGCTTTGGGATCGTTGAAACTTTTTGGGCTCATTATAAATCAAGGTGATTTGGTTGTTAACATGTAGAAAAAGAAACGAAAAGGTGTACGCAATCAAGGTAGTTTGGTTGTTAAAACGCTCTACCCAAATTTGGTTAATTTGTAGATTCAATGACCGTGAAATTGCCAAACAATGTATAACCGGATTCGCTATTATTTATGATATATTATATGATAAACATATGATAAACCAAAAAGAAGAAAACAATTAGCAAGATTAGGATGTAAGAAAAACGTTTTAGAGGTTTGCATCAAAAATAGAAGAAAAGAAAAGGGTTGGAGGAAAAAAAGAAGATGATGAAGGAAGAAGCAACAAAATTAAAGCCTGAGCAAGAAAAAGAAGCATCGGAAAAAGCTACAGAACATGTATATCAAAAAGTGTTTTGAGATAGTTCTGTGAATGCTATATCACAAGTGATAAATGCTAAAATATCACAAGTGATAAATGCCCAACAATTTTATTTTATTATTTTATTTTTACTACAGGATGCAAAAGAAGCTGAAAAAGAAGATTCTACAAAAATGAAACAGGATGAAAAAGAAAATCTCGAAAAAAAGTAAAAATCAAAAAGAAATCACGCAAAAATGATAATAAAGAAGAGAATCGTGAAAGAGAAAAAGGAAAAGGAAAAAGAAAAATTGGTGAAATGGAAGATGATGTAAACGAAGAGATTGAAAAGATTCAAAAAGAAACGAAAGGTGTACACAATACTCAAGGAAGGGCATCGCTAAGCCACTTTTGAGGCAATGCGTGGGTTAAGTGTAGAAAGAAAGAAGGTTATAACACAAATGGGTTTTGGAGACTTGATAGAATTCCCAATAAATGAAATACCGACAAAGCTTGCCTTCTTTGTGGTAGACAACCTCGACACGTAATCAATGAACCTTAGACTTCCAACAGGAATTTAAAATATCTCCACAAACGTGCATGAAGTTCTCGACTACCAAATGGATCAAGGACGCTAGAAAGAGATGAAGGCCAAAGACAATACAATGATAAATTTGTTGAAGAATGGAAAGATCAATTCAAACACGAAAACAGTTTGACAACAAATGCCATATCAAAGGAGATAACAAAACAACAAACATGATTTCATGTTCAGAATGAACATTTTAATGCTTATTGCAAATACATTGGGAGGATGCGATAAAAGCTCTGTTGTCAGAAAAACGGTGTTGGAAAACGTGTTTGAAGGAGATAATGTGAAAGATATAGACTGGTGCAGATATATTTTTGATTGTGCAAGCTCAACAAAACATGATTGGTCTGCAAGAAAGAATAATAGGACAGAGGTTGAGTATTACGGCCCAGTTACATTCTTGATGGTAAGTAATAAATTTTAAATTATTTTTTCTTCCTAACATAAAATGTTATGAAAATATATATTCATTGAACTGATAAAATTGTTGATGAAACAACTTGCATATTTACATTACACAAAGTTTGATCAAATGAATGTGCCGAGAAGAATACCACTCTAAAAGTTGGAACACAAGTCCGTTGAAAAGTAGGAGATTCGAAATTGATTTCAACAAGTACTTTGGAATGGTGGAAATTATAGGAGACATGAATAAAGACGAAGAAGATATTCAAAAGGTGTCACCTAAAAAAATTAAGTTCTTTGTTATGTCCTATCACAAGTGATAAAATAAATTATGCATGATATCACTTGTGATAATACAAGAAAATAAAAAAAAAACTATAATATCACTGTTGATGATGTATAACTAATATGATCTTAAATTTGAAATTCAATCACGTGAAGTGTATCGATGCTAGAAGATAAGATAGAAAGCATTTTGAGTGAGAAAGAAATGCTAGAAGAAACAATTAAAGAATACATATGTAAATTCAAAGGGATGAAAGGCTTCGCAATTTAGAGAAAGAATAAAAAGATTTTCAACAAACCGATGATTGTTTCAAAGGAAAAGTCCATTCTTATCATCAAGCTCTAAATCAACATCAACAGAGTCAAGCTCCATCAAATTTGGCACAAGTGATGATGAAGATGGAAATAATGAAGTACAAAATCCATTTGCCGACAATATACGTAACACGGAGATGAAAATGACGAATCAATGATAATTGATGATGTCAAAACGATGAAGCAAACGACCAAAATGGAGAATCACTATAATGAGAATGAAGTTGCGCAAGGTAGTGGAAACAAAGACGCAAGCAATACCAAAATGATGAAACCGATGAAAACAACAACAAGGATAGAAGAGAAAAGGATGAAGAAGCTGGAAACATCGATGGGAACAAGAATAAAAAGGGTGAAGTCAAGAAAAAATGAAGGGGAAAAGATGAAACAAACAAGGTTACAAGTCAAAAAGTAATGAAGAAACTAAAGATCAAAGAGAACCTTTGATATCGATGATGATATTTTGGAGATTTACTAAACAAAACCGATGAAGAATTTAGAAATGAATTGAGAGAAATACAAAGGAAACAAGCCAACATGGATGCAAAACGAAATGAAGAAGTGAATGATATGAAGAAAGTGAGAACCGTGAGAACCTTAAGAAATGAAAAGTGTTGAAGAAAAAGAACAAACAGTCCATCTTCACAGAGCCCTAGTTCCGTCTTTATACTGTGGTCTCACCAAGCTTTGATCTAGGAATTGATAGCCCAGAGTACAGTCAAAATCAAGTGATGAAGGAAAACAATATCGCGCTCAAATCTCCATACATGAACAAGAAGGTCAAGACGACAAAAATCTAATGAGGTGGAAAACTCTTGGCAAGAAGCATCTTCAGATGCAAGGAAACGAAGCGTAAGTTTATATTTAAAATTTCGATATCTAATTTATTATAGTTATCACTTGTGATAACAAAACATATATTAGTTTCTTATATTTATCACCGTGATACAAAAACATTTACCTATATACACGCTTCCTTATACTTATCACTTGTGATATTGTGAACAGAGAACAAGTTTTCAGAGACGATAAAGGTTTAGGATTAATGAGAATGAATGTTCAATCACTAGCGCCAACCTTGAAAATTGAAATTCTCGTGATAGATACCTTTGTCGATATCCTAAACTACGAGGAATTGTTCTCGATAGAAAGATCAAACGGCATTACTTTTATACATCAATGATGGTAAGATAAATTTTATATCAAATGAACGATTTGTATTAACTTTTATTTATTAATAATAATAATATATTTTTTTAATTGTCAATCGCCTGTGAGTATTACAAGATAAGTTTTAATTGTTCATTGACAAAGTAGATAAACAAGATGATATGTTTGAACACTTGATTGCTATTCGATGGAAGAAGACACAAGTGCTCAAATTTGATGATATTAACTTGGTATATTACATTACTTATATAAATTAATCAAGAAACTTAGTATATTATTTTAAATTTAATACTTTTTTCATGATAACAGGTATTCTTCCCAATAATAGCACATGGACATTACTATCTAATAGTTTTCGACATCGTTAAAGGAACATCTGTCATAATTGATAACAGCGATTCAGATGCAACATACGAAGGAAAGTACAAAGAAAATTATGAGTTAGTGGTAAGAAAAATTATTTGATTATTTATTTTTTAACAGTATAATATCACAAGGGATACTAGTCTATAATTGACATTTTATATTATAAATTTCAGAGGGCGGTTTTTGTAAGACACTTGTCAACATATGAACATCCAACAGGATATGAAATGATGCATCAAACACAAGAACCAACAATATTAAATATGGATTGGCAAACAAAAGCAGAAAAGATAGATTGCGGTTTGTACATGATGATACACATGGAACTCTACGAAGGAAAAATTGGATCAAAATGGCAAACAGGCATTCTAAAGGAAACACACAAACATCATCGAATTCAGATAGAAAATATGAGATCAAGATACGTAACAAAGATGTTGCTTCATGAAATGAACGAAAACTGGAAGATGATGTCAGACTATGCATTAAAGTTTCTTGCAGAGAACAAGGACGAAAAAGAAGTAAAGAAGCTTGTCAAGGAGGCAATAAAGAGAAAGTATGCAGAACTAAACAACAATTGACCGAGTGCTTAATGTTTTATGTTTGGTTTCATGTAAAAACAATTAGTAATCCTCTTCAGCTACTTATTAATCCCGATGTCGACTATCGCTTTGTAAAACAATTATCTTTATCGTTGTCGGTTGTAAACAATGATGATTTCTATTCATTGAAAGATTTTGGAAAATCGAATTCAACCTTGCTTTTGTTAACTTTATTAAAGTATCCAAATGTCAAGAATAACATGCCGTAACAATATAATAGAACTAGATTAGCAAAAAACTTATTTCAATTATTCAATAAAGTCACAAAAAGTAAACTCATAAAAGGTATAAGCATTTCATCAATTTTGTATGCTTTATCACAAGTGATAAAATGAAAAATGGAAGAAAAGTAATAACAAATAGAAAATCATCACAAGTGATAAAATTGTAAAAATTGGATAAGACATAACAGATAGATCGCACCTCAACCTCAACCTCAACCTCAACTCGCATGTCCTCTATTGCAGTTGGTCTACCGATGACTCCACCTCAACTCGACAAGTACTCCTTCAACAGAGCTACCGCCTACTTCAAAGATTATTGGTCAAATATTTACCCTTATCCGACAAGTAGTCCTGTTATGTCTCGTCGACCCACAAATACCGCACGACTTCTTTTGCTTCTTGCTTTTATCAAATGCTTTCTCACGTCCACCCTTGATACGCGCCCTCATAAACCCCTTATTGCTCGCCGATGGATTTTAACATAAATTTTAGTAGGCTTTTTATACCCATAAACTCTTCAACAATTTCGTAAACATTACGGAAGGAACAGTTGGCAAATCAGCCTCAACTTCAGTTTTCAACTTCTTCAGCTTGTCTACAAAAGAAGTCAACTTTCCTTTATTGTTACTCATCATATGAACACACGACTCAACTAAACCAGTTGCCTCAATTGCAAGCCTCTCTATTTCTTCATTGTTCTGACCATAACGAGCCTTTTGCCTCCTCAAATCAGCAGGAATCAAATCCCTTGTCCAACGCCTAAGTAAATACTGATCTGGGATAGAAACAACCTTGCAATTCTTGAACACACAAAAGATGTGACGACACAAAATACCACATCGAACAAAAAGTCGACAACAAAGAAGCAACCGAACCATCTACTTTGTTATACAACACCTTCATCAAAAAAAGTATAAACTTTTATGAACTTTAATTGAATATATCACGGTGATACCTCATATAAAACATAAAAGAACATAATATCACAGTGATATTAAAACAATATCACAATATCACAAGTGATACTAAAACAATATCAACTTTTATGAACTTTACATGCATAATATCACCTGTGATACCTCATATAGACTTATAAACAAAGAAAGTAATGGATAATATCACCTGTGATACTTAAAAAAAACTTGTAAAAAAAAAAAAAAAAAAAAGAAAAAAGAGATGTACCTTGTACTCTCCAATGTCTTTTTGATACAAATTAAGCTCTTCCTCGGTATTGTCTGAAGTACTTTCATCATCAACCACTCTTGGTACAATATCAAGATCCGTTTTTCCTCGATATAATGTAAACATCGCAACCCTCACCACAACTTTTAGACTTGATAGAACATAACCATGAGCCAAGAATTATCTCTTTCTCGAACAAGAACAAACAAATTACGAGTGTAAAACCTGTCGCATGAATTTCAATTGCTAATGGCGCCAACAAAGGTGAAATGAGTCAATCGATCGATGATCTAATCTTTCTTGTATGTATCTCTGCTTTCTCCATTGCGCACTCATAACATACCATGAATTTAACAAGAGTAGAAGTAGGAGACGTGAAATGTGAAAAAACGAGTTCTCACTCTCGACCTAGATGTGGTCCTCATCACCCACATAGAGGAGAATCAACAAAAAAGCAGAATCCATGACGCCCTAATCCTATACATCTTATTCAACCACTTATGATTTAAAAGACCAAATTCAACCATCAACTCATTCCATCTCATCTCAAACTCTTCAGGCCAATATACATGTTCCAAACAATCTTGTGAAATTTATTCTTGAAATCAAGATCATCATAAATTCTCGATACAACTGAAAACAAGAAAAAGATAATCATTATAGACAAGAATGAAAAAGTATCACAAGTGATACAATCCAAAAGTGCCACAAGGGATACAAAAGTATCACAAGTGATACAATCCAAAAGATGCAAATATCACAGAGATAAAAGATGCAAAATATCACGAGAGATACCTTAGACGGAAGCTTTTGCATGATATGCCACATACAAAGCATGTGCTTTGAATCAGAAGAACTTCACTATAGCCTTCCGCATTGCACCATCTTGATCAAGAATAATGATATTTGGAGAACGAACAAACGCTTTCTTAAATGCTTGCAAGAACCAAACATAAGATTCAAGAGTTTCATTTTAAGAAGACCGAACCAACAACACAGATCTCCTATGATTATCTATTGCAAGAAAAGGCACGAAAACCATCCGTATCTCGAAAAAAAGTATCTCGTGTGATAATATATACAAAATGTAGAAAAGCAAATGCAAATATCACAAGAGATACTAAAAAAAGGTTCAAACAACATACTTGTTAGTTTTGTATGTGGCATCAAATGAGACGATATCGCCAAACTCTTTGTAATTCAATTTAGCAACTTGATCAGCCCAAAAGAGTCCAATAAGCTCAGCGTTCTCAACAAGATAATCAAAAGAGAAGTCTGATGTAAATTTCATCCGATCTTCCATACGGTTAATAAGCATTTGTGCATCGCTATCTCCTATGAAACAGTTTATGCCACGGACTAGATTGTTAAACTCAGTCTATGTACCATGAACAAGTGTCGAGGACCCTTTCAACCCAGTATACAAACTGTGAGCTCTAGTTGCCCCAATATTATAATTCGAAGCTTTAATTATAAACAGTTGCTCAGTCAATGTTAGCTTCCTCTCACTCTTGGACAAATGCTTATACTCAACACGATCTAGCTCATGATTATGTTCCACATCGAACGTAGTAAGCCTATATTTTCTACTACCGTGCATCATATGAAAATCGCACGTGCTTTGCAACCAAGAATTTAAAGTTTGAAGTCCTCACTTGTTTGTCACCTTTCTTAGAGCTAACGATTCAAACGAATTTTCTTTGGGCACCCTTCCCTATTGCAAACTAAATACTTCTTTACAAATCCATCCCTTAATCTTTTCTCGAGTAGACTTTCTAATACCAAACCGCCTCAAGCATATCTCATGTACATACTAATGCAATCCTCAATGTAATCATAAACACTAAACAAAACGGTAGCACACTAGCAAAGAACTCTAGGAACCCAAAACCGATCCACCAGAGTATCAATAAAATCATGATGAATAAAAGATGAAGGAGTTTTCAAACCACTAGAAGTCAGAAAGAAGGTGATAAAACACAAAGTCAAAAAGCATAACACAATAACTTCAAAATTGTCTTAAAATATCACCGGTGATACTATACATTATTTGAAATATCACCGGTGATACTATAACAGATGATTCTACAAAAAATACTAAACAGAAACAACAACACATCCAATCAAAACTAACAAACTTATTTAAAAGCAATATAACATCTACATTAATATACTTAAGCACTATCATAACAAAAACACAAAACCTATAACTCGTAATTCAAAGAACATAAATTGACAACAACTATAACTCAATTTCACCAATATATGCAACAACCGCAAACACGACTATTCTTCTTAAATATACAACAACCGCTTTAACAAATCACTTCCAAAACACTAGATTTACGACTACTTTGACTACACAAAGAAAACGCTTCCAAGACAAAATACACTAACAAGACAACTATCAAGACCAACACTATCACTCTTCTTCATTCGAATCACTAACAAAACACAATCTCTAATCAATAATATGCAACAACTGCAAGAATAACAACCCACGATAGAAATATCGAACATCGCAGAAGAAATCAAGTACACTACATTTACGATTATTTTCAAGAAAAGCTTAAAATTAGAAGCAAATTACTCTAAAACCTTAATTAAAAAGCAAACTATCATCAACTTCAAATATCACTGCTGAAACTACACAAATTAAACTGAACAAAAACAAATCCAATCAAACTAACAGCTTATATAAAAGCAAAATCAAACTAACAGCTTATATAAAAGCAAAATCAAACTAACAACTTCATGAATAAGCAAAAACCTAACAACACCAGCTAAATATCACAGGTGATACAAAACAGAGTAAACTAACAGCTGAATTAAAAGCTTAAACACCTTAATTAAACACTTAATTAACAAAACAACTTAATTAATAAACAGATTAACAAAAAAAAAAATGAATTAAAACGAAAACTCGCATGATGAATTATCATCAACATTAGAAGCACAAATTGAATTCGTAACATCTAAATCAATTGAATCTTCTCCAACAGGAACTTCATTAAGATCAAAAATCTCCATTCTGCAAAATTAAAGAAGATAATTACGAAATTGAACAAAATCATGACGAAATTGAAGAAGATAATGAAGAATTGAAGAAAATAATGAAGAATTGAAGAATTACCGGTGGGATAAAGTGGAGGACGTGACGGAGATGACGGTGGTTGTACGGTGATGACGGTGGAGGATGTGGTGGTTGACCTGGTTGTTATGATTGAGAAGACGATAACCGTTTATGGAGGGAAATCCACACAGAGAAAAGTGTGTGAAAGTGTGTGAGAAACAGAGTGATAAATGAAAAAAAAAAAAGGTATATATATTGGGGTAAAAAATAGGTTAAAAGGTTTTAATCTTAGATTAATGACAACCATTAGATCAATCCAAATAAAAGGTGAGGATTTGTCCCTTGGTAAGCACCAAAATAAGAGTATGCAAATGAAAATTCCTCCTTTAGGATGATTGGGACTCATGGGTAAAAAGTAATAATTTATGGAGTAACGGAAAGAACGATAAATTCAAATTTCTTTTGTCTATGTAATTAAATACCCCAAGTGTTTTGATCTTTTCAAATCGGGTCAATTAGTATTAGAGAAACAAAAAAACTCAAGTGTAGGGATGCTCCTATAAATCCCTTATATTTTGATGTTATCGTAGAGGATGGTAGAGTAAAAATGTATGAAAAAAATCGAAAAAAAAGAGAGTGTTAAAAAAAATGAAAAATGAAGAAAAAAACATATGGGCTATCATCCTACATCTATTTTTTTTTTAATTTATGTTTGTTTTGTTTCAAGTTATCTAGTGTTTAAGATAGCTCATAAGTATTCCAGAAAGCTAGTGGGAGTATTATTTTTATTTTCTTAAATCTTATATGTTGTATGAGCAACTACATTCCACCTAAATTAAGTTTTAGTTGGGAATGAAACTTCGTTTGTAAGATTTGAAAATAAGACATACAACCTTGGAATATATGTTTATTATTATTATAAACATATGCGGTAAATAAATGAGTCTAATATAACATGATGAATACATATCTTTGACAAGATAAAATATGAATGAGATCTTAAAGTCTAACTTGAAGATTCATCATGAACATCATGTTGTATATAAGGTTGTAGTATCATGCTTGATTACAAGATGATTTGACAACATTGAAATATTTATGTTTGGATTTAGAATTGCATTCCTCAAGCCTGGAGTTGCTCCCAGATTCTATAAATGAAAATACAGCAAATATTGCGTAAATTTTCATAGTCAACAAAATTGAAGTTTGAATGGTACGAAACAAATAATATTCAAGGTTTACGGATGTTTAAAGAGCATATTGTTGTACACAATGATGCTAGTATAATTGAGATGACACTCAATTCTAGTCACGGTATCCTTGATGATGACTAGTTATGCTCAACTAAGAACATAGTTGCATTATACATTAAAGAATAAAGAATACTTTAAAACTTTAAAGTTTTGAGAGATGATTGTCATAAAAAGGTGGTTCAGGTTTTCACGCACCTTATGGAATGTTATGACAATATCAAGATATGTGTAAACACATACAAGAAATTCACTTGTTGAATTCTTGAAATGAGTATTCACAAAATTTCTATAGATCAAAGTTAGTTGAAATTATGCCTTGTCAACAAGTATGATTCTCATGACTTGTGGCAAAATTCATTAACTAGTATTATCATGCATTGATCTATTTAGTATTTGAATAAAGGATGTTAAAAAATTATTATTTATAAGAGATAAGTACAAAAAGCCCCCAAAATCTTAAGAGAAGTCCACATCATGGTCACTTTTTCATCCAATCTAAAAAATGGTCATGAGCAACTTTGCAACTCCACCCAAATTTTGACACGTGTCTTTTGCATCAACTACTCAACTCCGCAACCACAACCAATAATTAACACATGTCACTTTTTTTAATTATAAAAGTACTAATGTCTTATCACTAATTATGTTAAAAGACAAAATCACCCTTGTCTCTTAAGGACGCTTATGTACAATGGTTTTATAACATCATTTTTTAAACGATTATTTTCAAAAGTTTTATTATAACAAAACTTAATAGGAACCTTAAAGGATGCATATTAATTATGGTTTTATTACAATACACCATAATAGGACACTTGATATATAAGTCATAAAACATTAATTATTTAAAACGCTTATTCGCAAAACGTATTATTAAAACATAACTTAATATGACGGTTGACACTGGGTCTCATAGATTGATACACCATCATAAGACACTTGATATTTGAGTCATAAAACATCGGTTTTATGGAACACTTATTCGCAAACGCTTTTTATAAGAAAAGTGAATAGGACCTTGACAATAGCGTCTTATAACGTTAACCTTTATATAACGCTTATTCATAATGGTTTGTTTATGATACACCACAATATGGCACATCTTTTTAGAGTCGTAAAACATCCGCTTTTTATAACGCTTATTCAGTTTTATAGAACGCTTAATTGCAAAAGTTTTATTTGAACAAAAATTAACAGGACCCTTGACAACTGTGTCTTTTAACATTAACCTTTATAGTACGCTTATTTGTTGTGGTTTTATTATCCTACACCATAATAGAACACTCCTTTATTTGAGTCATAAAACATCAGTTTTTGAGAACGCTTATTTACAAAAGTTTTATTTAAACATTAGTTAGTATGACACTGGATACTTGGGTATCAAAACTTCATACACCATAATAGGACACTTGTTATCTGTCTTTGTATTGTTATATGTCTCAATCTTTTGGAAGTTATGTATGGGTTATATGTCTTTGTATTGTCCTTATCTATCAATGATAATGGTTAATTTGGTGCATTATTGCCGTACTATACTAAGCCGTAATTGCACTCACAAAATAAACTAGGCTTGATTAAAACAAAAATGACCGAGTGCAGGCATCTCATCCTAATGGGTGATTAGCGAGACCAAATTAAAGCAACAAGATAAGATCTAGAATCCCAATTAAGCTCGAATTCTCTAGTCAAGAGTACAACCTACTAAAGGAAACAAAAATGTAAGAGAAACAATGTGAATAAGCGAAATTAAGCTCTTAATATGGGCATTTGAGCCAAACAAATGATAAGCCATATTGACCTGTTTGACCCATTTGAGACAAACACCCCTTAAGGTGGTTGTTTGAGATCTCAAAGTGAAAATATAAATAACAAGAAGCTAAAAGTTAAAATTACCTAAATTTAAATAAGAAATGTATAAGAAAGAGTTATACAAACAAGAATGAGGATTGTCATTGATTCTTAACAACCAATTTTACATAAAACAGGACTATTATTATTTAGCTAATTGAAATCATTAAGCTTCTTCAACTGGATCTTCTTCATCGGCAATAACTAAGTCATTGTTGTCCACAACGGTTCCATCGAAACCACCTCTAACCAATTCAATATCCATTGTTTCGTCATGTTGAGGACACATAAATGAGTCACCCGCAAATGTGTTTCCACGTCATCAAGACTTGTTTGTTCATCCATGTCATAAACATGCTGGCGCCGCCTTGATCACAACTTGCCATCCTTTGTCAACACTATCGCAACGTAAAATACTTGATGTGCTTGAGAAGTTAGTATAAAAGGCTCGTTATGAGCCTTCAATCCTTCAAAATTCAATAGAGTAAACCCGTTGTCATCTTCTTTTTCCTTGAACCATTCAAATCCAATCACAATCGAACAAAACTACTTTCTTGTCAATACCATACTCCAACTCAATTATATCATTCAAAACCCGTAGTAAGTCACATCTCCGCGATAGGATTGTTATCTCTAGCACCGAGTAACTGCTTGTCATGGCCTCAAGATTAACCCCACTATTCGTGTTTTCCTATTATGTTCTACATCTTTGTGTGAAATCGGAAACCATTTATGATAAATCCCTTTATATTTTTCACATACTCGGATGGACCACTTGCCAAGCACCTTAGAATTTTCGTGATTCAGTGATCCTCTAGCATGTAGCTCCTCAACCCGAAATAAGGCAAGATGTGTTAATTGTTTTGTTATTAGTAGGTCGAAAATGCTATGTCATTATAATTATTTTTCAAAAGTAATAAACCCGTATATGCCTTACATGATCTTGAAACCACGACTCAAAAGTCTCACTATGTAAACGTTGAATGTCACGCTTACGTTTTCTCGATTTTGATGATGAACCAACGCCGATGTTCACTGCAGTGTTAACAGATGATAATGATGATAAAACGACAACTATTAATCATATAATATAATTTATGAAACTCACAACTAATATAATTACTTACGCTCAAATTCATCAACTTCACTACAATTGAACAACACATATGAATGTGCTTTAGCCAAAATGTCAAGTTCCATCATTTCTACCTTTGTAGCACCAATCGGTCGACCCGCCATAGAAAAGATAGGTAAGACATCCTCATAACCATCGCCATCATTATTTCGACTTGTCTTATAATGTACGGTCTCAACATCACCGGATAAGTACAATGAACAAAACGACACACTCTTCGCCTAGATATCCTTCGCAATGGAACCCTCCGGTTATTCTGCTTTCGCACGTAAGATTTTAATGTAGCTAAATACCGAGATATCAAAACCAATAATTTTAGATTCAATAATATTTTTAATAA
The DNA here is from genome assembly GCA_022545495.1 of Chrysanthemum lavandulifolium. Taxonomy (NCBI): domain Eukaryota; kingdom Viridiplantae; phylum Streptophyta; class Magnoliopsida; order Asterales; family Asteraceae; genus Chrysanthemum; species Chrysanthemum lavandulifolium. The sequence goes on along the minus strand of CM040245.1, from coordinate 248,479,979 downwards.
AGGTATTTACTATAATAGTAATGTGCACCTCTCGATTGGATACATCCAACGGTAATGAACCGTCCCTCCTAATCGGCCTCTCAAGCAAGATGAACCGAAGATGAACCATGACATCAAAGAATGATGGCGGAAAATCCTTTCTAAATCACAAAGTATTTTTCCAATCTCGGTTTCCATTTGAACCAAATCATTTGGATTAAGAACCTTATGATAATTGTTTATAGTAACGACATAGCTTCATCACAAGATAGCGCACGTGCTTAGGCAACACATTTCGCAATGCAATGGGAAGCAATCTGTGGCATCAAAATATGGCAATCATGACTTTTAAGTCCAAATAGTTTTGAGGTTTTAACTCACGCATCTTGATATATTAGTGCATAACCATGGAACTTTCACCTTCTTAAGCACACGACAAAAATATCTTTCTTTTTATCCATTGAGAAACAAGCGGTGGCAAATAAAATTTGTTGTTATCTTGAACTATAGGATGAAGTTCGGTCTAATGCCCATTTCTTGTAAATCTAGGCGTGTTTTATATGATCCTTGGTCTTCCCATCTAGATTCATTAGCGTTCCAAGGACACCGCCACAAACATTCTTCTCAATATGCATTACATCTAGATTATGGCGTAGCAAGTTATCTTTCCAAGACGGTAACTCAAAAAATACTTTTCTTCTTCCAATTAAAAGGTAAATTTGGGTTGCTCTTCACAAGTTTTCCAAATTTAACTTCAAAACCATCTAACTCATCAAGTACTTCTTGTCCTCTTAAGCCACGTGGTTGCTGTCTAGTTCTTCTCGTGCCATCAAAAGAGTTTGTATCTCTTCTAAAAGCATGATCAAGAGGCAAATATCGACGATGTCCCATAAAACATTGTTTTTGCCATGACTCAAGCGTGTTGATTTTGTATGTTTATGGTAGTTAGGACATGCAAGTTTACCTTTGGTGCTCCATCCGGATAAATTTGCATAAGGTGAAAGTCACCGATCGTCCATAACAAACAAGCACGCATCCGAAAGTTACTTTTGTTGATGCATCATAAGTGTCTACTCCTTTACGATCCCACAACTCCTTTAGCTCAAGAACTAACGGTTCCATATAGACATCTATATTATTCCTGTGAGCAGATGGGCGGTATAATTAACATTAGAAAGAAATAAGGTTTCGCATGCACATCCAAGGAGGTAGATTATATGGCGCCAAAACAACAGCCATGTACTATGAGAAACACTCATTGTTCCAAAAGGGTTAAACCCATCACTCGCTAAACCAAGCCCCGACATTACGAGATTCTTTGGCAAACTTATCATACTTAAAATCAAATGCTTTCCATGCCGGGAATCTGCAGGATGTCTTAAGTAACCATCTTTCGTGCGACTCTCTTCATGCCATCTCATGGAGGCTATTTTAGATGACATAAATAACATTTGCAATCGTGGTAAGAGCGGAAAATGACGCAACACCTTTGCTCCAATCTTCTTACGTATCACCGTGGTTGACTCATCCGCACAATCATCTTCACTTGCTTTATACCTTGACGTATGGCATATATCACATTCTGCTTTATTAATGTTTTCTTCCAAAGACAAAGATACAATCATTAGGACATGCATCAATTTTATCATAACTAAGTCCCAACTCGAATTATCTTCCTTAGTTCATACAATGACTTTGGTATAGAAGCATCGGGAAGGCTTCCTCATTGTATCTAGCATCTTGTGAAACCATTATCACTACATTTCCCAACACACTTACCATGAAATAGTCTAATGATAAAAGAAAGAACTAATAACTTACACCTGTGATATAGTGGTTTCTTTGCCTCCCAACACTTTATAAAATTTTTTCGCCTTTAGGTTTGGCATACTCATACTTTCGGTTTGTGTTCCCATGTCATCGGTTAGTGTGTCATCACCAAACCGATGGAAGGCATCATTCACCAACCTTGCATGTCATCTTCAAAGATCCAACATGGAGCATCACTTGATTTGGAACCGAAAGGTGGAATTGTATAACCTTTCATAAACCCGACACATAACAGATGTGTTGTAGCCTCCGTCCGATCTACCCATATCTCGACACACAATCAATACATGGACATGAAATCATCCATTTTACCCTCATTATAGAATATATGATCAAGAAAGTCGCCAAGACCTTTTTATATTCAATGGTAAATCTAGGTAAAGATATCCAACTCGTATCCATCTTAAACCTAATTCAATTAACCACGAAAACCACATATAATTTCAAAAAAGAAAGGGAGCCTAATTCAATTAACCAAATATGTTGTTTCATAAAAATTTAGCAAAAATGATTAGGGTTTCATTTATGAGGTATTACCCGGTCTTGATGATGGTGGTGATTCCTCACGGCAATTTTAGATGGTGGAATGATGTGGATTTGGATCTTAAAATTAGAAATACTTTTACAATTTATTTTTAAGCTATTTTTAATTAATTGCCTAATTACTACTTCAAAGCTAGATAAACTAATTTATATCTAAAAATTAGAAATTAAAAGTCAAAATTGCAAAAGTAATTTTTACATAAGCTTGAAAACTTATAAAAGGTAAAAAAATTATAAAAAGTTATATGGCATAAAAATTAAACAGTAAAACTAATCTATTTTTTGCTTTTTAATTTAAAGTAATTTAATTAAAATTAACTCTAACAATTACCTAGTGAAGAGTAAAAATTATGGGAAAATTACTAGGAATGCTACAAGTCACTCAGTGTATGTTTTGAGACAGGTCACAAGTATGAGTCAAATAAGCTAAGGGCAAAAGGGCTAGAAGTAATCGGCCACCACCACCAACACATTGTGAACACCAGTAATTAGGCAGACTTCGTGGACAATTGATTTCCCTTTAAGGCGTTTTCTTGGATGCGTTGAGTATTATAATGTAAGTTTTCTTGGATGCGTTGAGTATTATAATGCGTTTTCTTGGATGCGTTGATATTAGTGATGTTTGTTGTTTGTACCATATTGGGTTCAAAATGTAAGACATTTCTTGGCTAGATCCCGAGTTGCCTAATGACTATTACAAACAAGAGGTTTTAATTTGATTCAAAAGGAAAACGTTTGAAAGAAGACAAGTATGGAAAAATAAGAGATTTGGAAAGGGAGATTGAGTTTCAAAATAAACTATGGAGAAGGAAATGTTTCTGCGAATTGGAGTTGAAAGAAAGCAAGTCTAGTGTGGTTTTTTTTTAAGAAAATTGTTGTTGTTTTGTGTTTGGTTATTCTTGTTATGTTGTCAAAATTGTGTAATGAAATGCTTGTTATGTAGGTTTGATGTAATGACCTTTGTTTAATGAAATGCTTGTTATGGATATATGTGTGGATGCATTTAGTTGTTGATGTTTCTTGAGATAGTAATGGATGCATTTACGTTGTTATCCAAGAAGTTGAAGCTAAATGGGAATTGAAGTTGCAGAGAATGAGTAGTTAATAGCATGTTATGATAGTCATACTGTTACTACTTTGCAATTGTTTCGATAGTATTAGCTTGTATTAGAATATAGACTAGAATGCCTTGTTCCTAGCATTTCAAGATCTAAATGAGTATTATTTTGTTGCGAAGTGATAACCATTTGAAGCTCAAAATCATCACCTATGTCAAGTCGTGAAGATGAGTTAAGCTCAAAATCATCTTGGGTGATTACTTTCCACCTAATTGGAAATTCAAAGGATTAACAAAGTCGAAGCCAAAAGTCAAAAGGCAAGAAGTCAAAAGGCAAAAATGTTGAACAAGTTGAACAAGTTCTCGGTAAAAGGATACAAGTGCTAGGTCTTGCTAACAATGTTACTTGGGATGCAATAAAAAGAAGACATTTGAGTCAAAAACCATCGTGATAATGTGTTATCTGTCTTTGTATTGTTATATGTCTCAATCTTTGGAAGTTACGTATGGGTTATCTGTCTTTGTATTGTCCTTATCTATCAATGATAATGGTTAATTTGGTGCAGATTGCTTTACTATACTAAGCCGTAATTGCACTCACAAAATAAACTAGGATTGATTAAAAACAAAATGAGTGAGTGCGGGGCATCTCGGTCCTAATGGGGTGATTAGCGACCAAATTAAAGCAACAAGATAAGATCTAGAA